>BSBM01000539.1:217500-817500 GCA_027924585.1 Larix kaempferi | reverse complement strand
GGTGAAGGCACACTGGTGCTACTCTTTGGTGAAGGCGCATCGGTGCTTCTCTTCGGTGAAGGCGCACCGATGCTTATTTTTAGTATAAGTGCACCAATGGTCCTATTTTAAGGTGTGGGCACACTACTTCTCTTCATTTGTATGAGAGCATTGACTCTCCATATTAGGAACATTATCTCTAGTGGATTAGTGGTTTTGGAGAGTTCTAATCAAACAATTTTCATGTAACAATTTGCGTGGTTTTGTAATTAAAAGAGATCCACTCATTAAGTGGTAAATGGAGTGGTTTGACACTCACCACGATTTTGTATGGGTGGTTTCATCGTCAATACTATAAATTGTAATGCTTAACATTTCAATATTAAGTGTTGTACATTTTCATAATTTTATTTTTATTTTTATTGATAATGTCTTATTTCATATGCTTTTAACTGTAATTTTTATTTTAAACAATCAAAATGATAATTTTTGTTTAATATTCGGTAGGTATTTCATTTTTAAATTCTACATAAGAGATTCATTAATAAACAAGGGTAAGAACTAATACTTGGAATATTCAAAATCAAAGTTATTATATCACTACATTTTAATAATCTTGTATTTATAAATCACTTCCCTTTATTTCCTTTATTTGCACGTTCACAAGGTTTTTGTACATGACATTGTTTTTGGCATTAGTGCTCCTCTTTCGTATGGGTGCATCGATGCTCATTGTTGGTTAAGGTGCACAGTTTCTCATCTTTGGTATGTGCACCATGAATATAAATTGTAATGCTTAACATTTCAATATTATTTATTATCCATTTTTATAATATTAATTTTATGTTTATTGATTATGTCTTATTTCATATGCTTTTAACAATAAAATTATATTTCAAACAATCAAAACTATATTTTTTGTTTAATATATAGCAGGCATTTCATTTTTAAATTGTAAATAAGAGATTCATTAATAAACAAGGGTAAGAATTAATACTTGGAATATTCAAAATCAAATTTATTATATCATTACATATTAATAAGCATGTATTTATTAAATCGCATCTCTGTAATACCCCCAATTCGACCCTTAGGATATATGAGCCTTTAATGTAAATCAGTGTACATGTGATGTATGTTTTCCTAGCGTGGAGCTCAAGGCCAAGGCCCCGCTAGTGAAAGCCGAATTTTATTTAAAGGGCAAGTATTTGATATTTTGATACCATGTGCTCTTAAGCCATGGAAATTGTAATAGGATGTAAATAAACATCAGGCAATATAAAATGTCCAAAGCTGGCTACGGAGGCAACGAATGAGAAGGGGCCACGTGTATCCACTAGGGAGTGGTGAGGGGGCTATGGGAGTGAACCATAGGTTGCCATTTGTCTTTATGTGAACCCATTTGACCTTTCTAGAAGACATTTATTCCTGTTGTAAGAGAATGGTTGAAGATTTCAGCCTATGACTTTGATGGGGTATGGGTAGCCCTGAAATTCGTATGGGTAGGTATGGGCTCTTTTGACTTGTCCCACAAGTCACTCTACATCTTGGGGGTTGCTCCATCCTTATCCCCATTCCATTGTGGAAGTATGGGACATCTTTGCCCAACCAAAAACGAGCTCCCAGCAATGAGAAAACCAGAAATCGCGACTTGAAGGAAACCCACGTTTTGGGAAGCCAAAAACGTCCCGATTTGGTATTGGACAGAGAAATCCAATGGGGGATCCATTGGTAGGAACCTTGGGGTGAATTTGGGAGCAATAGCTACCCCAAAAGCCATGGGAAAACCCAGTTTTTGCAGCTCAGAAAACGAGTGACGGATTTGGGTTATTTGCTGAACGAAGTTGTGAGAAATCCGATTGTGGATGTGTGAATAGAGGATGGGATTGCTGAGTCTAGTTTGAAGGGTATGTGGCTCTGGGTTGGAGCTCAGTGGACTAGCATCCTCCTCCATCTCCTATTGCATGCTTGAGAAACCCAACCGTGTGTTGGCTTAGCATGGCTGTTTGAGTGAAACCCTGACTGTGAGGGAGCCACCTAGTTCCTCCTTAGTGGATACACAGCCCAGCTCGGGGGTGATCTCTCAGCTGAAAGAATACAGGCTGGACAGAGATCTATGGTTGGGTGGAACGTTGCTCTCACGTAGCCAGTTGTTTGGGCCATTATAATTCGAGATAAGTATTCTTGATGTTAATTCTATGCCCTGCAAGCATTTTAAATAATGATTGTTGGTTATAAGTTGAATGCATGATAAAACTGTGTGCATATGTATTGTTAATTCCGCTGTGTTTATATTGAATTGAATCTGCATAGAGAAGTTTTAAAATGTTAGTTATTTACGTGCAAAAATATTGGGGCTAAGTTTATCAAAAGCCCGGTAGGTTGTTAATGTTTCCTTCCCTGTTGTTCTATGGAGAAGGAGACGTCACAATCTCTTTATTTGCATCTTCGCAAGGTTTTTGTACACAACAAATTGTTTTCTGTCATCAGTGCTCCTCTTTGGTTTAGGCACACTAATGATCGTTGTTGGTTAAGGTGCATCGGTGCTCATCTTTGGTATAAGTGCATCTATGCTTCTTTATTATACATTGGTGCTCCATGACCAATGTGCACTAGTGTGGTTTTGGCCAAAAAAACATTGGTGCTCCTCTTTGGTGAAGGCGCACTAGAGCTAGTGCTCCTCTTTGGTGAAGGCACACTAGTATCAGAACTCCTCTTAGTGAAGGTGCATTGGTGCATCTTTGGTATAAGCGCATCGGTGCATCTTTGGTATAAGTACACTAGTGCATCTTTGGTATAAACGAACCGGTGCATATTTGGTATAAGCACACCAGTGCATCTTTGGTATAAGAACATTAGTGCACTTGTATCATTAAAGGAAACTGATGAAAAAACATCCGCTAAAGCCTCTGACCACCCATATTTTTTAGTTATAATAAATTCCCCTAAATACCTCTGCTAAAACATCTGGTACCATTGACAAAGGTTGTAGCAGAGGATTTTTTGAAAGTTTTGACCAATCTTGTAGCACTAAAAACCTCCACTATAACTTCCGCTATAGGGCCTTTTCCTTGCAGTGATGCGAATAATATTTTTCATTGGTGTTGGTTTATGGGCAAAGCTCTATTGGTCCTTAAACTGTGGCATCCCCTTTTTGATGCTTGGGAGGAAATTATTTCTTACATACTAATTTGGGTTAAACTACCCTACTTGCTAATTGAATTTTGTACGAAGGAAGACTTGAAGGCGATTAGGGACTAATTGAATTTATTGCAGTTGTTAACATTTATATCCTTAGCTCAACTCACTCGATAGCTCGTATATCAGTCGAGATTGATGTTCGATTCAATGGATTTGTTGGAAGAATACATCACCTATACTAAACCCTTGGACTATGGTAATACTCCCTTTAGATGTGGTTGTTGTCATCATTATGGAAATGTCTTGGCCGAATGTGACTAGCCTTTTTAGAAGAAAGTTTGGAATCCCAAGCGATTGGAGGGTGTGTAGGAGAATATTTATGGCCAAAGGGAATTGGACAACCTTTCAAGGGGCGATTTAGAAATGAGGAACCGGGTGGCATCAATTAGTGAGAGGTATGTGGATACTTCTAAAGACTAGTTGTAGGATTTCTTACCCAAGGAATTAGTGGTGGGGGATGTTTTGATTCCAATGATTGTAGAGGACCGATTTCTTGAGGCACGACAGGAGATTCCATTGGAGATGTTTTATGATCTTGATATTTTGGTGACTCAAATAGTGCACATAGAGGCTTTGTGGAATCAATGGGATCACATTGTTGAACATATGGGTAAGAATATTTTACAATCTCATTCATCACCTTTTATTGAGTCATGTACATCTCCTTATGGTGTCTTTTGTCAACCCTTAGGTAGCCATAATTCTTCCTCTCCTGGAACAATCTTGGATTTAGATGAATGTGATTTGGGGGAGGACAAAGATGTGGAAAATTTTATAGTAGGATTTTCCATTGACTCGAAGTCCATTACCCAGTATTTTTAGCTCACTGGTGGTCATGCTCCTTCTTCCCATGGTTGGATCCATTATCAATTTAGACCTTGACCCGTTGCTTAGAATTCTAGAATCTTTGAGGGGTTGGAACTAGATCTCTCAAAGGAGTTTGGTGTCCCAAAGATTGGGAGGAAGTCTGCACTAAAGTGAGCACATGTACAAGTGATAAGGGAAGTTGGTCAAGGAAGACAAAACTTGATATCCAAGTTTCTCATAGTAGGGAAAAAAACCCAGTTGACCTCATGATGAAAATAATTTTTGTTAATATCTGAGGCCTAGGAGGGCATACCAAAAAACTACCCCTTAAGATTTTTGTGGACTTGGAACATCCTGACATGATACTAATCCAAAGGACAATGGGTAAAGGAGAAGCTCTACTGGTTGAGGAACTAAGAAAGTGCTTCGGGGGATGGTAGTTCAGTGGTTTGGATTCTAAGGGTTTTTTTTGGGGGGTTATTACTAGTATTAATTAGAATCTTATGACGATTAACCTTTTTGTTGTATCCTTGGGTATGTGTATACTTGTCTATAGCAAAAACTTGGATTTCACCTTTATAGTTCGGAATATGTACATCCCTTATGATGGTAAGCAAACATTTTGGGACCATTTATTTTATTTGTAGTGTTTCAAAGTGGATAACCTCATTGTTGAAGGGGACCTAAATTCAATAGTCAACGGAGAGGAGACATGGGGTCAATCAAAGTGGGAAGATAGATTAGCTCACTACTACATCGATAAGTTTGATATGGTAGGTTGGGTTGATGTGGATCCCATCCAAATCAATCCAACTAGGAATAATTATAGAACTAGAGCAATTGTGGTGGCAAAGCAACTAATCGCTTTCTTATTCATTAAAATTGTCTGCAATAGGTGAACCGATTTCGGTTGTGGGTTGGAAAGGTTAGGTGTTTTGATCATTTTCCTGGAATTTGGATTTTTTGTTGTTGTTGGAAAGTGGTAGTACCCCCTGACTAGCAAGGTTCGCCATTGGCTGAGAGACCACGAACCAAGGGCATCTAATCCGTCAAAATCACCCGGGGATCGCACCTGGCCTGGACCGCACGAACCCTTAGCATGGTTGGATTTTAGTATCCGTGAGGTTTCGAACCAATGACCTTTCCACTTAGGTGTGTCTTAACCATCATCCGCCACCAACTGTTCTACATCTCACGGATCCGGAATTTGGAATTACTGATAATAAACTTGGTACTCCATTTAAATGTAACCCATGTTGGGCCAAGGAAGATGAGTTTCAAAATATTGTAAAGAACACTTGGATGCATATTGAGGACGGTGCATATATCAATATTAGTACCTAGTTTGCATAGGCTATGAAATCTCTTAAAGGGAGGGTATCCATTTGGGGTTAGGATAAACATGAGCATCAAGATGGTTTGATTTGGGATGTGGAGAGGGACCTTGAACATGTTTTATCATCTCTTGATGATGGAGTTAGTGATAGGTACTCTCAGGAACAACTTATAAATCTTGAGCAAAAGAGGAATACGTTACTATTGGAGAAAGAGAATGAATGGAGGATGAGGAGTTGGGCTCTTTGGATCTCTTCAAGTGACTAAAATACAAAATAATTTCATAACTTTGCATGGTTTAGAAGGAATAATAACACTATATGGTAAATGAAGGACAAAGAGGGGAATTTGGTTCATGGTTTTAGTGACCTTGCTCGGTTGGTCATTTTTAGTCTATTTACACAGAAACTGCTCACTCCAATCTGGGGGAGATCCAGAAGATGGTAGCATAATTTCATCGACTTGTGGAGGAGGATGAAAATGAGGACTTGTGTAGACCGATGACCAAAGAATAATTATGGTCCTTGCTCGATTCGTTTTAGAAAGATAAGACACGGGGTCCTGATTGCTGGTCGGTTGATATATATATATATATTGATTTTTTTGTAATATTAGGGGATAATCTGTTGAAGGTGATTAAGGAGGTTAGTATGATAGGGAGGATGCTGATGAGTTTTAATTCTACCTTTCTAGCACTTATACCTAAGGTAGGTTGTCGAGGAATGTTTGGTGACTTTCCTGTAATTTCTCTATGTAATAGTATCTACAAAATAATATCGAAGGTGATTATTGTTTTCCTTAAGCCTCTCTTGTCCAGGTTTATGTCATCAAAGGAATTTGGTTTTCTAAGTATCCACTTGATCCACGAAGCCATTGGTTCTACTCAAGATGGGTTAAACACTATTAATACCTCTCACATATATGCAATGATCATTAAGATGGACTAGTCTAAGGCATACGATCATGTTTCATGGGTTTACCTGAGCCTTTTGTTAATACATATTGGTTTTAAGCTTCCACTTGTTAAGTGGATAATGGGTTTTGTCACTACTTCTTCATTTGTTGTTATGATTAATGGCTCTGAATATGATTTCTTCAAGTTGTCGAGGGGCTTAAGGTAGGGTGTCCCACTGTCCCCCTGTCTTTTTTTACCTGTTGTTGAGAGCTTGATTTGGGAAATCATTGCGGCTAGAATACAAAATAATATATAAGGGATATCTTTCAGGGGAAGAGAGCACTTGACTCACCTTCTATTTGTAGACAATGCATTGATTTTTTTGTCTATGCTCTAAGGAGGAGGGTAGAAAATATAAATAGATATTTGATATGTTCTATTTGTCTATGGGCATGGTAATTAATCTTGATAAGTTTGCTTTGTATATTTCTAAGGAGGATGCACACAGAGGGGCACATATGGGGAAGGTTTTTTCCCTATACTAATCATTCTCTCGAGGAAGTTATTAAGTACCTTGGATATACTCTTAAGTGTAATAAATATGGGAAGAAAGAATGGAAGTGGATTATATTGAGGATTGCGCATAAGGTTAATTTATGGTGCAACCAAGGAGGGAGGAGAGCTCTCATAAAGGCTATCTTGGAGTCAATTATTGTTTATTGGCATCTATTGGCTCACATCCCAAAATTTATATTGGACCATATATGGAATACATGTTTCAATTATCTATGGAAATGAGGGTAATGAGTACAAGAGATCCCACTTAGATAAATGGTTAGTCATTACATCCCCAAAGCATCACGAAGGTCGAAGTTTAAAAAATATCTACTTGTTGAATCGATCTCTAAGTGTAAAGTATTTATGGAACTTCTTAACTCAGGATAGTTTATGGAGGCAGATTTTGATTGCAAAATATATTGCCCTGGGTTCTGTGCTAGATTGGATTCAGAGTTACAATATGTCGATACAAAATGCATCAAATCAATGGAAGACCTTATCTTTGGCTTTTCCAATCCTTGGTCAGTGTTTGGCTTGAAGGGTGGGAACTAAAGAATCGGTTAGAGCGGAAGTTGATGCCATTATGGGATGTGACTCTGCTATTTTTCTTCCAAATGAATTAGTTTAACAATTTTTTTAAAGAACGGCTAAAAGGTTTATATTAAAAGGTTGCTGGGTAATCCCAAGCAGAAAGAGTACATAACTGGCCTAAATGCCTGATATTGCTTATGCATGCTTGCTTCATTTGCATCAAAATTCATAAAAATACTACAAAACTGGCCATTGTTAGACTTGGCATATGATTGCCTTTTCATACAAAAACTACAACATCCATAATTATTACATTGACTGAGACAAAAATTTCTATCATCACTAGCTTGTCCCTAGAGACCGGTGCTAACCTTAGACTAAAAACTGAGAAGAACATCAAAGATACAAAATTGATTAAAACCCGAGACAAAACCTATGGCTCCTCTACTTCGACCTTTGGTAGGACCATCATCATGGGTTCAAGGTGGTAACCTGTATCCATCAAAGGGATAAAAGAGCAGTCAAACTTGGACGTAACGACGACTCTACCCAGTTCTAAATTGCTTACTCGGATCTGTAGAATTACAAATTGAGATTCCAGAGTTGCAATTTCAACTACCGGTACTGCATTTTTCTCTTTTTCCAATTCTAACTCGGATATGAGGTCTTGCTCCCTTTGGATGGATATTGTGAACTCTTATTCGTTGATTTCTTCCTCTTGCTTTATCTGTTGATTTAGAGCTTCAAATTCTCGTTTGCGGTCTCTGATATGACGGCGTAGGCCTCATCTCATGCAACTATTATCTTTCTCTATTCTCAACAGGATATGGTATATGTAGACATCTTCCCCTCCACGGCAGTGTCCAACGGCCCTCTTGCCAGGGCATTGATGTTGAGTTTTCTAGTTGAATCAACGCTTGTTTCTTTTTCACCTTCTTACCCTAATCAACTTGGATGCATTGCTCTTTGTTGTTGAATACAAACACAATTAGTTGAGCCTATAGGTTAATTAAATCCCAACCCCTTGCAAGAATCATGATTACAATAATCAATAGCACTGATTTTGGTGGAAATGAGAGCAAGAATCACTGCAAGATTTACAGTATGAAGGTGTACGTTAAACCCAGTTTGGGATTACACAGAGGCTCTTGGATGGCTACGAGGCGGATTTTAGCTGTTCACCTTTGATTATAGAGTTGCAGACACCGGAATGGGCTCGAGGTTGGTTAGCAGAAGCGCATCTCTACTACCCAGCAGTTCTGCCTTCATCTTGGAATGGGCTGATGGAGAGTACGCTTGATTGACAGCTTTGCTGCTCGTATTACAATGGATCGGATACCCTTGTGAACGCTGGTGTAATTGCGTTGGAGCTCTGCGAGGGTGCGGTGATGATTCTTGATTCGGCATTGGATCTTTAAGATTGTTTGAAGGCCGTGGGGGATCCATTGATTTCTGTCGTTGTAATCCGGCTGGGATGGGTCTTATGCTGGGATTTTAAGCCATTCCTGTTCTGCATTTTTGTGAATTGTTCTACTGGTGCGATGATGGCTGATCCGGGGAATGGAGACTTTCCTGGTGAAAAATCCCTGCCCCGCTCAGGGATGCCTGCTAAAGCTGGCTCTCCTAAACACCCTGTTAAAACGGTCAAGGAAAGAAAGAGACAAGACCTGTTAGTGTTGGGGGTGGATGTGACTATGGCAGAGGCAGAGGATTTCTCTAATACAGCTGTGGTTGGTCATGTGAGGGGACGAAGATTTGGCCGTGGCTTCCTTCAACGCTGGGTGTCTGAACAGTGGATGGACATCGTATCATCAGCTCCTGAGGTCCGTGTATTGACGAAAGGCTGGTTTTCCTTTATCTTCAAGAGCCAAGGGGAGGTCAAGGCTGTCTTGAGTAGAAATTGGTCGATTCTGGGAATCCCTCTTGTTCTGAAAAGATGGTCACCCTTCTTTGACTCTAAGTCGGAGAGAGTTGCGAAAGAACCTCTGTGGGTGAAGCTTCCTGGCCTGCCCATGCATATGTGGAATGAAACACGGTTTACTGAGATTGGGAATTACCTTGGTGAATATGTGTGTTCTGATTCATCCCATATTAAGACAGGCATCTACACGGTTGCTAAAATATTGGTAAATATAGATATTCGGTTGGGACTCTCGGCTGAGATTAAAGTTCACTCCAAGGATGGGGATTTTACTCAATTACTGGATTATGTGGGTGTGCCGTTTCGGTGTCATCGCTGTCACTCTCATAGTCATCTTGTAGCCTGCTGCCCTTTACCGTTTCGGACCTGTAAGCCTCTGTCCGGTATAGCAGCAGATGTAGAGGCTGTTCCAGTGTCAAAGGTGGACTCTCCGGCGGTGGTGGATGATGGGAGTGGGCCTGCTATGGCTGGGGGAGTGAATTATGGTTCTGAGGTGCCATCTATTCATTGTGGGAGGCTAGGATCAGAGGATTTGCTGCCACCTTCGGTCAACATTGGTTTGGAGCATAATGGGAGGGCGCCCCCTGCTGTTGAGGGGGATACATTTTCCATACCACCGTCTTCTATGATCCTGGAGCTGCCTATTTTTCGTCGGGATTCATCTGCCATTCAATCAGGTATGCCTACTTTAATTTCCCCTGCTGATTCTTTATTGGACGACTCTATGGTATTGGGGGGGGGCTGCCATGGGTCTCCACCACGTCCGGCTGCTCCTTGTCATCGGCCTGATGTGGATTGTATTGTCACTCCGACTATGGTTACAACCAATCACTCATCCAGCTCCGAGGGCAGTATCCGTTATGCCCTTCGTAGTAGGGAGATTCCTGAATGTGGAACGGGGGGCAAGGGTCTACCTAAATTGGCCTCCAGTGTTGGGGGGAAAGGTCGTGGATGTAAATCCCATTTGTCAAAAGCTAAAGAACGGGCTAAAGTGGATGTAATGATGGGTACACAATCTTCAATCGAGTGGGCACTTAGAGCAGTGAAAGCCCATGATGGGGGTTCTTTATGAAAATTATGTCCTTCAACTGTCGTGGGTTGGCGAGTCCCATTAAAAAATCGTCGCTGAGGCGGCTGGTAGACTTAAACCAACCGGATGTATTATTGCTGCAAGAAACATTGGGTGGCAGCGTGGACGTAGTTCGTACTTTAGAATCTTTGCTTACTGGCTGGAAGTTTGTAGGAGTGGATGCTCGGGGGCGTTCGGGAGGTCTGGCCTCGGGGTGGAAGGTCAAGAGCTGCAGATGTGATTGTTCTTGGGGCATATCCTCTGGTCTCGGTTTGGAGGTATGGGATGCAAAAATTGGTCGGACGATCACGGTTCTCAATATTTACGGGCCCTACATAAATAGGGTGGGATATTGGGACTCCTTGTTAGGTATGGATATATTTGATGGCAGGGATGTGATTTTGGGTGGGGATTTCAATCTTACCCTGGGGTCTTCTGAAATTTGGGGGCCTCGGGCTGCTCCGGATAATTTAGCAAACTATTTCATTAATGCCTTTGTCAGGAAGGATCTTCTCGACATTATACCATCCCAGCTATCTCCTACTTGGAGGAATATGAGAACTGGAGTACATAGAGTGGCCAAACGACTGGATAGGTTTCTGGTGGCCGAAGGGTTGGCACTCGGTGTTGATGTTGTCAGACAGTGGGTAGGTTCCGGTGGGATATCAGACCATTGCCCCATCTTCCTGGAATTACGAGGTAGCAGGAATAAACCACCCAGCCCCTTCAAATTCAATCCTAGCTGGCTGAAGGATAAGACTTTCATTAATCTGGTTCAGGAGCATTGGATTCATCGACCACATGAATCTCAGATGCAGGCTGGTGCTCACTTTTATCACAATCTTAAGAGAATTAAAGAGGCCACGAGAACATGGGCTCACGACAAAAGGGTGTTGGATGACCTGAACTTGCAAGAGGCTGAATTAAACATTGCAAGGATACTTAACAGTCTGGGCATGGGATTTCTGGATGAACTGCAGAAAGGTGAGTTGTTGGAGTGGGAGAGACGCAGGAATGGGATTCTGTGTGAGAGAGAAGAGCTGTGGAGAATGAAAAGCAGGGCGGTTTGGCTTCAGTGCGGTGATGAGAATACAAAATTTTTTCAAGCTTATGCTAAGGGGAGAAAATTCACAAACTCTATCTGGGAACTATCTGCTGATAATGGGGAACAGGTTTCCAGCTTTGATGGATTAGCGGAGTTGGGAGTTCGACATTTTGGAGATTTATTCACGGCTCCAACTGGAGTCTCCATCGCTGAGGTTATTCGGGTGACTCAGCTATTTCCCAGTTTTGTGGGGGAGGACGATAACAGATTGCTGATGGAGGAGGTAACGCAGAATGAGCTCGAGATGGTTATGAAATCCTTTAATAAAGATAGCAGCCCGGGGCCAGATGGCTGGCCTATAGAATTCTTCATAGGATTCTATGATTTCTTCGGGGAGGAGATTTTGACTGTGGTGGAAGAATCACGCAAGGCTGGGTTTGTCCATGGACCCTTCAACTCCACTTTTTTAGCTCTTATACCGAAGACGAACAAGCCTGTCAGCTTTGATGAATTCAGACCCATATCTCTCTGCAATTGCATCTACAAGATCATCTCTAAGGTTATGGCATGCAGACTCAAGAATATATTGTCTAAGCATATTTCTTGTGAGCAATTTGGCTTCTTGGAAGGACGCCAAATTCATGAGGCTATTGGAGTTGCACAGGAAGGTTTACACACTCTCAAGGTGCAGAAGCAGAAGGGTGCTGTGATTAAGATCGATCTCTCCAAAGCATTTGACAGGGTTAGCTGGCTTTATATCCGGATGCTTCTTACCCATCTGGGGTTCTGCTATGAATTTATCAGATGGATAATGGCCTGCCTCACAACGGTGAACTTTGCTGTTCTGATTAATGGTTCTGCTAGCCCTTTCTTCCAGGCTGGGAGGGGGCTATGACAGGGATGTCCCCTGTCTCCGCTGTTGTTTCTCCTTGTTGCAGAAGGACTTAGTCGATTCATACTGAAAGCAAAAGCAGAGGGTTCCTTTAGAGGCATATCTATCTCACAGGTACTGTTCATTACACATCTCCTTTTTGTTGATGACATTCTGATTTTCTGTGATGGTACGAGACAGGATATTGACAAGGTGGTAGAAGGCCTCCATTTAGTGCAAACTGCAGCGGGTATGTTAGTGAATATTGACAAATCTACTATCACATGCTCGAATATATCCGAGCAGGAGATTCTTAGTATGGTTAACAAACTACCATATAGGATTTTGGATATAGATGATGGATTAAAGTACCTTGGATTTCACTTATAACCGAATGCTTACTTGAAGGCTGATTGGTGCTGGTTAATTGCTAAATTAGAACAGCGTCTTCATGGTTGGAGTCATAAATGGCTCTCTCGGGCTGGGAGGCTGGTATTGATAAAATCAGCCTTGGACGCAGTTCCGGTGTATTGGATGTCTCTTGCTTGGATACCCATAGGAATTCTGGAGCAGATAAGGCGACTGTGTTTTGCCTTCCTTTGGAAGGGTACGAGTGATCATCGTGCATTGGTGTGGGTCAGATGGGAGAAAATTGCTGTCCCTAAAGCATTGGGAGGGTGGGGATTAAAGAATATTTTTATGTTTGCCAAAGCCTTGGGGGCCAAAGTGTCGTGGCGAATAATCCACACACAGAGTCTCTGGACTAGAGTGGTATATCATAAATATATTGCCCCTTTAACTCTTCTCGAATGGATCAGGCTGAGAAATAAGACGAGGGCAAACTGCTCTGTGGTCTGGAAAGCAGTGGTGCAACATTTCTCTTTAGTCGGATCTGGATTAGTGTGGCGGATTGGCAATGGGCGTCTCCATCGTATTGGGATGGACCCTTGGGTTGGATGCAGGGGTGGTCATGTCTTTTCTGTGGAACTGAGGTCCCTTTTGGCTACTAGAGGATATCATTATCTGGCTGATTTAGCAGATCCGGGAGCAACTACAATTTGGCAACAGGGGTGGATTTCTGCACGACATCTTGGGATCTCGGCTGAACTACAGGGGGCATGGGTGGATTATATACGGATGTTAAAACATTCTCATATTCGATTGACCGATAGGACTGATGTACTTATCTGGGATCACCATCCCTCCGGAGTATATACACCTAAATATGGATATATCCAGCTCAATTTGGAAATACATAACAGGGCATTGGTGTGGTGGTGGAAATACTTATGGAAGCTAAGATGTCCGGGTAAAGCAAAATTACTCTTCTGGGCGATCCTGGAAAATAAGGCCCCTACTTGGGACATTCTGCAAAAACGTTTTCTCCAGGGTCCGGGGATTTGTCCTCTTTGTAGGGAGGCCGAAGAGAACTTGGCTCATCTTTTTATTCATTGTTGTTTTTCACAGGCTGTTTGGAATGATATCAGCAAGATATTGGATATTAAGGTGAGGTGGAGAGGATCGAATGTGCTGGAAGCTTTCCAATTATGGTGGTCTGTTCAATATTCCTCCACTTTCCGGGCATTCCCGTGTATATACACTTGGGGCATATGGATCGCACGCAATAAGGTGTTATTCCAGTACTGCAGGGTCCCTCTGGAATCTGTCGTGGCACAAATGGTGGCGGTTTATCTTCATTATGTGGCCCCTGTACAAGTGAGCAGAACTCGACCTGTGCGGGTAGAAATGATTGATATCTCAATGCCGTGGGCCTTCTTTGACGGCGCCTCCTTAAACCAACAATCGGTTTGTGGAGGGGGGGGAGTCCTTTACAAAACAGAGGAGCATTATTTCCATCTGGTGGCTGGCTTGGGAAGTGGAACAAATAACTATGCAGAACTCATGTCTCTAAAATTGCTGATGTTATTTGCTCTTGAACAAGGTTGCTTATCGCTTCAGATTTTTGGTGACTCCTTGTTAGTCATCAACTGGGCAAAGGAGATCTCACAGTGTCATGTGATGGTTCTATTACCTATCCTGGAGGAGGTGAACCGGATAAAATTGTCATTTAACCACATCACATTTACACATGTGTATAGGGAGAGGAATGGGATGGCAGACCATCTATCCAAGGAGGCAACGCAGCAGGACTTAGCACATGGAACCTGGAGGATAACAATACATTCCCCGGAAGGCACTTTCAGCTATTATCACAGTCCATTTTATGAGGATAATGATGAGGCTCTGCATTAATCCTCCACGCATTTGATGACTGGGGAGATGTGGGATGGCCGATCGCTGTATTCACCCAACGGGAGGCTTCCCACAGGCATTATATTCTGAGGACAGACTGGAACTATAGATCGCAGCTATCATCGCGGGCTGTATCAATCCAATGTTTACTGTATCCACTGTATATGGGCTGTATAGATAGAAGCACAAGGCGGGCTGTATGGACATCATTTATGGATCAGAGATGGTCACGACCATCTTTTAATTGAGAAAATGTATGTCGAGATGCAGGCTGGAGGATAGCAATAGCTTTTGAATTAGTATGGGTTTTTATTTGCGGGCTGTATGGACAGCATCATTCTGGTTGATCAGCGATGGTCACGACCTTCACTTCGAGACAGTAGTCGGAGATGCAGGCTGGAGGACAGCCATATCATCATTTCTGAATGGATTTCTGATGTCAATAATATGGGCGGTAATATGTGACAATGTAGGAATCTTAGTGATTCTATTACATATGCAGAATGTAATTTTGTTCCTCTTTTGAAATAAAATTACGAATTTTTCCAAGGAAAAAAAAAAAAAGAATCATGATTACTAAGACGTCAGCTATCATCTTCCTTTGTATCTTGTTCTCGTGTCTGATTACCTGAAAGATTGATCCTCCGTATGCTCCATTCAAGCCTTCCGCGTGGAGTTGAATTTCACATTGATTACCATTAACTAGACATAATTCCGAGATATTTCAATACACGTCCACCTTATGCAGTGCGTGTGAGAGGACATGGGCATTAAATACCTCCCACACATCAGAATCCCTGTTCTAGTCATTATGGGATTGGATCCCACATGTCCTTCATTTGATCAATGCATAGTATATTTTCATTCAATTAGGCTGCTTTGTTGGCGTAGGAGTTAGCCTCTTCATTTAGATCTCGCAAGATATGAATATATTGCACATTGGACATAGTTCTTAAATCTTGTTTGGTTCAGGAAAATATTTGATGAAGATTGAGGTCTTTGGACCTGGTATGGTTGTTCATATAGCCAATGATCAATGAGGAGTCCCCAGGATAATAGTAGAGGAGATTCCATCCTTACAGAGAAGTTGGGAGCCTCGAAGAAGGGCAGGAGCTTCTGCCTCATTATTTCTTCTGACTTCGATACCCCAAGCAAAGCGTTTGATAGGTTCTCCTTTGGGGTTAAATATCACACCCTCCCCCCTCGCACCTGCCACCCCTGAATTTCCATTAGAAGCCCATCGAAGTGTAAGCAGTGCTGACCCTACTTCCTTCCCCATGTCTCAAATTCTTCTTTGGGAATTCTGAGGTGCCAGGATGGATCCACTTTTGGCTGAGGCTAGGAAGAGGGAGTTGGATGGGAAATAAGTGCTTCATACAACCAATCTTATTCCACCTTAGAGATGTTGGTGTCTCGGGGGATATAATATAGAGAGAGGCATTTTTTCAGTAGGATTTTGACCTGTGCGATGGAATGGATTGGAAGGCTTAGAGTGTTTTGGAAAATTTGTCTATTTCTGGCAAGCCAAATATTCCAGAAGATAAATTTTGGAAGATTCAACCATGCTTGATAAATAAAAGGTTTGGAATGGAATTTCCTATGGGCTGCAAAGAATCAAGAGGAGAATGCTCCTTTTGAGGAGGAAGTGATTTCCTCCCTAGAGCCTATGACCCATGACAATTCTCCATACCCATTGAGCATAGTTACAGTTGAAGAGAAGATGATCCATTGTTTCTTCGACTTTAGAACATAGGGGCACCTTGATGGTCCTCAGATTCCATGCTTTTTAATATTTTCCTTTGTGAGGATTTTTCCATGTAATCAACCAACAAAAAAAGTTAATTTTTTGGGGGGAAATAGAGTTCCAATGATTGTTCCACATTCAAGACTGGGTAGGTGCCCCATCCAGGGATGTTAGGGATGCATATCCTTGATATATCGTGTAGTGACCTTTGGGTTCCCATGCTCTGTGATATTCTTCTCTTTTATGCATTAGGGCAGTTCCTGACAATAATTGTTTTAGCTTCCCATATTGTTATTGCAATTTTGTTGACAATTCTAAGTCTATCCATCCAGTCTAGTTCCCATTTTCACTGTCCCATTTACTGATATCCCATAGATGTGTAAGGCCTCTAGATTCTAACCAATCCCTCAGGGGGGTTAGATCTTGGCAAGAGATTAGCAGGTCTCGATTGAGAATTTTGTTTTTCCATATCCTTGTATGCTTTCCATTTTACAGTATCCAATATAAACAAGATTTAAAGAAGTCCCACAATGCCTTACAAAGTTCCAAATATGTGAACACAAGACATATTTTGTTTGACGATCTAGGTAGTGAAGACCAAATCTTCCCAGATATTTTCTTCTTAGTTCCTGTTGCACCCATCTGTTTATGTTGTCTAGGATTTTCTAGAGAATTTTAGCACTAAGAGCTAGATTGGCCAAATACAGATCTCAGATTTGAAGTCCATCTACTGATCTTGAATTTTTGACAATATTCCAACTCACAAGGTGGAATTTCTTATAATTTTTTTCCCTCCTCTCCAAAGGCATTGTTTAAGGAGTTTGTTAAGTTGAGATAGCACTCCCTTGGGTGCTAGGGACATTGCACTTTGAAAAATTGGCAACGCAAATAGTACAATTTTTACGAGGATAATCTTGCCGACTGGATTTAGCCACATTATGCCCTAATTCTGGATCTTTCCTTTTACTTTCGACAGCAGGGAGTCCCAAGCTCTTGCCAAAGGGGATGAGAAAGAGATTTGGAGGCCCAGGTACTTAAAATCCTTCCACTCTACTAAGGTTGGAATTCCTAGTTTCCTTGATATGGCCACTACTATATCCTTTGGCACATTCCATGTGTAAATATGACTCTTCATTTTGTTGATCATTCCTCCGTAGTATTTACAAAAGGAGGAGAGGATTTTTTCAAATCTTTGTGCCATGATTAGCGAGGCTCCACCTAGAAGGAGGGTGTCATCTATGAATTGAGAGTGGTTTATTTTTACTCATGTAGCTATGCTTATGCCTAATATGTTTCTTTTTTGTCTTTCGCCTCCAACGTTTTGCTTAAAACATCAACAAGAATTATATAGAAAGGGAGAGAGAGAGCATCCTTGGCGAAGGGCACGACTCAACTGAAAGAAATTTGAGGGTATTCCATTGACCAAGGGGGCTACCCAAGTGCTTCCATTACACGCTTTGATCCACACTATGAAATTGAGGTCAAATCCGAACATTTGCATTACTTTGTATAGGAAATCATGGTTCGCTTTGTCAAAGGTGTTGGCCATATCTACCTTAATAATCATCCCTTTTTATTTTCTTCTTCTACCGGAATGAATAACGTCCTAAATTAGAATCACATTTTCAATTAGCGATATTTTCTCTACAAATCCCCCTTGAATTGTAAAAATGTTTATGGGCATGATCCTCTTCATTTTGTTTGTGAGAATTTTGGTCATTATTTTGTAGGATGAATTGTAGAGTGATATTGGATAAAATCTAGCAAAGGAAGAGGGAGTCTTCTCTTTCGAGATGAGGGTAAGAAAAATGAGTTTCCCCCCCCCTGTAATTTTGGCTTATCATTATGCAAAGGTATACTTTTATGATCTTCCAGCATGCTCGGTAGAAATTGTTGACACAAACCCAGTCGACAGGGGTTCCTCACACTGTCGACACCCAAAACACCATGATCTCCCTGAGCACCGGCCCAGACAGGTTTTACCCTGTCTAGCAACACCTGCGGAGCAGATGAGCTCTCACCCGAGATGTTCGAGGGAGATTTGACGGAGCCAAGTTTTCGCCGAATGAAGGAGGACTTTGTGCATCAACTAATCAACTTATTGCGACATTCAGAAATAGATCTACGCATTCAACTTAGGCATTAAACATAATCGCAACATCATTCAATAGATCGCATGATTTACATAACCATAAATGCGCAACAAATATAACATTAAAATATTAATCGCAACAAGGAAACATCGCATCATTCACAGATTCATATCACATAATGCATTCATCACAAGGGAACAAGAAAGACACAGTGATTTTGCTCAACATCATATCATATTAACCTTGGCAACAACCCATGGATACAACCATAATTCCTCTGTCGCATACCTAGATCAACAAACAAACAAAATCATCTGTGCTCAACTGTCTCTTCAATTCATCAACTCATGGATCTCCAACCCGGTATATCAACACTTACAATCCTATGTCTATATATAGGCTCACGCCTTTACATTTACGGTCCACTTAGGCAACCGCCTAACTAATTCTTAACAAACTCTACAAAAAGATGACCCAAAAACCCACATAATGCGGTTAAAACTACATAAACTAATCGTCTTGCGCGCTGTTTTCCTCCTTTTGTGATACCTTTGACCGTTCGCAGCATCCGTGATGCTGCGATGCTGACTCATCCAAACCGCTTGCCAAGACGCCCCCAACACAATCTTGTGGCTTGCCCTCAAGCCACGTCAGCTGGACATGGTGTACTCGGACTCGTCTGTCGCTTGACTATTCCTCTAGAACTGTTCTTGTTGTTTGGATCTCGCTGTCGTATACTGCTCAAGCTGGCACGAAATTTTAGGCTCTCTATCCTGTACTTCTCAAACTGATACAGTGATCTTCCAGCTTGCTGTCATGCACTTCTCAAACTCATCCTCGAGGCTCTGGAAACCTCGTGTAGACGGAGGAAAAGTTGATGAACAGCGCCGAGGTGCAAAATAGGCCAACGGCTCTGGCACATCTGTTTTGCACCATAGATCACCTACTACCGGGACCAGGGGGCCACCGCCCTTGTCATTCTTGTGGTCGCAGGGACCAAAAAGATTCGAACTACCACCACGTACCTAGACATCTTGGATGAGACTTCGTCTCTGTTACACACGAGTGTCCTCGTCGCTTCTGTCTCAAGGTGCTCATGCACACTCGGCGTTCGGGCCCTCAGCGCACCTGGTGTGCTTCTGTACGAAATGAAATGAATCATTTCCACAGCCTCCTTGGAATTCCTAACTTATCTAGCTTCCTGACCTACTCGCAGCATGAATTGCTCTCGTCTGGTAGACACCTCTGTGCTTAGAAAACCTGTGGTGCCTGTATTAAATCATTTCCACCATCCTGGACACATTCCTTGGAAATCATTCACAAATTCATTCACATGAGGCGTTGATCCTGTTATCATACCATGTCGCTGTCTCCTGGTGAGGTGGATCCGCAGCACACATGTTTAGACTGGTCTTCTTACATCCAAAGTAGCGACCATGCTTCCACCGACTGCCAATCGTGCTGAAAAATGTGAACCATCAACCCTGATGCCATTGGCCATGCTGCCACCTTGTTTTACCTGTGCCAAATGTGCTGGACCTCATCGTCAATCCTATCAACCTAACGGTCAGATCCCCCGTTATCGCAGGTCACTTCATCGAACACCGTGGGTGAACTGTATTCAACTGTCTGCATGATTTGCTAATTTAATTGTGTCGCGACCCTGCATCTGTCGTGGCACAGCTCCCAAACTGCGATACTATTGCTCCTGCATGCGCATTCTGTCCCTGCTAGGGAGCCATCCTGCCACCTAGCCTCCTACACACTTTTCTTTTTTTCTCTCTTTTTTTTCACGATGCTGTTCAGGCATCGCGCTACTCCGAGCCCGTCCTGTAGGGATTCAACCTGCTACCATTTACCAACTTTGGGAGCATCACTCCATCTAATTGCTGTATTTGTACTACACCTCTTGAAGTTATTCCACTGATGCGATATGGACCAAGCCAATGCGTCTATAACTTCCTTGGATGCTTCATGAACTTGCTATCATACAACAACACCAAGTTACCCTGCTGAAACTATTTGTTTTTGATGTGGCGATCATGCCAAGATTTTTTCCGATCCTTTTCCACGCACTGGTGAAAACCAACAATAAAGCGGTCTTCCTCAAGCTGTACCAACTACTCCAGTCGTTCTACCAATGTTGCTTCATCATTCAGACCTGTCGCTGCCGCTATACGCAGACTCGGAACAATGTACTCGATAGGCATAATTTCCTCTTTCCCATACACCAATTTGAATGGTGTTTGTCCTATCAATCTTTTACAAGTGGTGCGATATGCCCATAAGACTGCTGGAATATTCAAGTCTCAGTCATCGCGGTTCGTGTTACAAACCTTAGTAAGCGCATGCTCCAACACCTTGTTGAAGGCCTCCACCGTGCCATTTTCCTGCGGGTGATACGACGTACTCTTCTTATGCTGTATCTGAAGCTCTGCTGTCAATGTGATTGATGAAATGACTCCCCTGATCACTCATCAATACCTTTGGGAAACCAAACCGAGTGATAATGTTGTCAAAAACAAAACGCGCTATCATTGCAGCGGTGCAATCTACAACTTGTGCAGCATCCTCCCACCTTGTGAAATAATCTGTCGCTTGATTATGTATCATGCACCAGTGCACTTCCCAGGTGGGTTGATAGGTCCCACGAAATCGACTGCCCATTTGTCAAATGGCTGTGGTGTCACTTGAGGTATTAGCAGCATCTCATCCCTCCTGGAGGGTTTTCCAGTCCGTTGACACACATCGCAAGTGCACGCATAATCTGTCGCATCATTGTGAAGAGTGGGCCACCAAATCCCTGCATGAAGCACCTTCCTAGCAGTCGCACGACCACCATAGTGTCCACCAGCCACTCCTGCATGCGCTTCTGACAATATCTGCCCTTTCTCATGAGGCAAGACAAAGCACCTCAAGATCTCGTCTGATCCCAGTTTGTACAACTTTCCGGCAATCAACTGGAAATCTGCAGCCTTAACCACCAGCTGCTTCTTCTGACTGGTGGTGAACCCCTCTGGTGCGATTCCTGTCACCAGAAAATTAATGATTTCTTCATAGTAGTCATCAGCTACTTCAACCCTGAATAGTTGCGCATATAGCAACCCATCTTCAATGTTAGTTGGTTCCTCCCCTGTATCAATCCGCAATAGATGATCTGGTCCTGCATTCAAGCGGCCTAGTTTCACAATTACTTCAAAATCAAATTCCTGAAAGAGAAGTAACCAGCGACATATCTTCCCCCCCAACACAAGCTTATTGACTAGATACTTCAAAGCAGAATGGTCTGTGAACATCTTGAAGCGACCTCCTAACAAGTAGTGTCGAAACTTCTGCAACGCATATACCATCGCCAAGCCTTCCCTCTCCGTAGTGGTATAATTCCTCTCTGCAGACAACAACTTCCGACTCGCAAAAGCAATTGGGTGATCCAGATCCCCTTCCCCTGGTTGCGCAAGTACTACTCCCAGCGCAATCGATGAGGCATCCATATGAACATGGAATTCCTTGCTCCAATCAGGAAAGACCAATATGGGTGCAGAAGCCATCTTAGCCTTCAACGTCTCAAAGCTAACTTGACATTCAGGACTCCACAAAAATACCATGTCCTTTTTTAACAACTTTTCCATAGGAACCGTGATCGCTGCATAACCCCGGATAAACTTGCAATAGTACCCGGTGTGCCCAAATGTCGTTCTCAATTGCTTGACATGGGTTGGCAGTGTTAAGCTCAGAATGAGCGTAATCTTTGTTGGGTCAACCAACAATCCCTCCTTACAAACAATGTGACCCACCAATATCCCAAATGGTGCACAGAAGATGCACTTCTTCAAGTTCAGCAATATCTGATGCTATCGACAGGGCTCCAACATGAGTCACAGATTTTCCAGATGATCGCTGATCAGGCCATACACTGTCCAGTCATCCATGTAAACTTACAGAAACTTCTGAATAAAATCCCTGAAGGCAGCAACAACAACCCGAGAAAATATCGCAGGTGCGTTCTTTATCCCAAACGGTATAACTGTGTATTGGAAACAACCCCATTCAGTCATAAATTTTGTTTTGTGGCGGTCTTCTTTCCCAATCCGGATTTGATGATAACCAGAAAACCCATCTGTGAAGGAATACATCTCTTGGTCACCCACGCCCTCCAGTACTTCATCAGTGAACGGTGTTGGGAATGGATCATGCATACATGTGTCATTCAGCTTCCTTAGGTCGACACAAATCCAAACCTCACCTGTTTTCTTGTCTTGCACCACCATGGGACTAATCCATTCCGATTCCTCGACTGGTTCAATGGTACCAACATCCAGCATGCGATCAAGTTCAACTTTGACCCTTTCCTTATGTCACGGATTCAGTCGATACGGTCGTTTCCTAATTGGTTTTGCATATGGTTTCAATGGAATCTTCATCTCCCCTAAATCCCCCAATATTCCCTTCATCTTAGAAAACTTCGTAGGGAACAAATCTTGGAACTCATGCAACAAGTCTATGACCTTCTCCATCATCTCTTCATCCGAATAGTCCCTGACATTTGTAAACTTTGGGTTCTCCTCCGTCCCAATGTTGACCTTCCTGAGCTTTAGCGGCTGACTGGTCGGATCTGTTGGTGCATCAGGTGCTACAACATCGCGACTCCCTTTTGACTCCGGAATATTGACATTCCATGGATCATCACCATCCTTTGGTCCTCTAGTGATATTATAGCATTCCATCATCGACTACATCTTACAATACGTATGCGGATCCACAGGATATGCCACTGGAACTACCTTCAGAACAACATCGCGGATGAGCTGCAGGGCATTGTGAACATCGGGATTGGTATCTGCAAAGCTGAAGGTACGGGTAAAAAAAACTGTCAACTCTAACCAAGTGGTGATGTCCCCTCGCAACTCAACTGAAGCATACCATGATCGCGACATTTCATCCAAAGTATGGATAAAATCTTGAACCCATTCATCCCTTGGTCGCGAGGCCCACAAGGTCTGACATTCCATCAGATGACTGCCAGTGTCATTCTTTCCATCATACCGTCCGGTGTGGTAGATTTCCGTGTCGCCAAAGCTAACCGTCATCAACCTTCGACACTGCGACCAACCAGTAATCGAATTCTTATGGGTCGCCCACCACCTTGCTGGAGTAGCCTTCAGTGCTTCCTCCAATGCGAGCAATCACTGTGGTTCTGAAACCCTAGCTTCAAATGTGACTAGAAATTCAGACAATCCAGGAAGTCCTTCATATACCGGCAACTCAATAGTTTCAGTCGCAACACGCCGCAACGACTGTGTGATCAACCCACACTTTCGGAATGATACCTCATGCAGGCGATTTTGCCAATTCTCTAAAGCATCATCTGAGTTGGAAGACGCAGAGCTGGAACTGCGCCAACCAAGTTCTCCTCCAGCATTCGGATGGATGTAATCCTCTGAAATGTTATACGCATGATCCCATCCGGTTCCAACTTCATCCTTGATAGGTTCAACATAGTGCCGCCCTTCAGCCGGATCCCACAGAGTGATGATGCGAAGATCCTGAATTTTGAAGGTCATCACTCTCTTCTTAAAATTAATGATTGTTGCGCTATCATTAGCCCATCTAATCCCCAGCAACGCGGGATAGGAGCTTCCTCCTTCGACAACCTCAATGACATCAAAATCCACATACGTCTTCATCCCCTGAATATCCACAACAAGACGTTGAACTCTCCCAATTGGTGTCACCTTGTCCTGATTAGCCAATCGCAATTGTACAGGAGACCATCTCAACGTTGGGCTCCCCATCTTTTGCCATGCTTGCTTTGTTAATATGTTAACATCGGAGCCTAGATCCAGAATAACTGAATCGACCTTGTAATCCTTGATCTAGACATTCATACGCATTTCCTTGCCTGTCTTCTTCCTCTGCAAGGAATTCACCGCGGACTCCCTCCGTCTCTAAGTCGGTTGACACAACAGACTCTCGATCTCAGCTAGAGCATCAGGATCTCTTGCTAGCAATAAACAACTTTCCAAGAAGTGTTCCAATGTGCCATACTGACGTGACGGTCCTGCTTCTGACATTGAGTTGAAATCCGGGGGCATGTCGTAAACAATTGACTTACTTCGATCTTTTTCCATCGCACTACGTGCTTGAAAAAATGCGTCACGCTCGCCATCGATGTCAAACTGCGCCTTTTTCTTCCCAGCCAGCTAGATTAGAGGATGTGAACCATCTTCGCCTGTCGTTGCACCTCCACGAGTAATAACAACAACAACAACATCCTGTGTCCTTGGTTTTGTTGAAATTGTCGCAACAGTTGGTCCCTGATTCTGGTTCGGCGGTGGGTTCGCAGGTTGGTTCACATTCTGATTTGCATTGCCCGGTGGACGTTGGTTTTGATTCTGCGACGGATTCTGATTTGGAAACTGGTTCTGATTCTCTAATTGCGGTGTATTTCCTACCTGCCATCGCGCAATCAACTACAGACAATTTTCAACATTGTGATCAGCAACAAAACAAAACGTACACTGTGTCTGCAATTGTGGACAATCTCTCTGGTAGTGTCCCAACACTCCAGAATTGTAACATTGGACAGGTTCGCGACCTCATCCTCCTCCGTGACCAAATCCTCCACCACGTCCTCCCCGAAATCCTCCATGGAATCCCCCTTGATGTTGGTATTGTGGTTGAGGAAACTGCTGCTGCATGGGATTCGGTTGCACCTACACACACTGTCCTGGTTGAACACACTGCCTTGGCTGAGCATACTGCGGCTGCTAAACGTACTGTGGTTGCAGAACATACTGTGGCTGCTGAAATTACTATGGCTGTTGCACAAACTGTGGTTGCAGTTGTGGTGCAAAATGCATTTGTGTTTGAGGTAACGGCTGGGCCACTTTTGGTTGTGGTTGTTGTACTGTACACTGGTCGTCCTTCACATAGTAGGAGTTGTACATTCTTTCCTAAAGTAAGCCATAGGCACGACAGTCCTTATCATCATGTCCCACGGACTTACAGAATGTGCAATACAAATTCATCGGCTTTGTGACCATCTTATGCATGTATTGACACTCCTCATGTCGATTCCCATATACCTGACAGATGCGGCACCATGGAATTCCTCCACCATTCAGTGGGTTCGGCGCTCCGGATACCAAATAGTTGCGAAAATTTGGGCAGTTATCCTTAGTATGCCCTTCTGCACGACATCGCGTACACCAATCCTCTTCACGATGTTCCTTACCCTTCTTAAGGTCTTGGAACTGTATTTTCAGGTTTTCCAACTGTGTCTAAATCTGCGACATGCCAACTGCGTTTTCACCAATCGGCGAAGCTTCTAACCGCATTGCAATCTATAGAGTCTCACTCGGTGTTGTAATGTTCTGTTGCATCAGCGGTAGTCGAATGTGAGGTAGCAATGTCGTGATGAACCATTCTTTGTGTTGGACATCACTCGTGTCAAAGTTGACCCTTGCCATCAACATTTTGAATCATTGGTCAAAGTCCCACACAGTTTCATTGGGATACTGCTTAATCTCTTTTAGTTATGTAATATACTGTACTTCAGACTTGGGCTTTCTGAACTTTGCAATCAATCCTTTGCTAATTTCATCCAGCATCTTCTCTGGAGTGCCTGTGGGAACTTGAACAAACATCATAAACCAGTCCTATGCGCAAGCCTGAAAAGTCGTCGCCAATTGTCCTTTCTTAGCATCATCATCAGTAATTTGCTTAATAGTCCATACTACTTCACATAAGAACCAGTACTGCTCAGGATTGTCTGTTCCATTTCCATGGAACAGTGGCAACTTTGCATCTTCGCCCTCCATCCTGGGCTTCCTTCCTACAGTCACTGAGCTATTAGCAATCAAGTTCTATTGACACGATGAACACGGTGGTCTCAAAGTTGTATTTCTTCCTGGTTGAGAGATAGTGAGCAGAGGTGTGGGTATGTTGCTGCTAGGGGTTGGTCCTGCCTCTATCTTGGGCATAGCCTGGTTGTCCTTGTCGGTACTGTGAGGTCGCTTCATCCTGTGTGGTCTTCCTTCGCGGATTTGCGTTTCGATCGCAGCAAAACCTTCTCCTATCCTCTTCCTATTTTCCTGTCGAAACCTTGCTCCTCCCCTCGTAAGACCACTCTCTTCCTCGGCTTCCTTCACAATCTCGTCATAAATTTCACCCATCTACCCTGTATCATTCCATTCACCACCCCCTTTCTGTTGTGGTATCCACAGCCTCCGCCCACCAGGGTTCTACTGATCAATGTGCATCTTTAGTATGTCCTTTTTGCAGATGAGCATCTTAATGGACAACTGTAGCGACAACAGAAACCTACCTCGTGGTCCGCTGAAAAATTCCCTCTCTGCTTCACTATAAGACTTCATTGTATCCACCGCAAACTCGATGATGTAGCCTTCCAATATGCTGTCGAGCCAGACTTCGACAACCTGCGACGCCTTGTTGTCTACTTCTTGTAGATCCTGGATCAGTGCTGGGGTCCAAGATGTCGGCTCACCACCCTGGAAATTCTGCTTTTGAAAGGTCAATTTTGCTAACCATTCATACAAGATGATTGGGAATTCGCAGAAAAAATATTTGTGTTGACCATCGTGTATATTCTTTGCCAGCCACTAGTCTGTCGTTAGCCCAGGGTTCCTATTCTCTTTCTCAGCGAATTCTTGCAACTTTAGGTCAAACCAATATTGGATCTCCAGTTTCGTCGGATGCCACAACATGTCCAACTCTCACTTCGCGCTAGGTCCCGACAATAGAACCATTTGTTGACACAAACCCAACCGACAAGGGTTACTCACACTGTAGACACCCAAACCATCATGATCTCCCTGAGCATTGGGCCATATAGGTTTTACCTTGTCTAGCAACACCTGTGGAGCAGATGAGGTCTCACCTGAGATGTTCGAGGGAGAATTGACGGAACCAAGTTTCCGCCGAATGAAGGAGGACTTTGTGCATCAACTAATCAACTTATTGCGACATTCAGAAATAGATCTACGCAATCAACTTAAGCATTAAACATAATCGCAACATCATTCAACAAATCACATGATTGATAGAACCATAAATGCGCAATAGATATAATAGTAAAATATTAATCGCAACAAGGAAACATTGCATCATTCACAGATTCATATCACATAATGCATTCATCACAAGGGAACATGAAAGACACAGTAATTCTGCTCAACATCATATCATATTAACCTTTGTCAACAACCCATGGATACAACCATAATTCCTCTGTTGCATACCTAGAACAACAAACAAGCAAAATCATCCGTGCTCAACTGTCTCTTCAATTCATCAACCCATGGATCTCCAACCCAGTATATTAACACTTACAATCCTATGTCTATTTATAGGCTCGCGCCTTTACATTTACGGTCCACTTAGGCAACCGCCTAACTACTTCTTAACAAACTCTAAAAAAGATGACCCAAAAACCCACATAATTGTTGAAATATTGTAACTTCAAAGAATATTATATTTGTATATTATTTATTCCGGAGATGTTCCATACCTCCGATGTGATTATACTATAAATCCGGAGATGTTTATTCCTCCGAGTTGGGTGTGGTAACTAGGGTTATTAGACCCACCATGTGGGGGTCGGCCCAGTCAGTTATAATGGGGTATTTAACCTAATGGTTAAATACGAGCCTACATGTACTTGTGTAAAATACATATCAGAGTAGTGTATAAATAGAGGAGGTGTGTTCCTCATTTTATACACTCACTCACTTGAGGATAGCGCACTTGTGGAGGAGAGGTCTGCTATTGTGGAGGAGGAGATCATGTATCAGGGTTTCATCTTTGTATATTGCTGGTCATCTATATTGAGGAAGCTTTGCTGGGTTTTCTACCCCATGAGGGTTTCCCAGGATAAATCTCTGTCTCTTGTGTTTATGCTGTGCTTGTTGTTTCTTCAGTGATCCTATATATGCTATTATTGTGAAATGGAATGTAATGCTTCTATTTTCTGTCTTATCATATTAAATCTTAACATGGTATCAGAGCTAACCTGAAGGAAGACAAGGTATGGCACTTACGACACTTGCCTTACTTACGATAATTTGAAGGTTAGGGTTTTACATAGCAAAAACCAGTCTTCGTGGAACTTTCACTATAAATCCATTTCTGCGAAGGTTCAGGGTCAGAAAAGTTTACAGGTCGAAGATAACATCCCCAGGTACCTTGTGTCCAAAGGGAACCCTCATATTCGTTGTACTTTATGAGTTATGATCAGTACAACTTAGGGTTTCTGCCTCTTCCAGATCTCAGTCAAAATCAGGTAACCTTGGAAAAAAGGTCATAACTTGGGCTAGGAAGCTCCAAATGAAATTTCGTAAAAAGTGAAAGGTAGTACACAGACTGTACTATCTCAGGAAACGTTTTCATAGGCCGAAGATGAACCAGTGACACGTGGCATGCCGTACAAGTTCACTCTCCGGTTTTATCCCATAAACAGGTCACGTTGCGACACTTGGCATAACTCTCTCTCAGAGAGTCCAATTGAGGTCAGACCTATCAAGATGGAAAGATAACAGGGCGAGCTATCTCAAAAAAAGTTTTCAGAGGCCGAAGTTCAAACAGTGACACGTGGCATGCCGTACAAGTTCGCTCTACTGTTTTATCCCATAAACAGGTCACGTTGCGCCACTTGGCATAACTCTCTCTCAGAAAATCCAATTGAGGTCAGACCTGTCAGGATGGAAAGATGACAGGTCAGGCTACTGCAAAAAAAAGGGTTTCAGACCCTGTGGAGCAAAAATTTCACAGTTATAGCAGAAACAATCAGGTGCATATTTCTGTCAAAACATAATTATTTTTCGAGCACCTTTATTCATGGCTTCCGGAATTTAGGGTTTCGGAGAAAGTTAGAATTTTTGGAATCGGAGTCCACGGCTGAATGCTACTCAGGAAAATCGAAATTTAGAGACCAATATCGAATTTTTTGGTTGGGTGGAAGACCGGGCTTCATCAAACCCTAGTTCGGGATCCTGTCCAGAAGATCCAGAAGTTTCAAAGGCAATTTTGAGGGGTCAAATTTTGGAAATTCCAAAATTGAAGTATGCTAGTTTGATCAGCTCAGCAAGACATATTCTTTCATCCATTCAGAAGTGTGAAAGTCAAAGATTGAATTTTTAGGGTTTCTCTAGAAAACCCTAATCAAGCTCCAGATCAAGTTTCAGGGGGAGTTGAGGCTAAGGCCTTACATAAGAAGACTACAAGAAGTCTCGACAGGTATGACTTAAGGAGGTTCAGGTATGTCTTGAAATCTGATTCTTGATTAAGTTCATAATGTGTTTTGTCTTCATGTTATTTATTAGTACAATCTTGATTAATGTTAGAATTGTCTTATCACCCTAGTAACAGTATGAATGCATGTGAATGATCGAAGACATTCATTGATTAGGGCTATATGATTGTACTAATGCATTATGGTGTTGTGTGAGGTTGATGTTGTCTGCTAACAAGATACAGGTACATCACAAAAGACAAATCAAGTTCCATGACCATGACCACATGAATACAAAGACTCATCCATAATCTTTGTTCTACTTACGAGGTATGTATGAACTTGTTATATTATGCTTAACCTATGAGACATGCAGGTTCTAGCTCAGGATCTCTAAATCAATGAAGAGATTGTTTAGGTATGTTGCACATAACTAAGCAGGTATACTAATCCAGGTATGTTTTCCTATGTCATGTTAGAATCTTACCTTGTGATTAGGATCCCTTATATAAGTATACTTGGTATGATTGGTTATGCTTATTCATAAAGTTAGTAATCACGGGTTTATGCATATCATGTCTCTTATCTTGGTTGATTATTTAACTAACTAGATCAAACAAGAATATGCATAAGTAAAGGAAGACTTCCCTGAAACCTTGAATATTATCTATAATCATGATTATACATTTTCAAGATTATTTAGAACTATAATGTTTTGATGACATTGAGATTATACTAATGAATGTATGTTTGTGTATGAGATCATGATGATGACACTAGTGCACATTTGAGCATGCACAGTGGTACAGAATGAATAGAAGTTCAAAAGACATACAGAAGATCAAGCGGGAGGCAACCACACAAACATAAAAGATAAGAAAGGTCATGAAGAATGATGGACACCGTACAAGTGGTGGATGTTCAAACAAGAAGATTTACAAATCAAACAAAATGTAGAAGGCTCATGGCTAGAAGATTCTCTTAGAAAGGGGAAGAGAATCATGACAAGATGTTTGCTCCAAGTATGGTGTAATTAAAGAAGAAGTGTGAATCAGGTTCTGTATAGGTACCTAGGATCGATAATAAATTGATAAGCTTAATGATCACCATGGGTGATGTGGATCTCAACCTTTGCTACAAGGTTGAATATGATTTCTATACACATATGACATGGATGCAAGAAGGAACTCACCACAGAGTTCGAATGATACTGAGGTTCATATCAGTAGACCCATCTAACGAGAGATGGCACAGATATATATGCAGAAGATCATTCAATGCAGAAATGAAAATGAAAGATCTCAAATTGATGCTTTACTTCCTAGGTCTGGAAGTATGGCAAGGCTCAGAAGAAATATTTCTCAACCAGGGAAAGTATGATGAGAAATATGACTTGAGGTGTTGGAATGGCCACTCTTATGGATTCCAACTTGAAGCTGTTAGGGGATAACTCATCAGAGTTAGTGGATATAACTCTGTACAGTCAAATTATTGGGTCATTGATGTATCTAACATATACTAGATTAAATATATGCTTTGTTGTGAACACCTTGAGTCAGTATCTAGTGGAAACTAGATGTGTTCACCTGATAGTTGCAAAGCATGTGATGAGGCACATAAAGGACACAATAGAATTTGATCTATGCTATCTTGAAGATCATGACTTCAGATGGTTATTCAGATTCTGATTGGGCAGGAAGTGTATCAGACAGGAAGAACACATCGAGAGGATGTTATTGTCTGGGATTAGCCATGATCTCGTGGTTTAACTGGAAGCAGTCTAGTGTGGCTCTCAGCACAAGCAGAATATATGGCTGCTTGCTCTGCTAGTTGTGAAGAAGTTTGGCTTCAGGATTGCTTGACTTAGAGATAGAACCAACTGTGATCCTATGTGACAAATAGAGTTGTACCAAGATGACATAGAATCCAGTGTTCCATGATAAGTCAAATATCATAGGGATCTAACAAGATATGACACAGAAAGGAACTATAAAGTTTGAATTTGTAACAGGTTACCGATGTACTAACCAAACCTCTACCTCAAGTGAAGAAGTTACCAACATACTAACCAAGCCTCTGTCTCGAGTGAAATTTGAAGCCTTTCGAGACAAGCTTGGTGTAGCTCAAAAGGACCCTCCTCGAAAGGGGGAGTAGTATAGTCACTGATGATGAAGATTGTCTCATCGAACAACAAGGTCGATGATGAGGTAACCTGTTCTCTACACCTAGATACTTAGAAATATTTAGATTTAGGACTCGTATACTTAGAATACTTAGTTTTACTTATACATGCTTTTGATGTTATATGTATTAGTAAGAATACATGCTTTTGATGATAGATGTATTGGTGAGAATACATGCTTTTGATGATAAGATGTATTGGTAAGAATACATACTTTTGATGATACATGTATTGATTAATGTACTTGTATGGTTGAGGATACTTGTACTTGTATTGATGAGAATACATGTGAGGATTGTATCATCCTTGAACACTTGTTCTAAAGTGAGCCGTAGACAGGTGTCTTCGAGAAAGAAGAGGGATTGTATCATCCCTGGACTTCAGTTCCTGAATTGATCCGTAGACGTATGGTCTCCGAAAATGAAGTCCTTAGTGGACAGATAGGGATTGTATCATCCCTGGACCTTGGTCCCTGAATTGAGCCGTAGACGTGAGGTCTCCGAGAATGAAGTCCTTAGTGGACTGTTGAGGGGATTGGATCATCCCTGTACTTTCAGTCCTAAAGAGAGCCGTAGACGTGAGGTCTTTGAGAATGAATTCCTTAATGGACAGTTGAGGGGATTGGATCATCCCTGGACTTTCAGTCCTAAAGAGAGTCGTAGATGTAAGGTCTCCGAGAATGAAGTCCTTAGTGGATAGTTGAGGGGATTGGATCATCCCTGGACTTTCAGTCCTAAAGAGAGCCATAGACGTGAGGTCTCCGAGAATGAAGTCCTTAGTGGACAGTTGAGGGGATTGCATCATCCCCGGACTTCGGTCCCTGAATTGATCCGTAGACGTGTGGTCTCCGAGAAGTGGGGATTGTATCATCCCTGGACTTCGGTCCCTGAATTGATCCGTAGACGTGTGGTCTCCAAGAAGTGGGGATTGTATCATCCCCGGACTTCGGTCCCTGAATTGATCCGTAGACGTGTGGTCTCCGAGAAGTGGGGATTGTATCATCCCCGGACTTCGGTCCCTTAATTGATTCGTAGACGTGTGGTCTCCGAGAAGTGGGGATTGTATCATCCCCGGACTTCGGTCCCTGAATTGATCCGTAGACGTGTGGTCTCCGAGAAGTGGGGATTGTATCATCCCCGGACTTCGGTCCCTGAATTGATCCGTAGACGTGTGGTCTCCGAGAAGTGGGGATTGTATAATCCCCGAACTTTGGTCCCTGAATTGATCCGTAGACGTGTGGTCTCCGAGAAGTGGGGATTGTATCATCCCCGGACTTCGGTCCCTGAATTGATCCGTAGACGTGTGGTCTCCGAGAAGTGGGGATTGTATCATCCCCGAACTTCGGTCCCTGAATTGATCCGTAGACGTGTGGTCTCCGAGAAGTGGGGATTGTATCATCCCCGGACTTTGGTCCCTGAATTGATCCGTAGACGAATGGTCTCCGAGAAAGTGATTTTTTTTTGTGGTTACTTGTATCGGTAGGATACTTGTATTAATGATGTGGTTACTTGTATCGGTAGGATACTTGTATTGATGATGTGGTTACTTGTATCGGTAGGATACTAGTATTGATGACGTGGTTACTTGTATCGGTATGGATACTTGTATTGATGATGTGGTTACTTGTATCGGTAGGATACATGTATTGATGACATGATTACTTGTATCAGTATGGATACTTGTATTGATGATATGTATACTTGTATTGGCATGAATACTTGTACTAATGATGTGGATACTTGTATTGTTATGGATACCTGTGTTGATGACGATGCTGACGATCGTGTGATGACGATACTGATGATCGTGTGATGACGATGCTGATGATCGTGTGATGACGATGCTGATGATCATGAGATGACGATGCCGATGATCATGTGATGACGATGCTGATGATCGTGAGATGACGATGCTGATGATCGTGAGATGACGATGCTGATGATCATGTGATGACGATGCTGATGATCGTGAGATGACGATGCTGATGATCGTGTGATGACGATGATGATGATCGTGTGATGACGATGCTGATGATAGTGTGATGACGATGCTGATGATCGTGTGATGACGATGCTAATGATTGTGAGATGATGATACTGATGATCATGAGGATCCAGATGTTGATGTTGTTGTAGTTGTTCGAGTGCTGCAGAAGATAAAGACTCAGTACTGAAGATGTTGATGTTCAAGTATTGAAGATGTTCCAGTAACTGCTTGAGTTACTGATGATGTTGAGAAAGCTTCCAATGATTTATAGATGTATCATGTATGATGTTGATGACTCCTTGCTCGTGCAGATACTGTTATAATATCCTTCTCGTTAAGGGGGAGTGTTGAAATATTGTAACTTTAAAGAATATTATATTTGTATATTATTTATTCCGGAGATGTTCCATACCTCCGATGTGATTATACTATAAATCCGGAGATGTTTATTCCTCCGAGTTGGGTGTGGTAACTAGGGTTATTAGACCCACCATGTGGGGGTCGGCCCAGTCAGTTATAATGGGGTATTTAACCTAATGGTTAAATACGAGCCTACATGTACTTGTGTAAAATACATATCAGAGTAGTGTATAAATAGAGGAGGTGTGTTCCTCATTTTATACACTCACTCACTTGAGGATAGCGCACTTGTGGAGGAGAGGTCTGCTATTGTGGAGGAGGAGATCATGTCTCAGGGTTTCATCTTTGTATATTGCTGGTCATCTATATTGAGGAAGCTTTGCTGGGTTTTCTACCCCATGAGGGTTTCCCAGGATAAATCTCTGTCTCTTGTGTTTATGCTGTGCTTGTTGTTTCTTCAGTGATCCTATATATGCTATTATTGTGAAATGGAATGTAATGCTTCTATTTTCTGTCTTAGCATATTAAATCTTAACAATAATGCGGTTAAAACTACATAAACTAATTGTCTTGCGCGCTGCTTTCCTCCTTTCACGGCACCTTTGACCTTTTGCAGCATCCATGATGCTGACTCATCCAAACCGCCTGCCAACAGAAATGAATAGAAAATTCGTTTGGTCCTAGGGATTTATCCAATTCGAAGCTCTAGATGGCTTGCATTATTTCTTTTTCAGATATTCGTTTATTCAAAACTGATTTTTCTTCTGCCGTGACTAATTGCAGAATGTGTGAGAGTATATCTTTTGAGTGTTTTGTGTGCTAGTTGGATTCTTCTGAGCACAAGGATCTGAAGTGATGGAAGGCTACTTTTTAAATTTTTTCGAAATATCTGATGATATCTCCTTTCTCATTTTTAAATTTCTGCTACATTGTTCTAAAGCTTTCTTGCTTGGGTTTGCTTATGGAAGTAAGCAGTGTTTTTGTCTCCTCATTTTAATCAAATACTTATAGATTTGAATCTCCAATATTCATCTTCATCTCTACATTCTTTACTCAATTCTGATTGCATCCTCCGCTCGGTGATTAGGTCTTCTTTAGAGATCTTACAACTTTTCATCTTTTCTTGGTGTTGCACTAGATTTTGTTGCTTTATGATTATTTCTTGTACCGAGGGTTGGGGATCATTTTTAACCCATTCCTTGAGTGCCCTTTTGGTATGATGAATCTTCTCTTCCCATACATAAGAAGGAGAGCCTATCACTAGTTGTGTCCATGCTTCTTGAACAGTCTCTAGAAAACTTGGTTTCAAGATCCTGATTGGATTGAATCTGAAAGGGATATGTCCCAGGTTTTGCCCTTTTTCAAGGGTTAGGAAAATTGGCTTATGGTATAAGATTCCATTGTGAATGATTGTTGAAGAAATGACATAATCCAAAAAGAGAAGAGAACTGTGGACAAGAAAGAGATAAAGCGAAGCTGCAACATGCCCATCCTTGACTCTTTTATTAGACCATGTGAATTTTCCTCTCCGAGGTTTTATATCCACCAGATCCCAATCCTGGATGATATATTCCACTTTCTCTCTAAAGGGGTCTCAAACAATGGATCCACCCCTATTTTCTTCCTTAGAGATAGTCACATTCATGTTTGCAATGAGAATGGTGTTTTGATTTAGAGAATTTTCTAATTGGTTCTTGATTGAGAGCCAACAATCTTGTTTTTCCGAGTACAAAATAGGGGCATAAATATTTATTATATATACATGTCTTATGTCTTGTTTGAGAAGTTATGCTAGGATCCAATTCCTATTTTCAATCTGGGTTTGCATTCAATATTTGGATTCATTCCACAAGGTCATTATTCCTCCGTAGGCTCCACGCGAACTTGGTGCTACTCCAGAGCTTGCTTTCCATGATTTTTTTCCTTTTTTGAGGCTATCCTTATCCTCAAGCTTAGTCTCTTGTATTAGGAGGATGTCAAGTTTTTCCATTTTTATCAAGTCTTTCATTACTTCCTGTTTTCCTTGACTTCCCATCCCCCTACAATTCCAGGAGATGATTTTCATTACTTAACTTATTGAAAGGTTGAAGACCCCTTAGAGGCACCTTCAAAAGGTTTCACTTTTCCTCATCCCTTTCCTTTTCATGTTCTCCCCATTTATTTCTTGATAGTGAGTTGGTTTCCGATATATTTCTCTTTCTTTGCTTCTTCTTTCTTTACGTCTTTATTCAACCTTCTACCTTTTATTGTGTTTCATTCTTGATCCAACTCTTCCTCTTCCCGAGTCTCCTGATATGCTGTCTCTCTGGTCTAACCACCTTGGGTAAGTTGGATTTCACCTTCTTCTATCTTCGGGGTGAATTGGGATTGAATATCCACCAAGGGTTTTTCTAGTTGTCTTGTTTTTTTGATGTTTCCTAGGGTTTCTTGTGCCTCTTTGTATTGTTCCTTGTCTAGCTGTGTGAGAGTTTCAAAGGAGTTATTTGATGGTATTTATTTTGTCTAAGGAGCATTCTTATTCTGATTTTCCTTACTTGGGGACTTCATATCTAGGTTTTCCTTTTCGTTGCTTCCATTTATTTACTTGTTTCCAAGGTTCCGTCGAATTTGCTTCTGTGGTTTCGTTTGAGGATTTCTTGTAGTCTCTTGCGAAGTTCCCATACTCATGGTAGGTTCTACAATTGAACAATAATTGATAATAATCCAGTTGTTGGATGTGGGACCAATATCTACAGAGGGTTTAATTAATTCTAGGAGACCTACTTCTAGAGTTTAATTACTTCTAGGAGAATTGGTCTTTTGGTTCATCCCTATAGATGCATTTTCCCAGGGCATTGCCAATTGCATTCATAGATTCATTGTTCAAGTAGTGGATGGGAATATGGGAAAGCTTCACCCATAATGGAACTGCCGATGGGATATCCATCGGGGGATTGAAATATGGGGTCTATTTTTTCAAATATATGCCCCTTGGGCCCATGAAATACGGGTTGTTCCTAAAAATGAGATCCTGAGTTGCTTGTTTTTCAAACTGAAAGATGAAAAAACCTTTACCTACAGAATATGTATTCATCCTGCTTGAGATTAGCGGTTGCTAGATCTCTTGCGTCCATACTTCCATCAACCTTGGAGAGTGCTAGAGGCCCATAAACTAACCCACCAATGCCCATTTTTCCATGGCTAGAGAAACCCTCCTTAGTGCCATGAGGAAGAAGGTTACTTCATGTATTTCATCCAGACGTTTTATGAATTTGGATTGTGATATCTCGGGTGGTCTTTTCCACAGGGCTGATACCAAAGACTTAAAGGCTTCGACCTCTAGGGGAGGGGTTGATCCCCCTTCCCTCGACATTCCTGCTTCTAAGCTTAGATAAGAGATCAGAGAGGTTCGGGGCTAGGGGTTTTGCAGGGTTTGCCTAGATTAATAATTTCAAATCCGAGGACTTTCTACTTTGAATAAATTCATCTATCCTAATTACACTAATATCAGGTGGTAGGGTTGGTTGGGGAATGAAGAGTTGGGAATGGTTGGTGAATGGGAAATGCGGTGGGAAGAATATTTACATGAATTGTGAAAGGTCCACATATGTATCAATGGTGAAGCTGACAAGGTTTCTAGGGCCTACAACCATGTGGGAGGACATACACAACCAAGCTAGGTTATTCGACCTTAATTGAAAGAGATGGGGAGGTGACGTGCCAGTGGTGGAAAAGTTGTTGAAGGTGGTAGTGCCTCCCAAAAGTTTTATTTTTCTTTGGTTGATTTTAAATAGGATATTACTTACTTGGATTGTATGAAACATAGAGGCAAGTGTGGATTGGGCATGTATGTTTTATGTAGGAGACAAGAAGAATGAAATGATCATCTCTTTCTCCATTTCCCATATACCTGAAAAGTGTGGATAGAGGTCGAGCATCTTCTCCAATTGAGGAATGTGTGGGATAAGGAAAATTTGGTTGAATACTTGTACGATTTTTTCACTAGGTGAGAACTCAAAGGATTCCATTCGATCCCATACTTAATTAATTGGGGTATTTGGTTAGCATGAAATTCCCATATATTTGATGAGAAATAGTTAGCCACATTCAAGATTACTACTCAGGATATGATGATTTTTTCATATTAGTCAGAATATCTGGTAACCAAGGTTGGGCGTTCGATCGATGAATTAAATGTTAACACCAATATTGACTAGTGTTATTTCGATTGGGATTGTCAGGAGCTATGCCATTGTTGTGGTATTGGATTTTCATTGTATATCACTAGTGGACACTACTACGTGGGTAAGGATTGTTTGGGGACATGTACCAATAATTTAGGTGAGTTTAATGTCTTATTCTATTTATTAAAATTTTCATTAGAATTGGAAATTACACAACTGTAGGTCTTTGGGGACTCTTCCGTTATTATTCAGTGGATGAATAATGATATTCATGTATACAACATTGGGCTAACACAATTGGCTCTACATTTGAAGTCTATTAGAGTTTTATTTCAATAGGTCGTCTTTGCTCATATTTTTTTAGAAATGAATACAATTGTGGATTCTCTTTCAAAAGATACATTACTTCTGGAGACCAATTAACTTCATATTGAGGAATTCATAAGTGGACAACCAATTTATGTTAGGTCCAATAATCTTTATTGAAATTTTGTAATACTATGGAGGATAATGTTGAACAATAAATTTTCAACTACTATGATTTAGTCAAGGAGGCTTTAGCTCTTTTAGGGGTTATCTTGTTGTGAAATTTTTGATGGTGGGATATATGATGCCTTGTATTTAAACATATCATAAGTTGTAGTGCCATGGCACCTAAATATTTTTTTTTTGTGAAAAAAATAATATGTACTTATTTATATAAATTTGGAGTATTTTTTTTGTAAGCTTGTTACGCCAAAATCTCGTCATCGTAGGTTTTGTGTCCTTTATATGGCTTGTTTCCTAAATTTCCTGGCCTGAAAGACCAATAGAAGTGTTGATGTGCATCCCTTTAACTTTTGTAGTCATCCCGATGCACCCTATTCTCTGGAAAGGTGTGTCATACTTGAGGTGACGCACTCTACACATTAGCAGAGCACGCCAGTGACATTATCTGCCCTTGCACAAGGTGCATCACCCTTCCACTAGCGTGTTTTTTCCTTGTGCAAGGTGCATCGCTATTGGTTAAAAAGGATAAAGAGAAGCTTTGAGCAACTTCTTGAAGCTTGGATGGCATGGAGACTTATCCCTACATATCTGGGAAGGTGGCATTCGATCCCCTTACCTAATGGGATGATCCCTTAAGCCTCTCCCCTAAATCCTCAACCTCTCCTATCCCTTTAGCCCTATATATATGAACCCCCTCTCCATTGTTAAGGGACGAAGGATAAAGTACCCATATGCTGGTGGAATTTGGCTAGGAGATCCTCTTCATCCAAAAGGAGGCTAGAAGGCTAGAAGGATTTGATCTTTGAGGCAAGATCACTTGAGTTGGTGTTACAACATCAAGGCATTGGTTGTAATGTCCCTACTTTGCATTTGCTGCAAATTGCATTTAATATAAACATCTTTCCATAAACTTGTTATGTGTATAATGTTTAGGATTGACCTCTTTCACCGTTGATCTAGTTAGATTCATAATCATGTGCTTCCATATTGTTCGTTTGTTTCCACTTGCTCCTTCTTGTTTTGCAGCCGGAGATCGAGGAACTGGAAGTAGATCAAACGAGGAGAAAGGATTTGCGCTTATGAGGTAAATTACTTTCCAATATACCTTGCAGTTTAATCTAACTAGGAAGGATAATTATATTATGTATTCGTTTTGTTCTAGATTTAAACCATTTAGACTAGAGAGATCAGTTTTTGTTTGAATTAACCAATTGTATGTAAACAAAAATGGTGGCCATACTAGAGATCTTATAGCTTATAGTTTTGGTTTGTTTACAATTCTTGTTTGTGATTGATTTTTCCTCTCCCTCCACCGGATATGATTATCAGAGAGCTTCTGGGCCATCCAGACTCTGATTAGGGTTTAATTGAGCCAATTATCTTTTTGAACTTTGAGAGTTTTTATTTTTCTGATCTTGGATATCGCCTGACGCACCTGGGCAGTTCATTTCCTGCGTCTGTCTCAAAGTGCCGCATTTTCCTTTAGAGCAACCTACGTCGCTAGCGCCTTCTGACTATGTGCATTCCGCGTCGCTGACACACTTCCTCTGTTTGCAAAGAGCGTCGCTTGAGCTTCCAACGCTCAAGTGTACCTATACAGGGCGCGCTGCCCCTCATAATTTGGTGCATACTTTAAGAACTTTCTTACTTTGATTTTTGGCTTGATTATTTGGATTCTGTAGGTTGTTTGCACAGTCTCAGAGCCTCCTAGGTACATCATGCTTTGTCCATTGATTTACTTTTGAAGTTTAAGCTTTATTTGGGTCCATTTCGAGCTTGTTTCTTGAAATTGGTTCAAAGAATTTTTATCTTTTGAAGTGATAATTTGAGTAATCTTTGGAAAGCAAAATGATAGTAATGCTTATGACTTCTTGGTTGTAAAAAAGTGCTTTTATCTCCTTCGAAGTTGTTAAGTTTCATTTGAACTTTCTCAAAGTATTTTGAAAGGTAGAAAAAATTTGAGTGTTTTTGGTTTTCTCTCCGTCTCTTTAAGTCTTCTTTTCGGAATTTGAGTTAGTTCATTTCAAAAGGGAATTCTTCTTTAGTTCTTGGCTTGTAGATTTGCTTGAACTTAAAGGAAAAAATACAAAAATAGTTTGTATTTGGTGTGTTATGCTTTTTATTTTTGTTGGATTATTGAAAGGATATTTTTTATGTCTTTTGGTTAAATTGAAAGTATAGGTGTTTCGTTCATTTTCCATTATCAAAAAAGTAAAAAGACTTCTCCCTATCATTAGTTAGTTTTCATCGAAAGAGAAACAAAGGCTTGCATTAAATGTAGAATAATTTTGCATATTTTTAAATTCCAAGTCTACACCTCATGCATCCACTTAACTATCAAGATAAAATTTAACGGTAGCTTAGGTTAAAATTGTATAGAAACTTGTGTGTTAAGTTAGAGATGTGTCCCGACATCTTTAAGTGTGGCAGCTTTCGTTATTTGCTACTTTGCATCCCAAGGGCTTGTAGTTCTTCCATTTAACAATTGGTATATCGAATGACCTTTCACATACCTTCGGGTATATAGAAAGGTACTTCACGTACTCGATAGTATTACCAGAAGGCTCATGTCGTGCAGTTGTGCATTAAACAACACCACTACGGTTTGAGCTCCCACGTACCTTGTGTATATCGGGAGACCCAATTAGTATTCTTGAAACCTTTTGAGTTAAATTTTGGCTGTCTTGGCGTGGCACTCAGGGAGATACTACGCATGTACTGCCAGGTAGTCGGGTTATACAGTCAGGGGTACGGTCCTAATCCTCCTTGGCTAGTGCTCTGAAAAATTGGGCCGAGTATAACTGTTCGACCCTGTAGTATATTGCGAGTTGCGACACCTTGATAATCTCGTGAGGTTCCAGACTATTGAATCCCACCTACCGCATAAGTTTGCTTGCAGCTTTAGCTTGAGTAGATCTTGAAGTGTGTTTTTTCTTTTGTAGAAAACTCTTAGGAGAAGTTTTGTTTCAACCATTTTGGATGATCAACCTTTAAGAAGATCCCGTAGAATTTTAAATCTGCCACCTGAATATCCCCTTAACCGGGAGGAGAACTCATGAGAAACTATGGATCAACCCTCCACTTATGTGTCACATGAAGAAGGTACTTCTACCTTAGAATCAAGAGTGAACTACTCTCCTCCTGCAAATCCACCAATCGCTGATCCTACAAGACCTTTGATGGTGGAAAAACCTCCTACACATGACACAACCTTTTATAATTCTCTTGAAGGACATCCTGGGGCTACGGACAGGATTTCCAGTCAGCCCCAGGATGACCCGATATCAACAACTTTTGGTCCAAAAACATTGTTATGGGACACTTCTTTAGGTAAACATGTTTTTGATTTTGGTTCACTTCCGATGGTGGAAACTCCACCATGCCGGTTTCTCCCTTGGAATCCGGCTGACGTCTTTCTCGTGCCAGTTTAGGAAACTATCGAACGCTTAGGGACCTTCGGTAGCAAACTTAAACGCTAGATTCCCCCTAGGTCCAATCCAGAAGTACCAGTTTTTGAACACCATTCACCTGTACATTCTTTTTCCTTTTCTTTGTTCTGGTACACAGGGTACTACCAAAGGACCGAACACCAAGAGCAACCACTTCACATAAACAGATCACAGATCAACACACCGATGTTTTGACATGGTTTAAACCCTCTTGAGGGAAACACTCCACGGCCCCGGCCAAATAGCTTCTACGGGACAATTTATTATGCAAAGAAAGAAAGTTACAAATGAGCTTCTCATAATCGATCAACTAAACAATGACCCTCCATGCTCTTTAAATAGAGATCATGGATCAATCGGGTGTTAAGCCACGGATCAAGGTTAGGTTTGATCTAAGAGAAGTTGAGCCGTCGGATCACTCTATGTCAGAAACATATCGTGACCGTCGGATTAAGTATTTACAAATGCATATTAATGCATACTAAAGAAACACACTATCCCTAACGGATATATTACACAAGTTGATCTTAACTAACTCCTAAGTGTCTAAATATCCTAACATTCTTCACTAGGAATATCTATGCCGATCATGTCCACTTATGATCCAAGCAAAGCGTCTTTCCCATCTAGTACTACTCCAGACCATTTGACCAAATCTACAACTTATTTGACCCCAATAACTGGAGGGAAACCTTCGACTACTATTAACTACATTAATGTAACACCACCTCCACCACCTCCATAGCAAAATTCGAGTGGAAGTTATCATATAGCTGTTATCCAACAAATGAGTGGAGGTCATTCCTTAGTTAGTAGTCAACCAATGGATTCGGTTCAACCTACTATTAGTGGGAAACATACCTTTGCTGGCCATACTCCAACGAGTGGATATTTTTCAACTGGGGGGAAACCCCTAGTCAGTGGACAAAACCTAATTGGGGGACATCATCAAGTTAGCGGACACAACGCAAGTAGAGAAATTCTTCACACATGAACTATAGCATGGTTGGAATTTCACTCCCAATCACGGGACAACCTACACATCAAATGGGGGGACCATCTAGTTGGACCCAACCCCCATGGGGCCATGTATACCTGGGAAATCATAACATTGCTATAGGTATAAACTATCCGGGAAATAGTTTCCCTATATTACCTTACCCCAGAAACATTAACACCCCATGGGGGCATCATAATGTTCCACCAACTGGACCTCCAGCCGTTGGACCACCCCCCCCACCCATAATTGTCCCACCTCCTCCCCCACCACCTATCCCACCTCCACCCGGAGGACCCCCATACAACGGCGGTGTACCTCCTCATTCTGGAGGAGGTCCCCCATCTGGTCCACCCGGAGGACCCCCGTACGACGGTAATGGACCTCCCCATTCTGGCAGAGGACCCCCTTTCGGTCCAACTCCTCCTTCAGGAGGCCCACCTCCATTTGGGCAACCTTTTATGGGAGTACCTTACGATCAATCAATTCATGGTCCTACTGGTACTCAGATGTGATATCAATACTACCAGTATCTGTATCCAAACTGACAGTTATCCTTTATGGCTACGTTATATTTTCCAGACTTGTCTCATTTGACTAATGATCCCATTCAACATGGCACAAATTGTCCATCGATTCCTGTGAAGTTACCATCGGACATTCCAAAATTCGATGGAAAACCCGGTGAGGACCCCAAAAACCATGTAATGACTTATCATCTGTGGTGTTCCTCTAAATCCCTCATGGACGATTCTATCCATTTGAGGTTGTTTCAACGAACCCTCACCGGCACTGCTGCGAAGTGGTACATTGAATTACCACCACATTCTTTCGTTGATTTTTGATCGTTAGCTATGGATTTCCTGACTCATTTCCAATTTTCGATCCGTTATGAAATCGGCACAGACCTTTTGAAATCCCTCCGTCAATCCACCTCTACTCACATTTTCGATCACATCCATGAGTGGAGATGGAGGCGTCTCCTTATTAAAGCTCCTATTCCGGACCAATTACTCGTCGATTGGTTTACGAAGTCCTTACTTCCCATCATAGCTAAAGACGTGGCTATGGGGGGGCTATTACGGAAGAACAATCCATTTAACATGCCCGGTACTTAGAATCAGTCTATGCTCAATCTAGCAGCTTGTATGATATCATCCCTAACACCCCATGCCCCACATATGGTCCAACAAAACCACCTACGGGATCACATGTCGATGGCATTATTGGTTCTGTTCATGCCCAGCCTGCTACACAATCGGGAGGATCACATAACCACCATAGTTCAACTCCACCCTCTCCACAGGCTAGTAGAAACACTAATCGATCACCCAACCCTGCTTCAACTGCCGAAGTGAATTCAGTGCAGTCTAATTCACCTCAAAAATCCAGTGCTAAAAAGAAGAACAAATAAAATCCAATAAATCTTCTAATTAGCAGGAACCTAAGAACAACTCTGACGACACCAAAAAAAAATGGAAGGTTAAATATGCATGCCTACTATGCAGTGATGATCATTTCACAAAAGAATGTCCACATCGTGAAGAAGTGTAGAAGTTTCTCACGGGAAAACCCAAACCCGCAGTTCTAACTGATCCCTTCCCCACACAACAACAAAAAAGATTGCGCAACCATCGACTCCTTCTCAAGGAGAACCATCCACAACCACCCATGTTCTCATGATGCGGAGCGAAACAGTCAAATTATCTACCCGATCGTGCACATACGAATCTATCCCAAATAAGGAATCTCATGGAGGTAATACTGAAAAATCCTCCACATCTACATCTGATACTCCTTCTTTTCAAGGTCCTCTGATCATTGAGAAGCCTTTACCAGATACAATATTGCGTCCACCAAAGAGCACCATTCAAAAAGTTGTTTTCAATCCAAACGTTGGGACGCTCAAAGCTACAACATTGTAGAAGATCTAGCCCAGGCCCCCTGTGCTATGTCGATGCTCGAAGTCTTGCAAAACTGCCCAAATCAGCGTAAGACTTTGCTATCCTCTATAGGAGCTATAGACCCTGATTCCTCGATCACCATCATGTTCAAACTAGAGTACTTCAAGCTGAAGCTTTCCCACCGACTAACATTTCAAATTGTTACTAATGTCTCTGGGAAAAGTATCCATCGTACTGTCTTGGACAAAGGATCCTCAACTTCCGTTATGTCGATATCCTGTTGGCGAGCCATTGGCTCCCCCGAGTTGAACTGTTCTCCCACCACATTGAAAGCATTCGATGGACGTGGATTCCAACCACATGGGCTGTTACAATCCTTACCAGTAGAGTTGGGAGGGAATACCATTTCCATTAACGTGGAAATGGTTGTTGCTTCGTTGGATTATGATTTATTACTTGGTCAAAATTCATTCTATGCCATGACTGCGGTCGCATCCTCCATCGTCTGCATCGTGCGATTTCCCCACCAGGGGCAAATTGTCATTGTCAACCAGTTGGTTTTCTGTACGCCGGACACCACTACTCATCCCGCGGATAGTGTCCCTCTCTTGGGCCACTCTTCACATATATATGAGAGTGTGGGGGTAGGTCTCCTCCAAGACTCATCTTTGATGGGGATCTTTCCAACACCCGATCCCCCTAACCATGTTACCTCGGTGAACATGATCTCCTCCATGATCCCAACCTCTTCCGACCAAATTGACCAATGGATTGTGCCTGATCCATATCATCTTGATTTGATTGGAGATATGATGCCTCTTAGCCCCTCCGAGGCCACTTACAAGGCCATCTAATCAACACCTGATGTGTCGAATGTTCACTCTTTAGTGGCATCCACCCTAGGTTCTCTTCCATCACAATAGAGATCATCCTTAACATCACTCGATCCTCTACTCCAAACCTTTCATTCCGATGAATCAATTATGGATATTATGAGCGCAAATGAGCCTCCATGGGAAGACCTTCATCACCGATTGTCCTTCCTTCCACCCATCGATATGGTAAAGAACACCATTCATACCATTGTTTCACTGGATGTCTTCTCTTGCCCCCAATATCCGATTCTAACCCAGGACAGTTAACAGAGGGAAATCTGGCCAATATTAAACCTACCATCACTATAGACATCTCGGTCAAACCTGACATCGCGGAGAATATCCATATAGGACAAACTTGTTCGTCTGATGAACTTGTAACTTTTATGGCCTTATTCAAACAATTCTGCGATGTATTTGCATGGAGCTACGAGGAAATGCCCGAGATTTATCCTACCATTTTTATGCATGAGATTCAGACATATCCTAATGCAAAACCTATCCGACAAAAACTCCTCCCGATGCACCCTCGAAAGACTGCAGGGATTAAAGGAGAAATAGAAAATTTGTTGAAAGTTGGATTCATTTATCCTGTTCCATTGACAGATTGGGTTTCCAATGTCGTCCCAATTACTATAAAACAGGGAACCATTATATTTTGTGTCGATTATAGGGATCTGAACAATGCTTGTCCAAAATACAATTACCCTACCTCATTCATCGACAACTATTCCAGAAGTGTTATGTTTTCATTCATGGATGGTTTTTCTAGCTATAATCAGATCGAGATCCACCCAGCTGACTAACATAAAACCACTTTCATCTGCCTCTGGGGTACATTTCCATATCGTAAATTCCCCTTTGGTATTAAAAATACTAGTGCTACATTCCAACAGGCCATGTCGTACGTTTTCCATGATGTGAAGGATTTTGTGGAACCCTATCTCGACGATCTACCAGCTCATTCACATCATCGTGACTTCCACATTGACCATCTGACGGTCGTATTCCTCAGATGTCGACGGTACAATATCCGTCTAAATCCTCACAAGTGCACATTCTGTGTAGAGTACGAATGCCTCCTAGGCTTCATCATTTCAAAGGATGGGATCCGAATCGATCCCCTCAAGGTAGAGGCTATTGTCGCTCTACCACCGCCCACGGATATTACAGAGCTTCAAAGTTTGCAGGGGAAGGAAAAATACCTACGTCGTTTCGTGTGTAATTTCGTGGAGAAAACACAGGGATATATGTGGTTGTTAAAGAAGGACATCTCATTCATATGGGATGATTATGCCCAACAATCCTTTGACAATCTCAAACATGCGATCACTCACACGCCCGTGTTACAATCACCTCATTACACCAAGGATTATATCCTTTATCTTGCTATCGGTACTTAAACTATCGCCGTGGTTCTAGTGCAGGTAGATAGTCATGAGCAGGAACATGTGATTTATTACCTTAGTAAGGGTCTCATTGACTCTGAAACTCGTTACTCACATGTAGAGAAGTTATCTCTGGCAACAGTCATCGTTGTCCAGAAGTTCCATCATTATATCCTACTCCGCACCACCGCCATCATTGCCGAATCAAACCCCATGTACCACGTTATTACATGTCAAGTACTTGGGGTCAAGTATTCACGATGGATCATAATTCTCTAGGAATTAGATCTCCAATTTGAGAAGGCCAAAGCAAATAAATATTTGGTATTTGTGGAGCTTATTTGCGATCTTCCTCGTACTGATCAAGATTCTGATCCCATTGAATCTCTCCACAATGAGTCTTTGTTTCTGATTAGTACTTCTGACCCATGGTATGGAGACATCTACGACACGTCAGAAGAGGTCGCGGAAGGAAGAAGGCTGCATTATTTTATGTACTTTTTGAGTCGTTTGTACCACAGAATGCGGGTTTTTGGGTCATTGGACCATATGAGATGTAATTTTGAGCTAATTTTACCACAGTAGGCGGGTTTTCGGGCCATTTGGACCATGTCAGTTAGATTTTGGGTCAATTGTCTAGGATTCGGTTAGGAAGTTGTTAGTAAGTGGACAAGCATTGTAAAGGCAGAAGCCTATATATAGACAGAAAGTGGTAGGTCATAGGATATATATATTAGAGATGCGGTTTTGCATATGTCTGAGATCAAGAGATATCGTTGAGATCTGGTTTTGCAGAGATGTTGTATCGGGATTTTTCTGAAGTAATATGGCATGGCCAAACTGTTTGGTGAAATCCCTGCATACCTTTTGCGTTAATGCCTGTTGTGATGATTTCTTGTTGCAAGTTAACTTTTTAATGTTATATTTGTTTTGTTGCGATGAATGTCTCTGTTAAATAATGCCATGAATACAAATGGTGTTAATCTTGAATGCATAGATCTATTTTGGATGTTGTGATAAGTTGATTAATTGTTGCCGCAATCATCCTCCTTCATTCGACGGAAACATGGTTCCTTCCACTCTCCCTTGATCGCCTCGGGTGAGACCTCATATGCTCTGCAGGTGTTGCTGGGTAGGCCAAAACCTGTCTGGGACGGTGCTCAGGGAGATCGTGGTGAGTTGGTGTCGACAGTGATCAGAACCCCTGTCGACTGGGTCTGAGTCAACAATTACATTATATCTCCAAACCCAACATTTCAGTCCTCATCTATCCCGTGATGAACGTTGTCGTGTCCGTCACCACGTAAAATATTACCTAAACATTGGTGATACCCTATATCATCGGGGTGTTGATTCTGTTCTTCGTCGATGTTTAAATCATGAGGAGGTTGAGCACGTTATGAATGATTGTCACTCAGGGGCATGTGGCGGTCATCTCTCTGGGATGGATACAACTTAGAAAATATTACGCGCTGGATACTATTGGCCATCTATCTTCAAATATTGCATTGAAGCGGTCAAGAAGTGTCCTCCCTGCCAGCTTTTCAATATAAAATGCGCTCAAATCCATCCCCTCTTCATCCAGTTATCGCCATTGGTCCCTTTGCAAAATGGGGCATTGACTTCATGCATTGTAAGCCTACCTCGGTCGGGGGGCATGGTTATGTCATCGTAGCTGTTGACTACTTCACCAAGTGGGTCGAGGCTATTCCTACATGCAAAGAAGACGACAAAACTACCGCACTCTTTATGTTTAACCATATCATTGCAAGATTCAAAGTTCCTCAAGCCATCGTCACTGATCATGGATCACATTTCTAGAACAAGATGGTGGATGAATTAAGCGCTAAGTTGGGTTTTCGTCATGAAAAATCTACCCCCTACTACCCTCAATAAAACGGACAAGTAGAGGCCATAAATAAGGTCTTGAAAACTATGATTCAGCATATGGTAGGTACTCACAAGTCTAATTGGCATGTGATGTTTTTTTCATCCCTTTGGGCATATAGGAGTTCCATTAAAACTGGCACTAGTTTCACACCTTTCCAATTGGTGTATGGACTAGAGGTAGTATCGTCTATTGAGTGCAAGATTCCATTGCTAAAACTCGTTGTCGAACTTTTACCAAACACTATTGTCGAGGAAGAACACTTTCTATACTTAGGAAAGACTCGAAACCCACCATGATGCCGCCTTAGATAACGAAGCACATAAGAAACGCATCAAGGTCCAGCACGACAAATCCGTAAAACCTCGTATCTTTAACGAGGGTTATTTGGTCCTCACTTATGACCAAAAACATGATAAGTTGGGGGCAGGAAAACTTGAGTCCATGTGGCATGGTCTATATGTGATAAAGCGTGTCTTGGAGAAGGGAGCCTATGAATTAGTTGATTATGACCGGATACCTTTGGGGGAGCCTCGCAATGGGCTCTACCTGAAACGGTACTATGCTTAAGTATTTTTTGCATAGGTACTTTGTATGTATTGTACATGAAGTGTGTTTTTGTTTGGTGTAACACTTGTATTCAGTGTATTAGGATATCATCATTACGTTTATACCATGTTCTTCCTGGATGTGTAGATAAAAAATTACTACGGATTCGTAGATTGCGCCAGCCGACACACCCTCAACCTCGCTTCAGAGGCATGGCTACTCTATTCCCCTGCCGGTGAACTCATAAGATCGGGAGGAACTTGCCTAGTTTTTTCCACCAACAACGTTGTTGAGTACCACACAGTGATTGGGTTATTGACCGATGCTCTTTCCTTGGGTGTAGACCACATCGTTATCTATCTTGATTCACAGTTAGTGGTCTCTCATTTGAAGCATGTCTATGCGATTCGTGACCCCACATTACTTTGTCTATTCCGACGAGTACGTTTCTTGGAAAGATCCTTTGGATCCATTCAATACCTACATATTCCGAGAAGCATGAACGCAGTTGTTGATTCCCTAGTTAATTTCATTTTAGATTGGTACATTGCACATTCATAATTTTTTTAATTAAAAATATGCATAAAATGAAATAACATGTAATCTAACCATAGTGTATAAGCCAACATCCATAAAGATCCCAAAATAATCATATAAGACACAATATATAAAACCTTTAGATAGTGCTTTTTTATATATATCCTCATGTCCGGTAAAATACAAAAAATGGTACTGATACAAAAACTTGAAGCTCAGAAGCTTTCAGTGGAGTCTATCTACAAAATATGAAGCCTATGGCATTCAGTACATACATCATACATAAGAGCTATCCCCGAGGACGCTCGTGATAACAGATAATCGCTCGAGCCACTCTATGGAGTAGTCGGCCAAACCGTCCTGAAATCCTGGTTGTACTACGCTGGTAATGCTGAGGAAGGTCATCGATGGATATGTCAAGGAAATCAACTGTCAACCTATGGAGGTTCTCCTCTATCTCATTTAACTCCTCGGTCACATATTGCTGAGCCACTTCTATATCTCGTACAACTCTTCTCCTCTCGATAGGAGAAGATCCTACTAGTCTGGATGGGCCAACATATGCATAAAACATGTCTGAACTATCAGTGCTATAGAAAAATCATTAAAAAAACCATAAAATGTGTAAAACCAACAAGATTTTCGTTCTTACTGATGTCTCCCCACTGCTCCACCATTGGGAGAGCTAGGTCCAGGTCTCCCCTAAAGTCAATACCTGCGTATGCGTAATCCTCAATCATGAGGAGCTGCCCGCGGAGCCACATGAAGAAGGTGGGCCCATAACTAATAATAGGTCCTCTGCCTCCATGGTGGGCCACAACCTCTGACCATCAGACCATATGTGGATCTCGTGGATCAAGATCATCCAACTCAACCTGTGGTCTCAACAGTGGAACCCTTCTAGGAATAACGAGACCACGATGAATCCATATCCAAACTACTTCATCTCACCCTTGCGGCACTTGGTGAGCTGATCCTTTAGATTTGTGAGGAGTCCCTCACACTAGTTGAAGACCGTCGGTGCCATACACTCAATGGCATATAGCATGTGGACCTTGGTGGCCTGATGAGCAGCCTTGCTGCCCACCACCTGCTCTGTGTTAAAGAGCACAGTCCTCAGGGGTTGATTTTGTGTGTTCTTAATGAGAATTTTCCCAGCAAGCATCTGTCCCTGGTGTACAAAAATGTGCCACCAGACTCTCTGTCAATTGATCATTACCCTGTGGTCCGGATAGTGAGACTGGGTCTCCCTGTATTGATAATCCCGTTAGGAAATAAATATATTCCACATCCAAGGTGAGGATGTGGGCACCTACTCTGAAATGCTGCTGATTTGGGTCCCATAGCCTGATCAGGTAATCTAACAGTTGTACTTGGGCCCTCATTCCCTATACATGAAAGAATTTCAAGAGTCCACATCCTTGCAAAGCATTCATAGAATGTGGATCATTCACCACTTGGGAATATTCAATTTCGTGCTCTCTTTATTTCCACTGGACCATGGCATTGGCTGAAGTCTGCATAAACATGGATTAAACACCCATTAGGTCTTTTTCATGGCATTAGATTGGGTCTTTTTGGCCCCATTTTTTAATTTTAGTTATGGAATTGCATCGACGCACCCCTCATTTATGGACAGTGTGCCGACGACATGCTTCTCCCACGAGGAAAGTGCGTTAGACCCCTCTCGACACACTTCCCGCAAGGGGAAAGCGCATCGCCCAAGGCGCGCGCAACCCCCTCCATTTTGATTCCAAAAAACCCTAAAAAAGACATTTAAAGAAAAAATCAATCCATTTAAAAGGTAAAGCATAAGTTAAAGGCCTACCTGCAATTGACGGGGCGTGAAACATCTGATCGTAGCATCCGCAATCAACGTTGGAAAAAAACAGCTTCAAAGAGGTTTTTTCACTATTCCAATGTGGTACAAAACAATTGGTAAATAGTTTTTACTATTTCAACTTTTTATATAAAAGAAATTGAATATTCCTTTATTGATTTTTCTTTTATGGGTTTTTACTATAGTTGGTGTCATTTTTGCGTTTTAAAACCTCATAACGGATTCTAACTTAGTTTTTGGAGCTTACAGATAAAAAGTGGTGTTTTGACATTATTAGTGACCATCGTGCACTGTTCATACTTGTCATCAAGTGTGAACGAGTCTTCGAGAGTTTTTTATGTCATCATCATGCTCGTTAAAATAAAGTATTAACGGCATTGAGCACACTCTTTGTTCCTTCTCGTGCTCGTAAAACCATCAGAATAGTTACCGAGTTATGGTTTATCTCTTTTTCGGGCTCGTAAAACTCCCATGAAAAAGGAACCCCATAGAGTTCTTCTTGAAGCTCTTTTCAGACTCCCTACACAGGAAAAGATCGCCAAGCGAAATTGATTCTTTCACGCTTGTAAAAGTATTTGAAAGATCGTCTTTCTGGTGATAGTTTACCCCTTTTTTCGACCGAAAGGACTATTTACGAAAAATGATCGCTCCGGTTATTCCTTGTTAAGATTTAATATGCTAAGACAGAAAATAGCAGCATTACATTCCATTTCACAATAATAGCATATACAGGATCACTGAAGAAACAACAAGCACAGCATAAACACAAGAGACAGAGATTTATCCTGGGAAACCCTCATGGGGTAGAAAACCCAGCAAAGCTTCCTCAATTTAGATGACCAGCAATATACAAAGATGAAACCCTGAGACATGATCTCCTCCTCCATAGTAGCAGACCTCTCCTCCACAAGTGCGCTATCCTCAAGTGAGTGAGTGTGTATAATGAGGAACACACCTCCTCTATTTATACACTACTCTGATATGTATTTTACACAAGTACACGTAGGCTCGTATTTAACCAATGGGTTAAATACCCCACTACAACTGACTGGGCCGACCCCTCTAGGGTGGTCTAATAACCCTTTGACCCACATAACACATACAGGGCCGACCTCCACTAGGGAAGTCTAATAACCCGAGTTACCACATTCCGACGGAGGAATAAACATCTCCGGATATACAATAAGATCTTCACGGAGGAATGAAACATCTCCGGAATAATAAAGTACAAATATAATATTCTTTGAAGTTACAATATCTCAACACTCCCCCTTAACGAGAAGGATATTATAAGAACAACTGCACGAGCAAGGAGTCATCAACATCATACATGATACATCTATAAATCATTGGAAGCTTTCTCAACATCATCAGTAACTCAAGCAGTTACTGGAACATCTTCAATACTGGAACATCGACATCTTCAGTATTGAGTCTTTATCTTCTATAACACTTGAACAGCTACAACAATATCATCATCTGGATCCTCACGATTATCGTCATCACACGATCATCAGCATCGTCATCTCATGATCATCAGCATTGTCATCACACGATCATCAGCATCGTCATCACACGATTATCAGCATCGTCATCACACGATCATTAGCATCGTCATCACACGATCATCAGCATCGTCAGCATCGTCATCTCATTATCATCAGCATCGTCATCACACGATCATCAACATCGTCATCACATGATCATCAACATCGTCCTCACATGATCATCAGCATCGTCATCACACGATCATCAACATCGTCATCACACGATCATCAGCATCGTCAACATCGTCATCACACGATCATCAGCATTGTCATCACATGATCATCAGCATCGTCATCACACGATCATCAGCATCGTTAGCATCGTCATCACACGATCATCAGCATCTTCATCACACGATCATCAGCATCGTCATCACACGATCATGTTCCTAGGATGATAAATCCTGCTCCCTTTAGGACATAGGTCCATGGATGATACAATCCGATCTTCAGTTCTCGAAGACATCAGTCTACGGATCTATTCTGGGACCTCAGTCCGGGGACGATGCAATCCCCTGCCTGTTCATTCAGGACTTCATTATCGGAGACCCAGTCTACGGCTCTATTCTGGGACCTCAGTCCGGGGACGATGCAATCCCTTGCCTGTTCATTTAGGACTTCATTATCGGAGACCCAGTCTACGGCTCTATTCTGGGACCTCAGTCCGGGGACGATGCAATCCCCTGCCTGTTCATTCAGGACTTCATTATCGGAGACCCAGTCTATGGCTCTATTCTGGGACCTCAGTCCGGGGACGATGCAATCCCCTGCCTGTTCATTCAGGACTTCATTATCGGAGACCCAGTCTACGGCTCTATTCTGGGACCTCAGTCCGGGGACGATGCAATCCCCTGCCTGTTCATTCAGGACTTCATTATCTGAGACCCAGTCTACGGCTCTATTCTAGGACCTCAGTCCGGGGACGATGCAATCCCCTGCCTGTTCATTCAGGACTTCATTATCGGAGACCCAGTCTACGGCTCTATTCTGGGACCTTAGTCCGTGGACGATGCAATCCCCTGCCTGTTCATTCAGGACTTCATTATCGGAGACCCAGTCTACGGCTCTATTCTGGGACCTCAGTCCGGGGACGATGCAATCCCCTGCCTGTTCATTCAGGACTTCATTATCGGAGACCTCACGTCTACGGCTCTCTTTAGGACTGAAAGTTCAGGGATGATCCAATCCCCTCAACTGTCCACTAAGGACTTCATTCTCAGAGACCTCATGTCTACGGCTCTCTTTAGGACTGAAAGTCTAGGGATGATCCAATCCCCTCAACTGTCCTACTAAGGACTTCATTCTCGGAGACCTCACGTCTACGGCTCTCTTTAGGACTGAAAGTTCAGGGATGATCGAATCCCCTCAACTATCCACTAAGGAATTCATTCTCGGAGACCTCACGTCTACGGCTCATTTTAGAACAAGTGTTCAAGGATGATACAATCCCCACATGTATTCTCATCAATACAAGTACAAGTATCCTCATCCATACAGGTACATTAATCAATACATGTATCATCATCTAGCATCAACAGCATGTATACATCATACATCAAAAGCATGTATCCAACATCAAAAGCATGTATAAATTCATCATCAAAAGCATGTATTCTCACTAATACATCTAACATCAAAGGCATGTATACATCTATCAACATGTATTCTCACTAATACATCTAACATCAGAGGCATGTATACATCTGTCATCAAAAGCATGTATTCTCACTAATACATCTATCATCAAAAGGCATGTATACATCTATCATCAAAAGCATGTATTCTTACTAATACATCTATCATCAAAAGCATGTATACATCTATCATCAAAAGCATGTATACATCTATCATCAAAAGAAAAAATATAAGATTCCTAAATCTAAATAATTCTAAGTAACTAGGTGCAGTAAATAGGTAACCTCATCATTGATGAGATAGACTTGTTATCAGATACTATGCTACTCCCCCTTTCGAGGAGGGTCCTTCTGGACTATACCAAGCTTGTCTCGGAAGTATTTAAACTTTACTCGAGACAGAGGTTTAGTCAAGATATTATCAATCTGATCCTTAGTGCTTATATACTCGAGCTTGATAGCTCCTCTCTGCACCATATCTCGTATATAGAAGTATCGGATCTCTATGTGTTATTGACTTATCGTGGAATACAAGATTTTCTATCTTGATGCAGTTTTGAATTTCACACATAATCATAGTGGAATTCATTTCTAAGTCAGACACTCCATATAATAGCTTCTGAAGCCACACTGCTTCACAGCTGGCAGAGCAAACAACTATATATATATTCTGCTTCAGCAATACTGAGAGCCACACTAGATTGTTCCTTGCTGAACCATGAGATCATGGCAGATTCAAGACTATAACATCCACCTGATGTACTCTTTCTGTTTGAGGCACTTCCTGCCCAATCAGAATCTGAGTAACCATGTAAATGGAGTTCATGATCTCCAAGATAATATAGACCAAAATCTATTGTACCTTTTAGGTACCTCACTACATGCTTTGTAGCTATTAAGTGAACCTTTCTAGGTTCTACTAGACACTGACTTAGGGTATTTGCAGCAAAGCATATATCTAGCCTAGTATTTGTTAGATACATCAATGACCCAATGATTTGTCTATATAGGGTTAGGTCCACTAAATACGATGAGTCATTAACTAACAACTTCAAGTTGGAGTCCATGGGAGTGGCCATGGCTTTATACTCCAACATATCAAAGCTTTTTAGAAACTTCACAGCATACTTACCTTGGTTGAGAAAGATTCCTTCTAAGCCTTGCCATACTTCGAGACTTAGGAAGTAATGCATCAATCTGAGATCTTTCATTTTTTTTCATTTCTGCAGCCATCTTCTTCTTTCTTTTCATGATCTGTTTCTCATTCCCTATAAGAAAGATATCATAATAATAGTATGATCCATAGCCTTGAGGTAAAGGATAGGAACAACTTTAATTTTTGGTAAAGCCCAAGCTTATCAAGAAACTGCCAATTCTTCCTTTGTGACTGAACATCATTCACACTCTGCATTGAATGATTTTCTGCATATCTATCTGTGCCATCTCTCGATAGATGGGTCTACTGATATGGGCCTCAATATTATTCAAAATTTGTGGTGAGTTCCTTCTTGCATCCATGTCATCTGTGTATAAAAACCATATTCAATCTTGTAGCAAAGGTTGAGATCCACATCACCCGTGGTGATCATTAAGCTCATCAATTGATTATCGATCCTGGGTACCCATACAAAACCTGAATCACACTTCTTCTTTAATTACACCATTAAGAGAATGGTTTTATTTATCCACTTGGAACAAACATCTCATCATGATTCTCTTTCTCTTTTCTAAGAGAATCTTCTGACCACAAGCCTTCTATAGTGTGTTTGATTTGTAAATCCTTTTGTTGAACATCCATCGCTTGTTCATCATTCATCATGATTTTTCCTACAAATCAAAATTAGTTACATGATTAGTAATACTTCATAATCATCAAATCATATTGACATGATAACCTATTATGCATACAGATATCATTTACATAGTTATGCAACTATCTTGACCAATACTTTGGCACAACACTTTCCCATATCCTGTATGCATACAGTGGCTATCTAGATGCCTTCCATCTCTACCAGAACATACTATCGGGAGTGTGCACAACTCTCAGCATGTCAGCAAAGAGGTTTCATTCTAGACAAGCAACAATGGAATGTTTGTCCAACTTACCAATCATATACATATTAGTCGTATACTGTTCAATGTTCTATGAATATTTACACTTAGCATGATATATTATAGGAATACAAATATGCATACAACCTATTATAGGCAATATCATTTACTATTTCAAATAACAACTCAAATACTTATCTTTTATGTTTGTGTGGTTGCCTCCTGCTTGATCTTCTGTATGTCTTTCGAACTTCTATTCATTCTGTACCACTGTGCATGTTCAAGTGTCATCCTCATGATCTCATACACAAACATACACCCATTAGTATGTTCTAAATGTTATCAAAACATTATAGTTCTAAATAATCTTGAGAATGTAAAGTCATGATTATAGTTAATAAACATTAGTATTCAAGATTTCAGGTAAGTCTTCTTTTACTCATGCATATCATCAATCAAGATAAAAGACATAATATGCATAATCCCTTGATTACTAACTTTATGAATAAGCATAACCAATCATACCAAGTATACTTATATGAGGGATCCTAACACAAGGTAAGATTCATGGGAAACATACCTGGATTAGTATACCTACTTAGTTATGTACAACATACCTAAACAATCTCTTCAATGATTTAGAGATCCTGAGGTAGAACCTGCATGTCTCATAGGTTAAGCATAATATAACAAAGTCATGCATACCTCATAAGTAGAACAAAGATTATGGATGAGTCTTTGTCTTCATGTTTTCATGGTCATGGAACCTGATTTATCTTTTGTGATGTACCTGTATCTTGTTAGCATACAACATCAACCTCACACAACATCATAATGCATTAGTACAATCATATAGCCCTAATCAAAGAATGTATTTGATCATTCACATGCATTCATACTGTTACTAGGGTGATAAGACAATTCCAACATTAATCAAGATTGTACTAATAAATAATATGAAGACAAACACATCATGAACTTAATCAAGAATTAGATTTCAAGACATACCTGAGCCTCCTTAAGTCATACCTGTCGAGACTTCTTGTAGTCTTCTTATGTAAGGCCTTAGCCTCAACTCCCCCTGAAACTTGATCTGGAGCTTGATTAGGGTTTTCTAGAGAAACCCTAAAAATTCAATCTTTGACTTTCACACTTTTGAATGGATGAAAGAATATGTCTTGTTGAGATGATCAAACTAGCATACTTCAATTTTGGAATTTCCAAAATTTGACCCCTCAAAATTGCCTTTGAAACTTCTGGATCTTCTGGACAGGATCCCGAACTAGGGTTTGATGAAGCCCACCCTTCTTCCCAAACAAAAGGTTCGATCCAAGGCTCTAAACTCTTATTTTTCTTAGGAGTTTCCAGCCGTGGTTACAGACTTAAAAAATTCCAACTTTTGCTGAAGCCCTAATTTTCCATCTTTCCGATCAAAATCCCGAACTGGGGTTTGATCAAGCCCGGTCTTCCACCCAACCAAAAAATTCGATCTTGGTCTCTAAATTTCGATTTTCCCGAGTAGCATTCAGCCGTGGACTCCGATTCCAAAAATTCTAACTTTCTCCGAAACCCTAAATTCCGGAAGCCATGAATAAAGGTGCTCGAAAAATAATTCTGTTTTGATAGAAATATGCACCTGATTGTTTCTGCTATAACTCTGAAATTTTTGCTCCACAGGGTCTGAAACCCTTTTTTTGCAGTAGCCTGACCTGTCATCTTTCCATCCTGACAGGTCTGACCTCAATTGGATTTTCTGAGAGAGAGTTATGCCAAGTGTCGCAACGTGACCTGTTTATGGGATAAAACAGGAGAGCGAACTTGTACGGCGTTCCACGTTTCACTGGTTCATCTTCGGCCTCTGAAAAATTTTCCTGAGATAGTACAGTCTGTGTACTACCTGTCACTTTTTATGAAATTTCATTTGGATCTTCCTAGCCCAAATTATGCCAAGTGTCGCAACGTGACCTGTTTATGGGATAAAACAGGAGAGCGAACTTGTACGGAGAGCCACGTGTCACTGGTTCACCTTCGGCCTCTGAAAAAGTTTCCTGAGATAGTACAGTCTGTGTACTACCTGTCACTTTTTATGAAATTTCATTTGGAGCTTCCTAACACAAGTTATGACCTTTTTTCCAAGGTCACCTGATTTTGACTGAGATCTGGAAGAGGCAGAAACCCTAACTTGTACTGATCATAACTTACAAAGTACAACGAATCTGAGGATGCCCTTTGGACACAAGGTACCTGGGGATGTTATCTTCGACTTGTAAACTTTTCAGACCCCGAACCTTCGCCAAAATGGAGTTATAGCGAAAGTTACACGATGACTGGTTTTTTTTTTGCTATGTAAAACCCTAACCTTCAAATTGTCGTAAGTAAAGCAAGTGTCGTAAGTGCCATACCTTGTCTTACTTCAGGTTAGCTCTGATACCATGTTAAGATTTAATATGCTAAGACAGAAAATAGCAGCATTACATTCCATTTCACAATAATAGCATATACAGGATCACTGAAGAAACAACAAGCACAGCATAAACACAAGAGACAGAGATTTATCCTGGGAAACCCTCATGGGGTAGAAAACCCAGCAAAGCTTCCTCAATTTAGATGACCAGCAATATACAAAGATGAAACCCTGAGACATGATCTCCTCCTCCATAGTAGTAGACCTCTCCTCCACAAGTGCGCTATCCTCAAGTGAGTGAGTGTGTATAATGAGGAACACACCTCCTCTATTTATACACTACTCTGATATGTATTTTACACAAGTACACGTAGGCTCGTATTTAACCAATGGGTTAAATACCCCACTACAACTGACTGGGCCGACCCCTCTAGGGTGGTCTAATAACCCTTTGACCCACATAACACATACAGGGCCGACCTCCACTAGGGAAGTCTAATAACCCGAGTTACCACATTCCGACGGAGGAATAAACATCTTCGGATATACAATAAGATCTTCACGGAGGAATGAAACATCTCCGGAATAATAAAGTACAAATATAATATTCTTTGAAGTTACAATATCTCAACATTCCTAACTGGAAGAGTTCTCTCTCATATTGTTTTATCCTTTTTTGGATGAGGAGACTAACTTTTACGAAAAATAACCATACGGAGTCTTCTTTATTTATTTTCAAACTCTCTAAATATGAAAGTGAGACCAAGTTTACCTTCTCTGGACTCGTTAAAATCTGACATTGAAGGGCCCTTGTTGGGACGAACCCCTCCTATCTCAGGTTCGTAAAATATTTGAGATTGGGCTCATCCGAAGGATGAGCTATAACAAGCATCTGTTATCCTCCTCAACCTCAAAAAAAAAAGAGTTACTCATCAATCATGATGGGGAATAATTGGAAGAGTTTGCATTATTTGTAATAATGTGTTATATTTTCACAATTTAATTCAAGATTATCTATGATCTTATCTGAGAGAATAATATGCACAACATTTAAACACAAGAGACAAGACACACAAATATTTTCCTCGGGGAAACCATAAAGGAGAAAAACCCGCAACTTCCTCAGAGATAGAATGAGCAACAATACAATAGCAAAAAAGTAAACCCCAAAAAAGAGATGTTCTTCAACAGTTTCTCTCTTCTCCACTTGTGCGAACTTGTCCTCCTTCTCACTAATGCGAACTTGATGAGTGAGTGAATGAGAAAATAGAGAGGAGCACCCTATCTATTTATACTTTTACTTTCACTTGACCTTTACACTAAACAAGTCGGCCCCTAGTTGTACTTGATTGGGCCGACTTCTCTAGGAGAGTCTAATAACCCTAATACATGCTGACTCAGGGGTCTATTGCCCCGACTTACAATGCAGGGTTAACCTCAATGACTTTACATGAATAAAGTACAATAATGACTCTCCTGACCGGAGGAATAAACATCTCCGTCGGAGGTACAATAATAAAATACAAATACAACATAAAATAGATAAGTGAATATCTTCTGAAGTTACAATTACATTAACACTCCCTCTTAACTAGGAAAGTATTCTTGACACAGTCATCAGCACAAGTCTTCGTTGCTGGATCACCAACACTGGATCATCGTCGTCACTACTGCTACAATATTCATCATCTCGATCATCAATCTCTAATCTACTCGTCATAGGAAGTTCTACAGAGCCAACCCTTTTTCATGCTGGATGTAGGCCTAGCCTCCATGTAGGTCTTCATTATCTATGCGGGAAAGCCATCAAGTAGGTACATCTTAGGACGTATTAAATTGCCTCTGCAAAACATATGTACATCGCAAGACTGATTACATTGCCTTGCAAAAGCTGTGTACATCGCAAGACTGATTACATTGCCTTGCAAAACCTGTGTACATCGCAGTACTGATTACATTGCCTATACAAAACTTGTGTACATCGCAGGACGGATTACATTGCCTTGCAAAACTTGTGTACATCGCAGGATTGATTACATTTCCTTGCAAAACTTGTGTACATCGTAGGACTGATTACATTGCCTTGCAAAACCTGAGTACCCTACTATCGCCTCATCACGTCCAGATCATCTCAATGTCAACGGAGCACAACCCAGATGCACATCACACAACACTTACATCACCCGACATGGGAGAACAAATATACCACCATTCAGGAAAGGATTCAAACCTTACATCTACACCATGGGAAGACACACCTACCACCATGTGAGAATGGATACTGTGCATCTGCATCTTCCAGACTCATCACTTCCACCTAGAAGGAACCTCAATCTGGAATACACCAAGCTTCTCTCTGAAGTATTCAAACTTCACTCTGGCCAACAGCTTGGTCAACACATCGACTATATGCTCATCTGTCACAACATATAGGAGCTTCACTGCTCCTCTCTGCACCATACCCCTAATATAGTGATACTTGATCTCGATGTGCTTCAACTTGTCATGGAACACGGGTACTCAGAAAACTTCACACAACTCTGGTTGTCACAATATATACAAGTCACATCCAACTGGATATCAAACAAATCAGACAGTAGATTCCTCAGCCATACTGCCTCACAACTAGCCAAACAAACTGCGACATACTTTGCTTCGACTATACTCAGTGCCACGTAGGACTGCTTCCTGCTAAACCAAGAGATCACACTTGATCCCATACTAAAGCAACACCTCGAAGTGATCTTCCTATCAGTGGCACTGCCTGCCTAATCCGAATCAACATAACCCTCCAGGTTAATCTTCTGATTTGCATCATACTTGAGCCCATAATCCACCGTAGCCTTCAGGTACCTCAGAATATGTTTTGCAGCAATCAAGTAGAAAATGTCTCAGATCCATCAGGAACTGGTTCAATGTGTTCACAGCAAATGAATATCTTGTCTCATATTTTTCAGATACATAAAAGATCCAATCATCTGACGATACATCGTGGCATCAACCGACTCTAATGAAGCATCACTCAATAGTTTCAGGTTCGATACAATAGGTGTGGCCATGGCCTTGCAGTCCATCATCCCTAACCTCTTCAGGATCTCTACTGCATACTTCCCTTGTCCAAGGAAGATTCCATCCGCATTTTGCCACACCTCCATACCTAGAAAATAATGCATCATGCCCAAGTCCTTCATCTCGAATTCGAAAGCAATCTTCCTCTTCGTGTCAGCAATCAACCCATCCTCACCTGTCACAAACAGGTCATTTACATAAAGTAGAAGTATCACTGGGTTCCCTTCTTCAACCTTTTAGTAAAGGTTGGAATCCGCTTTACTCTTGGTAAATCCCAGACTAGTTAGGAAGCTGTCTATTCTGCCGTACCACGTCCTAGGTGCCTGTTTCAATCCATACAAGTATTTCTTCAATTTGCACACATGATTCTCCCTGTCATGTGTCTCAAATCCGAGTGGCTTCTCCACATATACTTCCTCTTCCCCTACACCATTCAAGAAAGTTGTCTTGACATCCATCTAGTGTACCTTCCATTTCATCACTGCAGCCAGAGAAAGTACTGATATGATGGAAGTGTATCTGGATACAGGTGCAAATGTCTCCTCATAATATATCCCTTCCTTCTGGGAGAATCCACGTGCCACAAACCTTTCCTTGTGTTTCTCTATGCTGCCATCTGCAGCATGGTTGATCTTGTAGATCCACTTGGAAGTCACAACATAATTCCCTTTTGGTCTCGGAACTACCTCCCAAACATCATTCTTTATAATCGACTGGTACTCTTCGATCATGGCATCCTTCCATTATTTCTTCTCATCTGCTTCATCATAGTTGGAAGGTTCTTTGTCAATGATGTCACACAGCAAGGATACATAGCTAGAGTATGGCCTAGGTCTCTTGCTTTCTCTTTGATTCCCTCTAGAGAGCCATACCTCTCTGCATCTTGTATTTCCTCTCGTACCCATGCTGGATTCCTCTTGTGAGAATTATTCTCACGGGGTGGATCTACAGGTTCTTGTGGGTCTTCCATCTCGTGGTCTTCATATTATTCTGGAATCGCTTCTTCTATTACTATATTTTTTTTTATCCTGGGAACTTCAGGTTCTTCAATATCTTCAATAGGTAGTTTTCTTGATCTTCGTCGCTTGTTCTTCGAAATAAGTCTCTCTTGTAGGTAATGGTACACGATATTTCCTACAAGTCAAGTTCAATTGCATGATTAGAAACATCTCATAGTTTTCATAACAAAATCTTATGCATAAAGACATAGGTCATACAATCATGCAATTATCTTAGCCAATGATTCAACACAACATTCATCCATATCCCGTATTCATACAGTAACTTCCTAGATTCCTTCCATCTCTACCAGAACATTGTTAAGAGTGTGCACTACTCCCAACATGTTATCAAAGAGGTTTCATTCTAGATAAGTAGCAATGGGATGTTGTACAGTACCACATGCCACTTACCCATTACTTGCATATTAGTAGTATCTTGTTCATTAATGCAATTTTTATAACATGCATGATAAACATCATAAGTATGTACATGAATGAACAATATTATTTAAGTAATCAGATATACAAGAAATGACAATTCAAATACTTATCTTTGTCTGGTTGTTGGGTGGACTCCCTTTTAATCTTTGATTCCTGGTAGGAACTACTGGAGTGTGCTCCCTCTTGATCTTTTGCTTCCTTAACCAATGCTGAAAATGGATGAGAGATTCTTCCATAGATTATTGATCTTTATTTGTTTTCCGAAGTCCAACTCTACAGTAGCTTATTCTACTCCTTTCATGTAGTAATGAAAGTCATCTCTATTTTCACCTTATGAGGTGGAACCTTCTAAATGAACCCATGTAACTGGTTACCTTCATTACAATACATCTTCTTCATCACTTGAATATTCTTCACTTTCTTCTCTAGTTCTCTTTCTTGTAGGTTCATCATCTTCCGCGGTGTGAGCATGGTGTCTTTTCTTGTTGGTCTTCTTCTTGTTGGAGCCACTTCTATTTCTGGGACAATCTCTGGAGTAGTGTCCCTTCTCATCACATGTATAGCATCTAATATTAGATAGATATTTTATGGATCTTCTAAAGTTCTCCCTCTAAGTTTGGTGGTGGTGTTTCTCTTTCTTACTGTGATGATGGTTCTCCCTCTTGTTGTTATTCCTCCTGAAGTGTGCTGTGAGAGCTTGATCATCGTTTGCTCCCATCTTCTCTTCTCGAGCTACAAGTCAAGCTTCTTCTTGTGAGCATTCCTCCCACAACTTACTGAATGTGATTAGATTCCTTCTAACACAAATCCCTTGAATGAAAGAATCCCATTATCTAGGAGGACCATTCAAGGTTGTCATCACAATTTCTCCATTTTCTACATCTTCTCCCAGAGCTTCAAGTTCCTCCTTGATTTGAGAGACCCTTGTAAAATAGGGCTACATGGTCTCTTCATTTTGTATCTTCACATTCTTCAACTGGTTTCGCAAGGTCATCTTCCAATTTATATTCTTTCCTTCAAATAGTTTGGTCAAGGGGTCAAACATCTCTTTGGGTGTCTTTAAGGAAGACACATGTGGAATGAGGTGATCCTTAATAAAATTATCAATGATCCTCTTGGCCTTAGCCAAGTTCTTCTTGTGTAAGGATTTAGCTTCATCTCCCTCTGGAACTGGAACCTCTTCATTCACATAGGTGTCCAATTCATTCTCTTCTAGGACAAGCCCAATCCTATACGTCCATGCTCGGAAGTTATCAGCCCCTTCAAGCTTATCCTCAAGCTTGGTGTGGTGAAACATCTTTAATGAGAAACTCAAATGGAAATAGAAAATATTTAGGTGTTATCACTTGATTTGTTGAAACTGGATCTGGAGTTGGCTAGGGTTTGTTAGAGAAACCCTAATTTTCCAAAGTTGGAATTTGGAACTTCTGAATGGACAGATAGATGCTCCTTCTCAAGGTGAGTTGTCCAATGTACTCACTTTCCTAAATCAGTGATCATAAACCCAAAATATATGATGCCCTAGTTTTCCTCCGACAGTAGTGATGGGCCAAAAAATGAAAATTCTCGAAATTGAATTCTGTTTTCACAGGAAGATGCGCTTGGATGAGGCGAGTATGCTGGTACACTTGGTTTCAGAATATTCCAAAAATTCACCTGTCACATACCCAAATAACCGAGTCAGTATTTTAGTAAATTTTCAAACTTTTCATAATAACTAATTAACTTATAAGCTATATTCATGAGCCACTCCATACGATCAACTATTTGCTATTTCACTTATTGATTCCATAGGTCCCATACCTTCTTTTGGTTTTAATATAACGAAGAAGATTACACTTGAATCTACTTACTTTGTGCAATCCATGATTAACACAAAATAGGTCCTCCTATGGAAACTCCCCAACATTAAGATCTCAAAAATTTATATTGGAAATCCCTTTACATTAAAGGCCAAAAGTCCATCATACTTGGTCAACACATTTACATAACATAATGTTTAAGTAAGCATAGTCATTCATTTTAATCATTCCTATAACCATTACTCTTTGCTTACTCATGCAAGGTCATACCACTTCTTTTACCTTGCCTAGGACAATTATGTGTAAGAGAACAACAAAACCACTGTATGATGTCTAATGATGGTAATTCGCCTCAATCAACACGTAACGGTATCACTCAAGCAATTCTGGTAACATATTAGCTCACTTTCGAAATAATGTCGTCTTTACCCTGAAACATTTTCATGAAATTTTTACCTGTTAATGGTAACATAAATGTGCCTAAAAACACAAAATACATTTTACATTCAATATGGAATAACCATGGATTATACTTTACAAAATAAATTTTACATTCAATATGAAATAACCATGGATGATACTTTACCAAACATATACTTACATGTGGACATAGACGACAAAACCATCATAAATATCCAGGGGATTAAAACACAAAGGACACATGAGAGAGAGACCATATTAACGTGGTTCACCCAAATCTAGGACTACGTCCACAAAGAATGTAGCATCATATATTAATCATAAAAATAGAGGTTTACATCAATCAACATAGTTGTTGCAATATTAACTAAAAAGAGGAAGTTGGGATCAACTCTTTAAAGGGCATCCCTTCCACGAGATCATTAGCGCCGCTTGGTAATTGTCTCAAGCCATCACAAGGGCACAGATAATGTTATAATCCATTATACCAGCTTGGAATTACTTTCCACAACCATCCGTAAAATTGCGAAGGTGGATCTTCTTAAATATATCAACTTGTTTTGGGTATCAACAAGAATCTCTACTTGAAAGAACTGAATATGACTAATCTCTTTTTTAATGGTGAATACCCAACTCTGATGCACTACTTGCAAAAGTCATCTAAGAATAACTGACAATAGTTAAACGAATACATATCATAAGTTATGAGCATGGATCGATTCTAGTCAAGACCGGCCAACCCTTCTTTCATCAAACAGATATAGCCAATCAAGAATGAGTTCTATTTCCCGGAGGGAGGTCACCCATTATCAATAATATACGATTTCATTAAAAGGGTCTGTTCTGTCTATGGGAGAGACCGACGGTTCCTCTCTTTTCTAAGAACAAAAGAACATAGACATATTCACAAGGGATTACTTAACTACCCCATCATTTTCCAAAATCAACTCAAGAGAAAAAAATAACGATGACATAAAACAATGATGCCGTTTCTGTCTCTTGAGGCTTCCACTAGCATCCGACAAGCATATCACATTTTATGGTAAAATAAAATGTAACCCACGATGTCAGTCGAATTCTGCGTATATTTCTAATCAAGCCATCTATATGATGTTACTACCATCACGCAGAAGTTAAAACAAAAATACATCAGAATTTTAATATACAACAAAAGTAGTTGGGATCGAGCTCTTCATAGAGCCGTCCTGTAAATACTCATAGGTACAGACAGTAAAAACTAGGGTTTGAGCTCTTCTCCTAGAACCGTCCCACCCCATGAACAAAATAAACACTAATGTAACCACTGGTCCATTCTCGAAAATGAGAAATTCCTCCTGTCTGACCCCCCCCTTTCCAAATGAAATCAGTCTCCCTTAAAAAGGTTCCAACGCACAACGGTGGTAAGGAATTCGTGTGACAGATGGCAGTTCTCCATACTGGCACATAAACAAGTGGCATATTTAACACAACTGACTTCCTCAGTAAGGAGACAATTTCCCCCTGATCTCTCATCGAGGTTCTCTCCTTTTCCGCCTCTTTTAATTATGTCTCTCTCTCTCTAGGCTAGTTTTCCCTTGGGAGTGCACCCGCGCTGAAATAATAATCACCCCATTTATATTATATACTATTGTATTTATCGTGCATACCTATATGCATTAAGTCACTATTTGATAAAAGAAGGTAAAACCCCCTAACAAAGATATATATAATAACATACCTTACACGTTATTAAATATATATAAATCTATTTCGATCAATGTTATAAACATAACCTTCTTCTTGGGTAAAAATTGCCTTTTCCCTTATGTTGAAAATGTGTTACTTTTTTTTTTTGGAAAAAAAATGTACTATTGCTATTCACTGAATCAAATAGTACAATGATATATCATGTCTCATATTTTTAAGACTTTCCATCATAACCAGAGCACGCAGGCTTGTACAAAAAACAAAAATTTCAGAAGCAGTTCTGTAATTTAACTTCCATCCATCAAAATAAGGATATTCATTCTTAATAATCCCCCAAAAAGTAATGGGCCCCTTTTTCCAGAACATTTAGTTCATACCATTCTTCCCATATAAGATATCCTTCGATTCCATCGAAAGCTTGCTTTGATAACTTATCTGCCAAATCATTGTGTTCCCTATACATATGTTCAAATGTGATCGTCTCACAAATGTCAATCTCAACCCTAGTGCGCAAACACCAATGTCGAAGAGCCAACACATGTAAGTTGTAATCCTCGGTGGCCCACTTAATAGTAACCCGCGAATCACCATAAAACTTTAAGTCAACAAGTCCAAAGATATTTGCAGTCTTCAATACACACCACAAAGCCAGCAATTCCGCCTTCATGTTTGTCCCTGATCCACAATTGAGGCGGAGGGTAAAATAGTGGTCTTTGTTTAAAAAAATCACACCACCTACTGCACACAAGCCATGCTGAGCTACCCCATAAAAAAAAAGAACCGGCTTGTTGACAGTGAAGGAGAACAGACTAATTCGATTAGTGCCATGCTTTATCTTCTCATTATTATATATCCGTGCCATCTTTAAAACAGTAATCCCACATGTCTTAACCTCAAGTACTCTCCCTTGGAAAGTAACACAATTTCTAGCATACCATATTACCCAAGACACAAAGATTGGTAATAGATAATGTGAATTTGCATTTCTGTACCAATTAAGAAGGCAGAAACCAAATTCACCAACATCCAAGTTATCATTTATACGTAAATCTACACAAACTATTTCCCAGATATCCTTCCCAAAATGACATTCAACAAAAATATGACTGACTGATTCCAAAATTTGTTTGCAGAGTATGCACCAGTTGGGGCCACACCAGCCACGTCTTAACAGATTGTCCCAAGTTTTAAGAGTTCTCTGTAGTGTTTGCCAAAGAAAACACTTGATTTTCAAAGGAAATTCCCATTTCCAAATTTTTTTATACCACCAATTCTGCGGGAATATATATCTGTTTTGAAGGATTCTAATATATGCTGCTTTAGCAGTCACCGTGCCAGTTTTATCATCACCTGTCCGACAATTTTATCAGCTTCAGCATTTAATTGAACACCCGCAGCACATAAATTACGAACATAACCATCCCATTCAAATGCATCATATCCTTGAAGCCCCAAATCTCTAGAACTAAGCCAATATTTGCCTTCACCACTAAAACAAATTCTATTTCTCACCCTGTTCAGAGTAGATAACCCGTAGAATTTTTAATATTCCAACAGTCGCTCAGAAAGTTTAAAAGAGTCCTCCATACCCAGGATTGGGTCCTTCCCAACGTAAATATGTTCTCCAGATCCCACTTGCCATCTAATGTCATCAACAATCCAACCAAAAACTTTTAGCATACCTCTCCACATAGGAGAAATGCAACCATCCAGGTTCTTCGGTTTCCATAACCAAGAAAACACCTCAAACTTTATATATTTTAGATGAAGGATCCGAGACCAAAGAGTACACCCAAAAATCTCACGCCACAAGCTTTTTAATCTCAGAGCTGTACCAAAAACCTTGAGATCCTTAATACCCCATCCGCCAAACCTTTCAGGCCTAGAGATAGCCTCCCAACCTGTCGTGGTCAGCTTTGCTCACTCAACACTTCCAGTCCATAGGAAATTGAGTAACAGTTTCCTAAAAGCATTTAAAATAGTCACTGGGACTTCCAGAAGAGACATCCAATAAACATGCATACCTGTTAATACTGCTTTAACAAGGATAAGTTTCCCCCCTATTGAGAGGAACCTGTAAGCCCAATGAGAGATACGGGCCTCCACCTTGTGAATAAGCCACCTCCAGTCATTTAATTGATAATTGTTTGGCTTTAGAAAAAAACCAAGATACTTAAATCCATCCACTAAATCACAACATCTATAAGGAAAAATACTCTCAATTTCCAACCTTCTTGATGGACTCACATTATATTGGAAAAAGTTGGATTTAGTAGAACTAACTTTCATGCCTGTAACATTGCAGAATGTCTTGATAATATTTCTAAAAACCATCCATTCCTCAACAGAAGCAATGTTTGCCAATAACACATCATCCACAAAAATCAAATGTGTGAGAGCACATCCACGGCCCACATCAATACCTTTGATGAATCCCTCCTCTCTTACAACATTTAGGAGCCTGTTGAAAGCATCAATCACTAAAATGAACAATAGAGGTGATAATGGGCATCCCTGGCGCAACCCCCTTGTACACTGAAAAAAATCAGAAGGTGTACCATTTATCAACACAGCAATACTGGCCGTGGTGACACAGCTCATTATCCAATTTATAACCAGAGGAGGAATCCCAATCTGTATCATCACAAGTCTTAAAAATACCTAGTTCACCCGATCATATGCCTTCTCCAAATCCATTTTTAATAACAAAGCTTTCTTCTTCGTAGTCTTTATAGAGTGCAAGAGTTCTTGTGAGACACCAATGGCATCATGTATCTGACAGTTGTGCAAAAAACCAAATTGTTCAGCAGTAATGTGCTCAGACAAAGCAGATCTGATCCTATGCGCAATGATCTTAGAAATTAGCTTGTATGCTAAATTACAAAGTGGAATTGGCCGGAATTCACCAAATGATGACGGTTTATCACATTTAGGGATCAATGTTACAAAAGTAGAATTTAGGGCTCCATAAGAAAATCCACTCACTCTAGTGTATTCAACCATATTAAGTAAATCCTTACCCAATAAGTAAAAAAAATGAATATAAACTTCAACCGGCCAACCATCGGGTCCTGGGCTTTTTTCCTTTTTAAAAATTTTCAGAGTATGTTCTATTTCCTCCAATGTAACCATTTTCCCCAACTCTGCTGCTTCATGATCATCAAAAAATATGGGAAAGAGTCTAGCAATTGTAATCTGATCCAAAAGGACACCATTCCCTTCATCCTTATAAATGTTGCTAAAAAAATTAACAGCTTCAGTCTTTAATGAGTCCTCACCTGAGATTCTGTTGCCCAAATCATCCTTTAGTTCCCAAATAGTATTCATGTTTCGCCGGGCAGATGCAAAGGAATGGAAAAACTTTGAGTTCTTAATCTCCACTCCTTCTCCTCTTGGAGCAGGATCTCCTCTTTCTTTTTCTCAATTTTTTTAGCAGCTTCAAACCCCTCCACATCCAGAAACCCAGTAACATTGTCTGCATAATACTTCTGAATATCCAATTCTAATTGAACCAATTCCTCCTTATCTGCGGCTTTTCTCTCCTTTATCCATTTACTGACAGCAGATTTGAGCCCTTTCATTTTTTTACAAAAATAATCAACAGGATCAGAACCTTCTACAATCTCAGAAGTCCAAAATTTTTTCACCATAGTGCAGAACTCCTCCCGACCAAGCCAAGAACTATCAAATTTGAAAGGTCGATGAAACTTTGCACCAAGATCCTTAAATTGAAATATAACTAGCCAATGATCTGAAAATTTTGTTTCATGGTACGATACCGCTGAAATTGACAGAGCAATGTTTCCTTAACCAGGAAACGGTCAAGCTTCTTATGAATACCATCACTACCACCTCTTCCATTTGTCCAGGATGGACACGACTTAACAGGGACCACATCTATTAGAGCATTATTATCAAGAAAAGAAGTAAAATAGTCCGCCATGGGATCTAGTCTAGCCTTCTGGCCCCAAATTTCTGAAGATGACTTAGTAAAATTCAAGTCACCTGCAAAAATGAGATTATCAACATTTAGAATTCCTGAACCATCCAACGAATCCCAAAATATCTGCCTGTCATTATATGGTGCATAACAGTTTAAAACAATCAAATCTATGTTCAAACCCAAATATAAACCCCTCATTAGAATTCCCCAAGGCGTTTTGTAAACTTTGAAGGAAAAGAGATTGGGGTTCCACTCAACAGCCAAACCACCTGAAAATCCATTCGAGCAAACTGCCGCTACCTCCCGTATGGAAAAACCCCACCAATCTTTGAAACCGCATCAAAACTCAAACACATAGTCTCTTGGAATAACACAATTCCCGGGCTAGTAGCATGGAAGAGGTTGGTTAAGGCCCTATCCCTAGAAGCCTTACCCAACCCACGAACATTCAGAGAGAGTAAAGACATCACAAACCATTACTTAAGCGTTTCTCTGCTCTAAGACCTGAATCTGATAAAAAATATTTCCCCTTAGCTTTCAATCTCTCTGCCACAGTAAGATAACCCTCAACAGTTCTTTCCTTAACAACCCCCGTCTTCCCCCTTCTTTTTTTGCAGATAGTCACATTCTGAAACTTAATAGAGCTAAGGGGCAGAGCTTCTGAGTTCAAAGGAGGGTTCTTGGAGTACACAGGTAAGGGTGAACATTCCAACAAAACCCCAAACCCCTCAGTTCCACTAGAAGTTGCTAAGTCCTTATCCTCCCCATCCAAAACAATAGGAGCCAACACCGTCCCTTGGTGACAGTCCACTGTAAAGTTACGACCAGGGTCAGGAACCCTAAAGGAGTCTAAACCCTCCACAACATAGGTAGAGACATCGAGAAGATGATTCGACTCCAGGTCAACAAATTTTGTCAGTGCAATCCCCTTCTCAGCCACAGCTAGTTCACTATCCAAATTCCAAACCACCGAAGATTGTTCCCCAACCCTCACAATCCCCTCCCCCCAGCAGAAGTACAATTATTACTGTGTCTCAATACAACTTCTCCTAAAGAAATACGCCTATCTAAATCCCTTTCCCAATTTGCAATTAAAGCTAAATCTTCATTAGAAACAATAGTATAGGCCGATTCTGGAAGAGGTTTGGACTTACCATTCCCTGAGAGGGTCGGAGCCGAATCTCCATGAATTGGTGTCATGGAATTTAGCACAGTTTCAGGTGAAACCTTATCTCTTCGACCCATCAAATTTGGACAATGAGCCTGCACATGACCAACTGTATGGAAAAAAAAGCACCTGAACGAAATTATGAAATAATCCAGGCGCTGTTTCCATGTTCGATTCCCCCATACAATTTCAACATCTGCAGGAAGCCCCAGGCTCAAGTCGAATTCCACCATCACTTTCGCATATCTTCTATCCATATTGAACAGGGTTTTCTTATCAATCCTAATAAACTTCTCCACTGTATTGGCAAGTCCAATAATAATTTCCTCCATCCAAAGTTCAATGGGCAAACTCAGAATCATAATCCAGAGATGCCTAATACCCTGTCTTTCTCAAAGAGGGTCAAAGGCAATATTCCATCGCTTGAGAACCAAAGAACCTTCTTTAAAAATCCAAGTGCCAGCCAGTATCTGCTTCCTAAATTCCTGCTTCGAGAAGGTGAATAAAATCAAACGGTTCATTAACAGATTGATACGGGGAGCAATACCAGTGATAGGTACCCAAAATTTCTTTACCCAGGCAACAATCTCCTCCTTTGACCCCGAGGTAAATTCAAAGCACCCTACAAGAGCCCTTTCAGCTAACATTTCCACCCTCTCCAAATTAGAGTCAGACGAGATAACGAACCTATCCACCCGTTCTCTGGATTTTAGTGTTTTTACCCTGCATCGTTGTTTAGCCCGAGCTCCAGAAAAGTTAGGGTTTGGAAGTGGAGCTCCATCAACAGAATACGAAGAAATATTCGCTGCGAGGCTAGAGCCCCCGGAGGCAATAGGAAAAGGCATAACGCTAAAGGAGGGTGATATGTCAGGACTTTGCAAACCGGGGAAGCTGGTGAACAAACCCACAACTGTCTCAGCCATAGCACAACGTGAGACCACCCACCACGCCAGGACCCACACTAAAAACAATTCAAAGGATACCAAACAGAGTCAAAACACCGCAGAAAAGACAAAATACTACAACAACCATAAAGGGTTTTAAGAACACCAGCACTAAACCTATTCCCACTTTTTTTACTTGGCTGGTACTAGGCCAATCCAAACTGAACCAGCTTGACTCCAAGGTGCTGAAATGTTCATCAAAAACCCCCTCAGTCACCATTCAAAACCGAAACGTGCAGTCTCGGAAATGTGTTACCTTAGTTTAAAAGGCATAAGTTATGGGTACCAATTATATTGACGGTAAATCCCTTATTTACCTAATAACATAATTTCCTTTTAAAAGATTTGGTACTTATCCTTCCATTTTATAGAAATAAGCCATTTTCTAAAATATCTAAAGAAGAAGAAAAAAAATCCCTATAACCAATAATTATAGTTTATTGTCAAAGTAGTCTTCAATGACCATCCTCGTAACTCTTTCGTTTATATGCTTAGGGCTAACCTTAGCCCATTAGAATGTCACCTATAAATTTTTCAATAATTAAGACATTAAATTATATATATAATTTATATACCCACCAATATATATATATATATCTTAGTTACCTTCCTAAGATATTAAGTGTCTATCATGACATCTTCAAGATCCCTTAGTCTATTTAGTGATAAGTTGTTAGCTTATGCTAATCACTAGATAGTGGGTCTTTGTTGGTCATGAAGACTCTTGGCATCCTTTGTCGAAACTAGGATGTTGAAGACATCCATAGGAGTTTCTTCGTTTTTCATAATAGCTTTTAACAATAATTACTTAGTGTCAAGCTTTAGGTCTTAGGAGACACTTACCGTCCTTTGACGGTTAAGGCTAACTTCAGCTTCCCTCTCAAGGACTAACCGATAACCCAAAAACAACTTAGTAACCTTTGGTGAATGTCACTGTTCACTTAACTATTTGCGACAGTAAGATACATGTGTCATCAACCATCAAGTACAATTACATTTGCATTCAAAATAACAGGGGTGTAAAAGAGGGATATTACATCACCCTTGGTTTTCTTGTCTAGAGTCAAATTAGGGTTTGACTTTCCAAGAGTTTTACACAACCAAAAAATTCGATCTTGGTCTCTAAATTTAGATTTTGAGGAGGAGCACTCCCCTATGCTGATTTCACTCCAAAATTCCACTTTTGTGAAAAGCCCTAATTTCCCACAGCAGTGACAGGCCAAGAAGTGAAAATGCTCAGAATCAACTTCTGCTTCGACAGAAAGATGCACCTTCCTTAAGCGAGTTATCCTAGCCTCCTTTTGCTAATCATCTGTGGAGAGAAACCCAAAAGGTAAGAAGCCTTAGCTTCTACAGCTGCACAGTGTCTTCTTCTCAGGTTAGCTCTGATACCATGTTAGATTTTCACAATTTAATTCAAGATTATCTAGGATCTTATCTGAGAGAATAACATGCATAACATTTAAACACAAGAGAAAAGAGACACAAATATTTTCCTCGGGGAAACCATAAAGGAGAAAACCCCTCAAATTCCTCATAGATAGAATGAGCAACAATACAATAGTAGAAAAGTAAACCCCAAAAATAGAGATGGTCTTCAGCAGCTTCTCTCTTCTCCACTTGTGTGAACTTGTCCTCCTTCTCACCAATGCAAACTTGATGAGTGAGTGAATGAGAAAATGGAGAGGAGCACCCTCTCTATTTATACTTTTACTTTCACTTGACCTTTACACTAAATAGGTCGGCCCCTAGTTGTACTTGACTGGGATGACTTCTCTAGGAGAGTCTAATAACCCTAATACATGCTGACTCAGGGGTCTATTGCCCCAACTTACAATGGAGGGTTAACCTCAATGACTTTATAGGACTCAAGTACAATAATGACTCTCCCAACCGGAGGAATAAACATCTCCGTCGGAGGTACAATAATAAAATACAAATACAACATAAAATAGACAAATGAATATCTTCTAAAGTTACAATTACATTAAAATAATGGCAGTATTTAGTCACTCTTGAACACGACACTCGTTTTCATTTCATTCAAACTGCTTCGGTCATCAGCTTATCCTCGAATATCACCAATTCCTTGAGTTCCTTTACTCCTTTGAATCATCCAAAGAATTTTTTCGTCATCAGTTGCATTTGGTCTAGGTGTTAATATCGTCATGTCAATGCTCTTATCAAGTCCCCTCCCATCAGACCGAGACAGGGAGAGAACGTGACACTAAATCCGAGAATATAGCCCCATATCCATTAATTAAAACTCATTGATAATAAGTAAACATATACATATGCATAATGTAGAAACACAGTGGAATTAAAATCTTGTTTAATATCTAACATACATTCCACATTTTCATGACAACCATTAAATAAATACATTGCATAATTTAACACAAGAGAGTACTTATCTTAAAACAGAGTAGTCTCGAGCAATTGGCTATGCAATTGCAACGTTCCACCCAACCATAGGCTAATTGCGCTCATCAATCTCTCAGCACAATTGCCACCCCCGAGCTGGGCATGATTTCTACAAGGAAAAAGGGAACAACAGGCTCACACATAACTAGGGATACACCAAAATCAGCCAAGCCAATCTACAGTTGGGTTTATCAGGCTACTAAGGAAATGGAAAGGAAGAATTGCTAAGCTAGTGAGCTCAACCACAGAGATATGGATGCCCTCTACAAGATCTATCTAGCTTGGTACCCACAATGCCTACACACCCCACTCAAGGAAGTATTCCCTTCACCAATACATAGTCCCCTAGGCCATACCTTCCATTCTAGTGTTGTCCAAGGTGTGCATAGAAGAGTAGCTAGCCCTTTTGATCTTTCTGAGAGGTTACTCCCCTCACTAGGTTTATCAAGCCAATTCTATCCACTACCACTCCAAATTTCTTTCTCACAGGTTCAAACCAAAACAGAGATGCACATAACAACAAAACCACAATTACTGGGCATGAAGAAAAACATTTTTTCAGTGGGATGTCCAAAATGGGGTTTCCATTAGCTGCAGAAAAACGTTGGGCAACCAAAAACGAAATGGCAATTGGGGAATCACCCTGGGAGAGAAAAATCGTTTCCAAAAAACGTTTATGGGTATTCAAGGGACAAAAACGGCCTCCGTAAACCCCAAAATCGTGGCTCCCTTCCTCCCAGCCATTGTGCAATACAAAAACGAGTTCCCAGGCATGGAAAATGCAGGAAAATGGTGAAAAACGTGATGGGGAAAGCCCATCTAGCTCAGACTGTGTGAGAGGGCAAAGACCATGGGTGAAAGATGGCTTTGGGCACCATTTCATGGGTGTTTTCTTGCCCAAGAAGCAAAAATACGAATTCCCAGGTTGATGGCTTGCCCATGCACGAAATTGGATTCCATACCTCTCCATTCCCAAGGCATTAACTGCCTCAAACAACTCTTGGACGAATTAAATGATTGGGTGCATAAGTCAAAATGGGTAGTTGGTGGTTTATGGGTTTTCTCATGAAATTTGGATTAACACTATTGGCTCAAGGGTTTCAATAATTTCCCTCCCTTTTCCTTATAAAATCATGCCCCATCTCTTTGTTGCATTGCATAACTAGTTGTGGGTATTTCATTAAAATTTGTATTTACATGATGTATTAATTTACATTGTGCATGTCCAACACAAGAACCATAGGCATCCATTTTTAATTGCCGATACATACAAAGCTAAATCAATGGCGGGGCCTTGGACTTGAGCTCCTCACCATGATTAAATAACGATATTTACATCATTTACAATTTTAATGCAATAGGGTCAAAATCGGGATATTACAGCTCTCAAGTCATGCCATTCCATGTTCAAGAGAAGTCTATTCATTGAGTTCATTTCTGCAGTCAGTATACCTTATATCATATCGGTCACCCCTAAGTCAGTCTCAAACATTTCTCTATAGTACGATTTTATCCAAAACATCTTTGATCGTGTTTCATATCAATGATGGGGGGAACATCATGGCCCTCCTTTGATGGATTTGTCCTTGTCGACTTCAACACATCATCCAAGGATTAAATCTAGAAACCAATCAAGTACCTTGGGCCTGCATGCCTTAATGGAACTTTACCTCGCTTTCAACAATAAGTTCACATCATTGAATTCTGATTGAAATATTCCACTGAGTGTTCGACCTCAACTCATTGATTGACATTCAATGGTATGTACTATGATACTTTGGGAATCATTGACATCAATGGTGATTTCCCTCATGCTTGTTAACGGTATACAATAATGACCGGTAATCAAGTGGTTTCTACCATGTTCGACTTCAAAACATTGTAATCACATAGTTATATTTGTATCATTGTGGGTTCGGCTTGAAGACCCTGGGTTAAGTCATGAATCTCAACCAGGTTGCGATGGAGATTTTTTGAGTCATATCACATGGATCCACTTTGTATTGGCCGTGGCTGTGTTATCATCTCATCATGGATCTACGCTTGTGTCTAGTATCCATGATTGTGTTCAGTCGGTCTTTACTACCATGGATCTGCGTTGTATTGGTCAGAAACCATGTTTGGGACATGTATCTCTGAGTCAGTTGTATTGCAGAAGTATTTGTTTGTTACTCCAACCAATGATCTTTGCCTCAATCCTATATATTGCAAAGCATTTCACCCGTTCTATTTTACCAGCTTCATGCTTTGGGGTCATTCTGTTACGCCAAAATATCGCCATGATAGGTTTTGTGTCCTTTATATGCCTTGTTTCCTAAAGCTCCTGGGATGGAAAAAGTAATTACCTCCCGCTTTTGTGAGTTGTATTATTAGACGTAAAGCTAAGTTGAGTTAAAGCCTTTGTAAAGCATAAAGCTTAGGGAATAAAGCTAGGTTAGGGTTTTAGCATGTAGAAGTGCTTAAATACAGACCTTCGGGTCCATTGTAAGTATGAAGTTTTATGTGAATAAAAAAGCAGCAGCTTGTTCCATAAAATTCATCATGGTATCAGAGCTTGATTAAGTCTCTTGGAGAGCATATTGATCCAAAAGCAGATCCAAGCCTGTTGTATTCTTCCATATCGAAGAAGTATTCTTCTATAGCGAAGAAGGCAGAGATCGTTCGATCCAAGCCAAGATCTTTCACAAGTCAAGTGAGAGAATTGATCCAAGAAATTGGATAGAGATCTGGGTTCGAGTTTGAAGCACAAGACTGAAATGGGCCCAAGAAAGCTTCTAGATCCGCAGATCTGAAGCAAATTCGTGAAGATACGCCCAACCATTAAGAGAGATTGCTGGAGCCGAAGAAACTCCCACCGCAGTTGCAGAGTGTGAAGAAGGCGTAAAATCCGCATATTTGTGTTGAAGATGCTATCGCAATTAGTTTGTGGAAGATATCCGCGTGAGGGAAGCTACTGTAAATTTGCCTGAGTTATTCTCCAGCGGTGAGAGAAGCGTGAAGATATGCCCAAAAATCCAATCCTTAGAGTTCTGTGTTGAGGAAAGTGCGGTAGATCTGTTCTGGAGAAGATAGATCACAATTGAAGAAGGGAGTAAATCCATGAAGATAGAAGACTAGACAGCCGTCTAGAGGTTCCGTTCCAATCCACCAGAGGTGAAATCGCTGCTAGAGAAATACCCAGAGGAATATGACTGCATCCCAAGCATGCATGCGGCATGAGAACTTAGTGGAAGATTGTTGCGTGAGGATAAACATGTGAAGTAGCAATCCATTGAAGAGAAGAGCGGATTACTATGTTGAAGAATTATGTGAGAACATGAACAAGGGTAATCCATAAAATTTGTTTGAAGGTATTAAATTGCATGCATAAGTATTTCGGTTCATGCAATATTTATTCAACGAGAGAATTTTAATGTGTGAAAAGTAAAAAGTTTTTTTTATTGTCCACCTCATGGTAAAAGTATTTTTATGAAAGTTCTTTTTTAAAAGAGATATAGTGGACATTATTGTAGAGATTATGTGAAAACGATGAGTGGATGCATACCCACTTTATTGAAAAATTATTGTTTTCTTAAAAAGTGTATTTTTTAGAAAAATGATTTAAAATAAAATAAACTCTTCCATGAAAGTAAAAGACCGTAGCCTTGAAATTGAAAGAAAGAGTTCAGATTGCTAGATTGAAGGAAGATCTTGCATTAAGGGGGAGCAAAGCAAATCCTATATTTTTTTTAGGGGGCAATAAGGAAGAGAGTATGTGGACTCAATAGAAGGAGGCCATAGTCCTCAGTGAGCCTCGACAAAAGGAAAATACACAAGTTGATAACCTCTTAGCAATAGAGGATGAAGAACTTGAACTAGAATATGATGGTGATCACCTTTCTTATGAAGAAAGAGTGATAGTGCTACAACAAAGAAGCTCATTAATGAGTTGTTGTTTGGAATGGTAACCCTACTTGAAAATGACGATCAAGTGGATGATGTCTTTGTAGCAGTAGCAATTGAGGAGGACAGAGCTAAAGTAACAAGTTTCGAAGAAGATTTGGCATTCATTGAGGATTGGCTTGCAAAGCCAAAATAAGTTGTAGATGAAAACATACATTCTATAGTAGCAGAATCTGAAGAAGAAGCAAGATATTCTATGTACCCAGTTGAAAAGCTGGAGGAAGAAGCATGCAACAAGTATTTTGCAGGAAGCATTAAAGATGTTGTAGATCACCGGTTTTTCAATGAGAGCCATGGAAAAAAGAAAAATCCATGCAATAACAAGAAGAGATATCTAGAGTTTAAAGTCTGGAGCACAAAGAAGAAGAAAAGCATTGAAAGCTTCAAAGTTTGGAGCAAAAAGTATGAGAAGATGCTGCATCAGCACATTGCACCAAATAAAGTCAAGATGAATATGTTCTGTAAGCCTAGCTGAGACATAGACCAACAGGCAATTTTTTTTATGTTCCTAGCTACAATTAGATCGTATGTTTAGCGGTCGTAATTAAGGGGGAGTGTTGGAAAAAGTAATTACCTCCCGCTTATGTGAGTTGTATTATTAGAAGTAAAGCTAAGTTGAGTTAAAGCCTTTGTAAAGCATAAAGCTTAGGGCATAAAGGTAGGTTAGGGTTTTATCATGTAGAAGTGTTTAAATACAGACCTTCGGGTCCATTGTAAGTATGAATTTTTATGTGAATAAAAAAGCAGTAGCTTGTTCCATAAAATTCATCAGAAAGACCAAGAGAAGTGTTGATGTGCATCCCTTTAACTTTTTTAGTCATCCCGACGTGCCCTGTTCTCTGGCAAGGTGCGTCAGACTTGAGGTGACACACTTTGCACATTAGCAGAGCGCGTCGGTGACGTTGTTTGCCCTTGTACAAGGTGCATCACCCTTCCACTGGCACATTTTTTCCATGTGCAAGGTGTGTTGCTGTTGGTTAAAAACGATAAAGAGAAGCTTGGAGCAACTTCTCGAAGCTTGGATGGCGTGGAGACTTATCCCTACATATCTGGGAAGGTGGTATTCGATCCCCTTACCTAGTGGGTGTTGATGTATTTGTAACTTCGAAATGTATTTCATATATGTATATTGTATTCCTATAGAGATGTTATTATTCCTCTATATGGAAGTGTTTGTATTCCTATAGAGATGTTATTATTCCTCTATACGAAAGTGTCGTCATTTATATTGTAAGTGTCGTAACTTATACTTGATGGGTTATTAGACCACCTTGTTGGGGTTGGCCTTGTATAAGTCATGTGGGTTAAAGGGTTATTAGACCACCCTATTGGGGGTCGGCCCTGTCAACATTATGTTATGTGGTTAAGTTAAGGCCGACCTAGTAAAGGTTATTAGGCAAGTCAAGTCAAGTATAAATAGAGTGCGGGAGGCACTCTATTTGATCATTTTATTATTCACTCACACACTCATTGGAGAGTGGTGCACATGTGAGGAAGAAGGAGTAGCTGCTAGGAGAAGACTATCTCTTATGCTTGGGTTGTATCATTGCTCTATCTATCTCTGAGGAATTTGCAAGGTTTTTCACCTTCTTGGTTTTCCCCGGTGAAACTCTGTGTCTCTTGTGTGCTTGCATTATTGTGTCCATGATTGATATGTTGTAGATATGATGTACATGTTATTCTCTCAGTTAAGATCCTAGATCAGATTTAAATTTCTTAAAAACTAATATGGTATCAGAGCTAGCCTGAAAGAAGGCATGGTATGGCATTTATGACATTTGTTGCACTTGCGAAGCTAGGGCTTGATCTAGCAAAAACCAGTCATCATAGAACTTTCGCTATAAATCCATTTCGGTGAGCTTTCAGGATCTAAAAAGCTTACAAGTAGAAGATAAGATCCCCATGTACCTTGTGTCCGAAGGAGAGCCTCTAATTCGTTGTACTTTCATATTTATGATCTATACAATATAGGGTTTCTGCCTCTTCCAGATCTAAGTCATAAATAGGTGACCTAGGAAAAAACGTCACAAATTGGGCTAGGAAGCTCCAAATTAAATTTTGTAAAAAGTGGCAGGTAGGGCACAGATTTTAATTTCACATGTACGATTTTCAGAGGCTGAAATTGAATCAGTGACACGTGGCACTCCCTACAAGTTCACTCGCCTATTTTATCCCATAAATAGGTCACGTTGAGACACTTGGAATAACGCTCTCTCAGAGAATCCATTTAAGGTAAAACCTATGGGGTTGGAAAGATAACAGGTCAGGATACCATAGAAAGAATTTTTAGACCCTATAGATCTCAAATTTCAGAGTTACAACAGAAACAATCAAGTGCATATTTCTGTCAAAACAAAATTGGATTTTGAGCACCTTCATTCGTGGCTCCAGGAATTTAGGGTTTTAGGGAATGTTGGAATTTTTTGTATCGGAGTCCACGGATGGATGATCCTCATCAAAATCGAAATTTAGAGACCAAGATCGGATTTTTTGGTTGGACAGAAGGTCGGGCTTGATCAAACCGTAGTTCAGGACTTTGATCGGAAAAGTGGAAAATTAGGGCTTCTACAAAAGTTAGAATTTTTGAATTCTGTAACCATGGCTGGACGCTCCTTGGAAAAATCGAAGTTTAGAGCCTTGGATCAAACTATTTGGTTGGGTGAAGCTCTGTGAAACTCAAACCCTAATTTAGGGTCCTCCCTAGTGAATCTGGAAGATTGAAAAGCAAATTTGAGGGGTGAAACTTTGCAGTTTTCAAATTATGAGTATATCAAGTTGATCAGCTCATCAAGGCGCATCTTTCTATCCTTTCAGAAGTTTGAAATTTAAAGTTTGAATTTTTAGGGTTTCTCTGACAAACCCTAATCCAGCTCCAGATCCAGTTTCTGCAATTCAAGTGGATTGGGTTAATCTTAGAAGAGAATGGATTGGTCACCTGCATAAGTGAAGAAGTTCCTGTTTCAGAGGGAGATGAGGCTAAGGCCTTACATAAGAAGATTACAAGCAATCACGATAGGTATGACTTATCCAGGTTGTTGAGATATTGTAACTTCAAAGAATATTATATTTGTACTTTATTATTCCGGAGATGATTCATTCCTCCGTGAAGATCTTATTGTATATCCGGAGATGTTTATTCCTCCGTCGGAATGTGGTAACTTGGGTTATTAGACTTCCCTAGTGGGGGTCGGCCCTGTATGTGTTATGTGGGTCAAAGGGTTATTAGACCACCCTAGAGGGGTCGGCCCAATCAGTTATAATGGGGTATTTAACCTAATGGTTAAATACGAGCCTACATGTACTTGTGTAAAATACATATCAGAGTAGTGTATAAATAGAGGAGGTGTGTTTTTCATTATACACACTCACTCACTTGAGAAAGGCGCATTTGTGGAGGAGAGGTCTGCTATGGAGGAGAAGGAGCTTATGCTCAGGGTTTGCATCTTTGTATATTGCTGGTCATCTATATTGAGGAAGCTTTGCTGGGTTTTCTACCCCATTAGGGTTTCCCAGGATAAATCTCTGTCTCTTGTGTTTATGCTGTGCTTGTTGTTTCTTCAGTGATCCTGTATATGCTATTATTGTGAAATGGAATGTAATGCTGCTATTTTCTGTCTTAGCATATTGAATTTTAACATGGTATCAGAGCTAACCTGAAGGAAGACAAGGTATGGCACTAAAGACACTTGCTTTACTTACGACAATTTGAAGGTTAGGGTTTTACATAGCAAAAACCAGTCATCGTAGCAATTTCGCTATAAATCTGTTTTGGCGAAGTTTTCGGATCTGAAATTGTTACAGGACGAAGCTAACATCTCCAGGTACCTTGTGTCCAAAGGAAAACCTCTAATTCGTTGTACTTTGTGATTTATGATCAGTACAAGTTAGGGTTTCTGCCTCTTCCAGATCTCAGTCAAAATCAGGTGACCTTGGGAAAAAGGTCATAACTTGGGCTAGGAAGCTCCAAATGAAATTTCGTGAAAAGTGACAGGTATTACACAGACTGTACTATCTCAGAAAACGTTTTCAGAGGCCGAAGTTGAACCAGTGACACGTGGCACGTCGTACAAGTTCGCTCTCCTGTATTATCCCATAAACCGGTCACGTTGCGACACTTGGCATAACTCTCTCTCAGAGAATCCAATTGAGGTCAGACCTGTCAGGATGGAAAGATAACAGGCCGAGCTATCTCAGAAAACTTTTTCAGAGGCCGAAGGTCAAACAGTGACACGTGGCACGCCGTACAAGTTCGCTCTCCTGTATTTTCCCAAAACAGGTCACGTTGCGACATTTGGCATAACTCTCTCTCAGAGAATCCAATTGAGGTCAGACTTGTCAGGATGGAAAGATAACAGGTCAGGATATCTCAGGAAACTTTTTCAGATCCTTTGGATCAAAAATTTCAGAGTTACACCAGAAACAATCAGGTACATATTTCTGTCAAAACAGAATTATTTTTTGGTACCTTCATTCATGGCTTCCGGAATTTAGGGCTTTGGAGAAAGTTGGAATTTCTGTAATCGGAGACCACGGCTGGATGCTACTCATCAAAATAGAAATTTAGAGACCAAGATCAGAATTTTTTGTTGGGCAGAAGGCCGGGTTTGATTAGACCCTAGTTCGGGACCTTGATCAGAAAAGTGGAAAATTAGGGCTTCTGTAAAAATGGGAATTTTTGAAATCTGTTACCACAGCTGGAAGCTCCTAAGAAAAATAGAAGTTTAGAGCTGTGGATCATACATTTTTATTGGGTAGAAGAGTGGGCTTCATCAAACCCCAGTTCAGGGTCACGTCCAGTGAATCCGGAAGTTTCAAAGACAATTTTGAGGGGTCAAACTTTGGAGATTTCAAAACTGAATTATGCTACTTTGATCAGCTCAGCAAGACACATCCTTCCATCCATTCAGAAGTGTGAAAGTCAAAGATTGAATTTTTAGGGTTTCGCTAGAAAACCCTAATCAAGCTCCAGATCAAGTTTCAGGGGGAGTTGAGGCTAAGGCCTTACATAAGAAGACTACAAAAAATCTCGACAGGTATGACTTAAGGAGGTTCAGGTATGCCTTGAAATCTGATTCTTGATTAAGTTCATAATGTGTTTGTCTTCATGTTAGTTATTAGTACAATCTTGATTAATGTTATTAATTGTCTTATCACCCTAGTACCAATATGAATGCATGTGAATGATTAAAGACATTCATTGATTAGGGATATATGACTGTACTTATGCATTATGGTGTTGTGTGAGGTTGATGTTGTCTGCTAACAAGACACAGGTACATTACAAAAGACAAATCAAGTTCCATGACCATGACAACATGAAAACAAAGACTCACGAGGTATGTATGACTTTGTTATATTATGTTTAACCTACGAGACATGCAGGTTCTAGCTCAAGATCTCTAAATCATTGAAGAGACTGTTTAGGTATGTTGTACATAACTAAGCAGGTATACTAATCCAGGTATGTTTTTCTATGTCATGTTAGAATCTTACCTTGTGTAAGTATACTTGGTATGATTGGTTAGTAATCAAGGGTTTATGCATATTATTTCTCTTATCTTAGTTGATGATTTAACTAACTAGATCAAACAAGAATATGCATGAGTAAAAGAAGACTTCCTTGAAACCCTGAATACTAATGATCACGACTGTACATATTCAAGATTATTTAGAATTAGAATGTTTTGATAATATTGAGAATCTACTAATGAATGTATGTTTGTGTATGAGATCATGAGGATGACACTAGTGTACACTTGAGCATGCATAGTGGTACAGAATGAATAGAAGTTCAGAAGACATACAAAAGATCAAGCGGGAGGCAACCACACAAACATAAAATATAAGTATTTGAGTTGTTATTTGAAATAGTAAATGATATTTCTTGTATGCATATTTGTATTCCTAGAACATATCATGCTGAGTGCAAACATTCATAGAGCATTGAACATTATACTACTAATATGCATATGATTGGTAAGTTGGACAAACATTCCATTGTTGCTTGTCTAGAATGAAACCTCTTTGCTGACATGCTGAGAGTTGTGCACACTCTCGATAGTATGTTCTGGTAGAGATGGAAGGCATCTAGATAGCCACTGTATGCATACAGGATATGGGAAAGTGTTGTGCCAAAGTATTGGTCAAGATAGTTGCATAACTATGTAAATGATATCTGTATGCATAATAGGTTATCATGATTTCATGATTATGAAGGATTACTAATCATGTACTTAATTTTGTTTTGTAGGAAAGATCATGAAGAATAATGAACACCGAACAAGTGATGGATGTTCAACAAGAAGATTTACAAATCAAACAAAATATAGAAGGCTTGTGGCTAGAAGATTCTCTTAGAAAGAGGAAGAGAATCATGATGAGATGTTTGCTCCAAGTGGCTAGATAAGACCATTCTCTTAATGGTGCAATTAAAGAAGAAGTGTGAATCAGGTTCTGTATGGGTTCCCAGGATCGATAGTATATTGATGAGAATACATGTGGGGATTGTATCATCCTTGAACACTTGTTCTAAAGTGAGCCGTAGATAGGTGTCTCCGAGAAAGAAAAGGGATTGGATCATCCCTGGACTTTCAGTCCTAAAGAGAGACGTAGACGTGAGGTCTCCGAGAATGAAGTCCTTAGTGGACAGTTGAGGGGATTGGATCATCCCTGGACTTTCAGTCCTAAAGAGAGCCGTAGACGTAAGGTCTCCGAGAATGAAGTCCTTAGTGGACAGTTAAGGGGATTGGATCATCCCTGGACTTTCAGTCCTAAAGAGAGCCGTAGACATGAGGTCTCCGAGAATGAAGTCCTTAGTGGACAGTTGAAGGGATTGGATCATCCCTGGACTTTCAGTCCTAAAGAGAGCCGTAGACGTGAGGTCTCCGAGAATGAAGTCCTTAGTGGACAGTTGAGGGGATTGGATCATCCCTGGACTTTCAGTCCTAAAGAGAGCCGTAGACGTAAGGTCTCCGAGAAGTGGGGATTGTATCATCCCCGGACCTTGGTCCCTGAATTGATCCGTAGACGTATGGTCTTAGAGAATAAAGTGATGGGGATTGCATCATCCTGGAACCACTAGTTCAAAATGTACGTGAGGACTGCATCGTCCATGAACTGGGTTCAAAATGTACGTGAGGACTGCATCGTCCATGAACTGGGTTCAAAATGTACGTGAGGACTGCATCGTCCATGAACTGGGTTCAAAATGTACGTGAGGACTGCATCGTCCATGAACTGGGTTCAAAATGTACGTGAGGACTGCATCGTCCATGAACTGGGTTCAAAATGTACGTGAGGACTGCATCGTCCATGAACTGGGTTCAAAATGTACGTGACGACTGCATCGTCCATGAACTGGGTTCAAAATGTACGTGAGGACTGCATCGTCCATGAACTGGGTTCAAAATGTACGTGAGGACTGCATCGTCCATGAACTGGGTTCAAAATGTACGTGAGGACTGCATCGTCCATGAACTGGGTTCAAAATGTACGTGATGGGATTGCATCGTCCCTAGACATGAGACTTGTCTTAAAGTGATAAGGACTAATCATCCTGTAATTAGATTGGGATTGCATCGTCCCTTGACATGGTGAGGTGTCTTAAAGTGATAAGGACTAATCCTCCTGTAAGTAGATTGGGATTGCATCGTCCCTAGACATGGTGAAGTGTCTTAAAGTGATAAGGACTAATCATCCTGTAAGTAGATTGGGATTGCATCGTCCCTCGACATGGTGAGGTGTCTTAAAGTGATAAGGACTAATCATCCTGTAAGTTGATTCGGGATTGCATCATCCTTAGACATGGTGAGGTGTCTTAAAAGGATAAGGATTGATCATCCTGTAAGTTGATCTGGATTGCATCATCCATAGACATGAGAGATGTCTTAAATTGAGAGGGATTGATCATCCCATAAGTGGATCAGGATTGTATCATCCTTGGACCTATGTCCTAAAGTGAGAGGGATTGACCATCCCGTAATTGGATCATGTGTGTTGCAGGGTATGCTGCTGTTGTGTATACTTGTATCAGTGTGGATACTTGTATTGATAGATGTATTAGTGAGAATACATGCTTTTGATGATAGATGTATTAGTGAGAATACATGCTTTTGATGATAGATGTATTAGTGAGAATACATGCTTTTGATGATAGATGTATTAGTGAGAATACATGCTTTTGATGATAGATGTATTAGTGAGAATACATGCTTTTGATGATATATGTATTAGTAAGAATACATGTTTTGATGATAGATGTATTGGTGAGAATACATACTTTTGATGATACATGTATTGATTAATGTACTTGTATGGTTGAGGATACTTATGTTGTAGATCGAGATGATCCAGATGCTGTAGATCGAGATGATCCAGATGCTGTAGATCGAGATGATCCAGATGTTGTAGACCGAGATGATCCAGATGCTGTAGATCGTGATGATCCAGATGCTGTAGATCGTGATGATCCAGATGCTGTAGATCGAGATGATCCAGATGGTGTAGATCGAGATGATCCAGATGGTGTAGATCGAGATGATCCAGATGGTGTAGATCGAGATGATCCAGATGGTGTAGACGAGATGATCCAGATGCTGTAGATCGAGATGATCCAGATGTTATAGATCGAGATGATCCAGATGCTGTAGATCGAGATGATCCAGATGTTGTAGATCGTGATGATCCAGATGATGTAGATCGAGATGATCCAGATGCTGTAGATCGAGATGATATGACAATGCTGATGATCGTGAGATAACGATGTGGATGATCGTAAGATGACGATGCTAATGATCGTGTGATGACGATGCTGATGATCGTGAGATGACGATGCTGATGATCGTATGATGACGATGCTGATGATCGTGAGATGACGATGCTGATGATCGTGTGATGGCGATGCTGACAATCGTGAGGATTCAGATATTGATGTTGCTGTAGCTGTTTGAGTGCTGCAGAAGATAAAGACTCAGTACTGAAGATGTTGATGTTCCAGTATTGAAGATATTCCAGTAACTGGTTGAGTTACTGATGATGTTGAGAAAGCTTCCAATGATTTATAGATGTATCATGTATGATGTTGATGACTCCTTGCTCGTGCAGATGCTGTTATAATATCCTTCTCGTTAAGGGGGAGTGTTGAGATATTGTAACTTCAAAGAATATTATATTTGTACTTTATTATTCCGGAGATGATTCATTCCTCCGTGAAGATCTTATTGTATATCCGGAGATGTTTATTCCTCCGTCGGAATGTGGTAACTTGGGTTATTAGACTTCCCTAGTGGGGGTCGGCCCTGTATGTGTTATGTGGGTCAAAGGGTTATTAGACCACCCTAGAGGGGTCGGCCCAATCAGTTATAATGGGGTATTTAACCTAATGGTTAAATACGAGCCTACATGTACTTGTGTAAAATACATATCAGAGTAGTGTATAAATAGAGGAGGTGTGTTCCTCATTATACACACTCACTCACTTGAGAAAGGCGCATTTGTGGAGGAGAGGTCTGCTATGGAGGAGAAGGAGCTTATGCTCAGGGTTTGCATCTTTGTATATTGCTGGTCATCTATATTGAGGAAGCTTTGCTGGGTTTTCTACCCCATGAGGGTTTCCCAGGATAAATCTCTGTCTCTTGTGTTTATGCTGTGCTTGTTGTTTCTTCAGTGATCCTGTATATGCTATTATTGTGAAATGGAATGTAATGCTGCTATTTTCTGTCTTAGCATATTGAATTTTAACACAGGTATGTTTCGAGATATGTTCATGATTAAGTTTATGGTATGTTTGTCTTCATTAAGGTTAGTACAATCTTGATTAACTTTAGACTTGTCGTATCATCTTAATAAAATTATGAATGCAGATATTCATTGATTAGGGTTTTGACACCTATGATTGTACTAATGCATTGTGGTGTTGTATGAGGTTGATGTTGTCCGCTAACATGAAAGGTACATCAAGAAAGACAAATCATTTTCTAGTTCAAAAACATATGACCATGGTGACATGAAGACAAAGATTCATCCATTGTCATGGATCACATAGAAGATCTACTTACGAGGTATGTATAACTTGGTTCTATAATGATTAACCTATGAGATATGCAGGTTACTAGCACAAGTCATTGAAGAGAACAAGAAGACATTATGCGGCTATGTTAGACATAACTAGCTAGCATGCTAATCCAGGTATGTTTTTCCTATATCAAGTTAGAATCCTACCTTGTGTTAGGATCTCTTATATAAGTATACATGGCATGATTGATAATGATTATTCATTGAAGTTAGTAATCATGGGTTTAGGCATATTATGCTCCTTACTTTGATTGATGATATGACTAACCAGAAAAGTCCTATGGTCAAATAGGAATATGCATGAGTAAAAGCATTGTGACAAATTATCTGTGTATGAAATGATCTTGACCATGCATGTTTAAGATTACTTAGAATCATAATGTTTTTGATAAGTATTAAGATTATACTAATGAATGTATGTATGAGACCTTGAGGATAACACAATGATGATACTAGTAAGTATGCATAGTGATCAAGGGTGGATATAATTTCAAAGACAAGAAATCCAGGAAGCAAAGATCAAGAGGGAGCATACTCCAGTAGTTCCTGCAAGGAAACAAATATTGAGAGGGATTCCACCCTACAACCAAACAAAGATAAGTATTTGATTTGTCATTTCTTGTATATATGAGTGTTTAAATAATATTACCCAATGATGTATATGCTTATGTTCCTAGACTTAGGGTGTGTATTATGCATATTAGAATAATTGCATTAATGAACAGTATACTACTAATATGCATGTGATGGGTAAGTGGCCTATGGCACTGTACAACATTCCATTGCTACTTATCTAGAATGAAACCTTTTTGCTGACATGTTGGGAGTTGTGCACACTCTTAACAATGTTCTGGTAGACATTGGAAGGCATCTAGAAAGTTACAGGATATGGATAAATGTTGTATTGAAGCATTGGATAAAATAATTGCATGACTGTATGACATAATTCCTTATGTGTAAGAATTTGTTCTGAAAACTATGAGAAGTTTCTAATCATGCAATTTAACGTGCTTTGTAGGAAAGATCGTATACCATCACCTACAAAAGAAGGACTACAACATTTGTTCTAGCAACAAAGCTATCTATTGAAGATATTGAAGTTCCCAGGATCCAAGATGAAGGAATGGAAGAATACCATGATCCATCGATCATGAAGAAATATTTTTTGGGATGTGGTCCCAAGTCCAGATGGGAAGTCTGTTGTGACTTCCAAAGATCAAGCATGCTGCAGATGGCAACATAGAGAAATACAAAGCGATATTTGTAGCTCGTGGCTTCTCCCAGAAAGAGAGAATAGACTATGAAGAGACTTTTGCTCCTATAGCCAGGTACACTTCCATCAGATCAGTACTTGCCCTGGTTGTAGTAATGAAATGGAAGATACAACAGATGGATGTCAAGACAGCTTTATTGAATGGTGTAGTCGAAGAGGAAAATATGTGGAGCAGCCACTTGGTTTTGAGACACATGACAAGGAGTCATATGTGTGCAGGTTGAAGAAAGCCTTGTATGGCTTGAAGCAAGCTCCTAGGACTTGGTATGGTAGGATAGACAGCTTTCTATCTAGTTTGGGCTTTACTAAGAGTAAAGTAGATTCCAACCTTTACTACAAGGTTGAGGAAGGCAATCCTGTGATACTACTTTTGTATGTGGATGGCCTGTTTGTTATAGGTGATGATGGATTGATTGTCGATACCAAGAGGAAACTTTCTTTCGAGTTCGAGATGAAGGACTTGGGGATGATGCACTATTTTCTAGGCATGGAGGTGTGGCAGAGTGCAGATGGAATCTTCCTTGGATAAGGGAAGTATGCAGTAGAGATCCTGAATAGGTTCGGGATGATGGACTGCAAGGCCATGGCCACACCTATGGCATCAAACCTGAAGCTTCTGTGTGATGCTTCATCTGATCCAGTTGATGTCACTATGTATCGTGAGATGATTGGGTCCTTGATGTACCTGACGAACACTAGACCAGATATTTGCTTTGCGGTGAACACATTGAGCCAGTTCTTGATGGATCCCAAAGGTGTTCACCTAGTTGTTGTAAAGCATATTCCGAGGTACCTGAAGGGTACAGTTGATTATGGGCTCAAGTATGATGCTAATCAAAATTTTAACCTGGAGGGTTATGTTGATTCAGATTGGGCAGGCAGTGCTGCAGATAGGAAGAGCACTTCGGGGTGCTGCTTCAGTATGGGATTAGGTGTGATCTCTTGGTTTAGCAGGAAGCAGTCCTGTGTAGCACTGAGTACAGCCGAAGCAGAGTATGTTGCAGCTTGTTCGGCTAGTTGTGAGGCAGTATGGCTTAGGAAGCTACTGTCTAAGTTATTTGATCTTCCGCTGGAGGCTACTGGTATCCTTGGTGACAACCAGAGTTGTGTGAAGTTGTCTGAGAACCTGGTGTTCCATGACAGGTCAAAGCACATTGAGATCAAATATCACTATATCAGGGATATGGTGCAGAGAGGAGCAGTGAAGCTCCTGTATGTTGCGATAGATGAGCAGGTTGCAGATGTATTGACGAAACCACTAGCCAGAGTGAAGTTTGAGTACTTTAGAGAGAGGCTTGGTGTTCTTCATATTGACAACACTTCGAGGAAGAAGTGATGGACACATTTGCAGAAGCCATTCCAAGCATGGTGAGAGGAGGATCCTTCCCATGGCTGTGGATATAAGCGTTGTGTGATGAGCATCAGAATGATGCTCCAGTTACTGCTCTGTATATGCATCATGTTGGATGCTTGTTATGATTAGTTGGATCATGTATTTGTATACGTATCAGGTGGATACATTGTATGATCAGGTGGATCATGTATTTGTATATGTATAAGGTGGATACATTGTATGATCAGGTGGATCATTTATAATGATATGTATCAGGTAGATACTTGGTATGCATCAAGTGGATGCATTGTATGATCAGGATGATCATGGATGACGAGCTTCAGGATGTTGCTCCAGATGATATGCATCAGGATGATGCTATGATGATGATCAGGATGATCATATGTGATGATATGTATCAGGTGGATACATTGCATAATCAGTTGGATTATGAGTGATGAGTCCGAAGAAATAGATGCAAAGAGCCTTTCCGATATGGTGGTAGATGTGTTCTCCCATGTGTGTTGATGTAAGTGTAGAGCCTTTCCAACATGGTGGTAGATGTGTTCTCCCATGTGTGTTGATGTAAGTGCGGAGCCTTTCCGACATGGTGGTAGATGTGTTATCCCATGTGCATTGATGTAAGTGCAGAGCCTTTCCGACATGGTGGTAGATGTGTTCTCCCATGTGCGTTGATGTAAGTGCAGAGCCTTTCCGACATGGTGGTATATGTGTTCTCCCATGTGCGTTGATGTAAGTGCAGAGCCTTTCCGACATGGTGGTAGATGTGTTCTCCCATCTGCGTTGAGGTAAGTGTAGAGACTTTCTGACATGGTGGTAGATGTGTTCTCCCATGTGCGTTGAGGTAAGTGCAGAGCCTTTCCGACATGGTAGTAGATGTGTTCTCCCATGTGCGTTGATGTGAGTGCTGAGCCTTTCACGGATGGTTGAAGTGTGTCTTCCCATGCCGGTGAGTGTAAGTGCTGTATTGTGTGCATCTGGACTATGCTTCGTAGATGGTGAGATGATCAGTATAATCATGAGTATTAGGATGATACTCCGTGGCTGTGGATAGGTTGTGCAGTTACATGTAAAAGATCCTGGGATATCCGATAGGTTGGGCAGTATGCTCGTAATCAGTCCTGGGATGCTCTTTTGAGGTTTTGCTTAACGCACGTAATTAATCCTGGGATCCACAATATGGCCAGTGATGATGAAGACCTATAGGAGGTGGTCCTACATCCAACATGAAAAAGTGTTGTTTCTGTAGAACTTCTTATGAGGAGTAGATTGGATATTGATTGAGATGGCAACAGCAGTGACGATGACGATGATCCAGAGAAGAAGACTTGTGCTAGCAGATTTGTGTCGAGAAATACCTTCCTAGTTAAGAGGGAGTGTTGATGTATTTGTAACTTCGGAATGTATTTCATATATGTATATTGTATTCCTATAGAGATGTTATTATTCTTCTATACGGAAGTGTTTGTATTCCTATAGAGATGTTATTATTCCTCTATACGGAAGTGTCGTCATTTTTATTGTAAGTGTCATAATTTATACTTGATGGGTTATTAGACCACCTTGTTGGGGTCGGACCTGTATAAGTCATGTGGGTTAAAGGGTTATTAGACCACCCTATTGGGGGTCGGCCCTGTCAGCATTATGTTATGTGGTTAAGTTAAGGCCAACCTAGTAAAGGTTATTAGGCAACTCAAGTTAAGTATAAATAGAGTGCGGGAGGCACTCTATTTGATCATTCTATTATTCACTCACACACTCATTGGAGAGTGGTGCACATGTGAGGAAGGAGGAGTAGCCTCTAGGAGAAGACTCTCTCTTATGCTTGGGTTGTATCATTTCTCTATCTATCTTTGAGGAAGTTGTGGGGTTTTTCACCTTCTTGGTTTTTCCCGGTGAAACTCTGTGTCTCTTATGTGCTTGCATTATTGTGTCCATGATTGATATGCTGTACATGTTATTCTCTCAGTTAAGATACTAGATCAGATTGAAATTTCTGAAAAACTAACAGCGGGATGATCTCTTAAGCCTCTCCCCTAAACCTCAACCTCTCCTATCCCTTTATCCCTATATATATGAACCCCCTCTCCATTGTTAAGGGACGAAGGATAAAGTACCCATATACTGGTGGAATTTGGCTAGGAGACCCTCTTCATCCAAAAGGAGGCTAGAGGGCTCGAAGGCTTTGATCTTTGAGGCAAGATCACTTGAGTTGGTGTTACAACGTCAAGGAATTGGTTGTAATGTCCCTACTTTGTATTTGCTACAAATTGCATTTAATATAAATATCTTTCCTTAAACTTGTTATGTGTATAATGTTTAGGATTGACCTCTTTGACTGTTGATCTAGTTAGATTCATAGTCATATGCTTTCATATTGTTCGTTTGTTTCCACTTGCTCCTTCTTGTTTTGCAGCTGGAGATCGAGGAATTGGAAGTAGATCAAACGAGGAGAAAGGTATTGCGCTTATGAGGTAACTTGCTTTCCAATCTACCTTTCAATTTAATCTAACTAGGAAGGATAAATATATTGTGTATTCGTTTTGTTCTAGATCTAAACCATTTAGACTAGAGAGATCAGTTTTTGTCTGCATTAACCGATTGTCTGTAAACAAAGCTACTGTCGGATTCTATTAATTATAGAAAAATAATACAGGTTTATAGTATCATTGATCGACCACAAGGGAAACCCGACCACATGCAGAACATTAGATTGTTATTGAAAGTTCTACTTTTCATCCTAATACTAAAAAAAAAGTATGTAATTTGCTATGAACTACATATATCTATGAGTTCTAAAAGGGAGAAGCTAAGAAAAAAATACTTTAGGTTTCATTATCATAATTGGATACAAGAATATTTGAGGATTTCATCCCACCCGAATTCTGATGATTGACTTTTGCAAATTTGAGTCTAGTGCTGGCCTTGTACAAGGAATTGAGCTTGTACTTAGGATTCCAATTTTTATTCTGGATTGATTGATTTTGCTCTCAAAGTTGCCCCATCTCCAGGAGGAGTTCATTGTGCTCCTCCTTTGTATCCAGGAGCAACTTTCTTATCATAATTTTGATTTGCCATCATAACACAATTTTCTTGTGGTGTTTTGTTTCTTAATATCTCGTGGTTCTGAGATTTAAGATCCATGGCCCCATATTGTCCTTAATTTCTATGTCTTGGGGGCATTCACGTTCTACTTTCACCCATTCCTTTGCCTGGTTGATCTCATCCTCAATGTGAGTAGGGGTAAGGAAAAAGTAGGAGGATTTGAGCACTCTTGCTTCCTTTAAAACTCAAGAACGAGAGACAGAGTCATTGAAAGAATGACAAGCACAACATGAACAATAGTACACAATAATTTATCCTAGGAAAACCATCTCGGGGAAGAAAAACCCAACAGACGTATTCTATATATATTCGTCAAAATGTACAATAGAATCCCTCGTGCAAAGACCAAAAACAAGAAGACTCCAAAAACAACTACTCTAAATCACTCTATCTCTCCTAGTGATGCGAACTCAATGTGTGAGTGAGGTGACCAAATGAGGAGGTCTAACTCCTCATTTATACTAATCAAATGACTTGACCTTTTTACTAACAGGGTCGGCTTGAATCACCTAACTGAGATGACCTGTACAATTTACAATAAAATATTATTTTCTAGATTTTTCTAGGTTGACCTAACAATTAGGATTTACATTGACTCTTTCAATGACTTTTACATAATCAATTACATCAATAATAATCCCCATAGGGTGTACAATACAAATATTACAAATGGCCCAAATAATACAAATAAGAATATCTTCTGAAGTTACATTCTTCAACACTCCCTCTTAACAAGGAAGGTATTCTTCAGTCGTCGTCACCATCGTCTTCCATCTATTGCACTTCTTGTACATGAACTATTGACATCTGACATATCCCGAATCTATATATCATAAGAAGTTTCATAGAGCCATCCCTTTTTCATGTTGGATGTGACCTAGACCATGTCTAGGACTTTTACGCATAGAGCCATCCCTCTTTCATGTTGGATGTGACCTAGACGGAGTCTAGTACTTTCACACAATGAGCCAACCCTCTTTCATGCTGGATGTGACCTGGACGAAGTTTAGGACTTTACACCTATGAATGATCACCTATAGCTACACTGAGCAGACCAGTAGCACACATTAAATCATTACATGACCTGTGAATGATCACCCACTGCTACATTGAGCAGAACAAGAGCACACTTTACATCATTCCATGATTTTCACCATAGTGCCAGTACTCTTTCATACTAGATGTGACCTAGATCAAATCTAGGATTTTCCACCACAGTGCCAGTCCTCTTTCATACTAGATGTGACCTAGACCAAGTCTAGGATTTTCCACCACAATGCCAATCCTCTTTCATACTGGATGTGACCTAGACCAAGTCTAGGATTTTCCACCACAATGCTAGTCCTCTTTCATACTGGATGTGACCTATACTAAGTCTAGGATTTTCCACCACAGTGCGGGTCCTCTTTCATACTGGATGTGACCTAGACCAAGTCTAGGATTTTCCACCACAGTGTCGGTCCTCTTTCATATTGGATGTGACCTAGACCAAGTCTAGGATTTTCCACCACAGTTCTAGTCCTCTTTCATAATGGATGTGACCTAGACCAAGTATAGGATTTTCCACCATAGTTCCAGTCCTCTTTCATACTAGATGTGACTTAGACAGGTTCTAGGATCTTCCACCACAGTTCCAATCCTCTTTCATACTGGATGTGACCTAGACCAAGTATAGGATTTTCCACCAAAGGGCCAGTCCTTTTTCATACTGGATATGACCTAGACCAAGTCTAGGAATTTCACGCACAGAGCTAGCCATCCGGTGTCTCCATCCCAGGAGCGTCCATTACGTTGCACACTGCAAACACCTGCATTACCTCACCACTCGTTTAGATCCTCTCATAGCCTAGGAGACTTAATTATGTCACATGATCTGTGACTACCTACTACCTTATCCGGGCTCATCACTCCCTCTTGATCTAGACCACTCCAAGCTTGTCTGTGAAGTACTCGAACTTCACTCTCAATAGAGGCTTGGTCAACACATTGGCTATATGCTCCTCTATTTCTATATACTGGAGACTCACTACTCCCTTCTGCACCATATCCCAGATATAGTGATACCTTATCTCGATGTGCTTCGATTTGTCATGGAACACAGGGTTATCCAACAACTTCACACAACTCAGGTTGTCACAGAATATACAAGTCCCCTCTAACTCAAGATCAAACAGTCTCAATAGCACCTTCCGAAGCCACATTGCCTCGTAGCTTGCCGAACAAGTTGCCATCTACTCAGCCTCGACTGTACTGAGTGCCACACTCGCTTGCTTCCTACAGAACCATAAGATCATGCCTGATCCCAAACTGAAGTAGCACCCTGATGTGCTCTTTCTATCTGTGACACTCACGGTCCAATCCGCATCAACATAAACTTGTAGGTTAACCTTTTTATTCGATGCATATCTGAGGCCATAATCAACCGTACCTTTTAGGTACCTCAGCACATTCTTTTCTGCAACCAAGTGAACATGTCTCGACTCTACCATATACTGACTCAGAGTGTTCACCACAAAGCATAAGTCTGGCCTTATGTTCGTTAAATACATCAACAAACCAATCATCTATTGGTACATTGTGGAATCCACCAGTTCTAGATAAGTATCACTCAAAAACTTCAGATTCGATGACATAGGTCTGGCCATGGCCTTACAATCCATTATCTCGAATCTCTTCAGGATCTCTACCACATACTTTCCTTGACCTAGGAAAATTTCTTCTAGATTTTTCCACACCTCAAGACCTAAAAAATAATGCATCATGCCCAGGTCTTTCATCTCAAAATCCGCGGCAAGCTTCCTCTTCGTTTACGTTATGAGCTTCTCTTCACCTCTCAAGAACAAGTCATCTACATACAACAATAGAATCACAAGATTTACCTCTTCAACCTTGTAGTAAAGGTTGGAATCCGCTTTAATCTTGGTAAATCCCAATCTCGTCAGAAATCCATCTATATTGTCGTATCATGTTTTGGGTACATGTCTCAAATTGCACGACATATACTTCCTCTTTGTGAGGGGAGACATCCGGTATTACTCTAAGCATATACTGAGGCAAACAAACTTTTCCACGGATAGAGGCTAAGTGATAATGTCTCTTAATCTGTGTTGTAGTCACTCCCTCTGAAATAGAGCTTTCTTGCTCCCTCTGTAACTGAGCACTATCCTCCCTCTGCATCTTGTACTCTCTACATCAAGACATTCTACACTGGAGTGATTGGTAGCATTCTCTTATGATGATATTATGTGTATCCATTTATGTCATCTCTCTAGGTCACTGAATACCAAGATCTTGAAATCCGTTGCAAGTTCTCCCTTGCACCTATCTATGAGCTCCTCATCTTCAAACTTCTAGAAAAGGTTGACATCTCATCACTCTAGGTGATCCTCAAGCTCATCATGCTATCCCATGGGTTCCTTCGGAGCCCGTACAAAGCATTCTTCAATTTGCGCACATGTGGTTCTTTGTAGAGAGTCCCGAATCCTGGAGATTGCTCGATATAAACTTCTACTTCGATTACACCATCTATCTAGTGTAATATCCATCACTGAAGAAGTGCGTTTGGCTACTAGAGAAATGTCTCATCATAGTTGAATCCCTATTTTTGATAGAAGCCTCGCTTTGTACATCTGTAGTATGCTTGATTTCATAAATATTCTTGAATTTTATAGCTGAACCGTCATCACTTGTTCTTCGAAACAAGTCTCATCATTCTTCGTTTGTAGGTGATTGTACATTATCTTTCCTACATGTCAAATTCAATTGCATGATTAGAAACATTTCATAGTTTCCAAAACATATTAATAATGAAAAATTATTATGCATAAAGACATAGGTCACATAATCATGCAACTATCTTAGCCAATGCTTCAACACAATATTCATCCATATCCTGCATACATACGATAACTTTCTAGATGCCTTCCATCTCTACCACAACATCATTAAGAGCGTGCACTATTCCCAACATGTCAACAAAAAGGTTTCATTCTAGATAAGTAGCAATGGAATGGTGTACAACACCATAGTCCACTTACCCATCACATGCATATTAGTAGTATACTGTTCATCAATGCAAACACTCTAACATGCATAATACACTTCCTAAATCTAGGAACATAAATATGCACACAAATGAACAATATCATTTAAGCAATACAGGAAATGACAATTCAAATAGTTATCTTTGTTTGTTTGGTAGGACTCCTCTTGATCCTTGTCTCCTTGTAGGAATCAATGGAGTCTTTGACAGTGTGCTCTAATCCATCATTTGATTCTGAGGACCTGTTCCTTTCTTGCTTATGATTGGGAATGTTGAGAAAGTCTTCTACACCATATATCACATGGAACTATGTACTGGTGTTGAATATGTGTGTCCCTTCTTCTTCATCACTAATCACAACTACATCCCTTCTTATCCAATTTTGAAATGAATAAGAGGTTCTTCCATAGAGCATCATCTTCATCTTCACAGGTTTTTTGGAATCTAGCTTTGTAGGAGGCTTCTCCTACTCCTTTGATAACCATCTTCAAACTTCACCTTGTGTGGTGAATTCTTCTGGATCAAACTATGTATTTCTCATCACTGGAGGAGTCTTCAAGGATGATACACGTGGGATCAAATTATCCTTGATAGAGTTTTCAATGATCCTCTTGGCTTTGACCAAGTTCTTCTTATGCTTTAGCTTTGTCCTCATCTCCCTCTAGATCTGCAACTTCTTCTCTGACATAGCTTTCCAAGTCATGCTCTTCTTAGTATAAGAAGCACTATATACTTCCATGACCAAAATTTCTCGGCTCCTTCAAGCTTATCCTCAAGCTTGGTACCTTTTGTCATATTGATATAAAGATAACCCCAAATGGAAATAGAGATAGTTGTACTTACCAATGAGAGTGCTTCAACTAGATGCTTGATTTAATGCTTTTCTGGGAGACTGCTTCTGGTGGACCTAGGGTTTGACAGAGAAACCCTAAATTTTCAACTTTGGTGACTTGAAAATCTAATTGGATAGAAATATGTGCCTCCTCAAGGCGAATTGATCAATCTACTCCTTTTCCCAAATATGTGGACAAAACTGCAAAATATTCGATTCCCTAGTTTCTTCAATTTCTTATGCCTAATTGTCTGGTCTTAATTCTGATTTATCTTAGAAATTTCTGCTCCTCAAGGTCTGAAACCTCTTCTTGAGGAAATATCATCTGTCATCTGTCCAACCCCATTGGTTAGAGAAATATTGGATTCACCAAGTGGAACTTATGCTAAGTTTCCCAAGGTGACCTGTTTATGGATTGTTTCAGTATATCGAACTTGTACGGACTTCCACGTGTCACTGTTTCACATTCGGGTTCTTCAACTCGCACCAGAGAAACTAAATTCCGTTCCCTTTCTGGGACATCTTACAAAATTTGATTTGAATCTTTCTAGCCCGAGATATAGAATTTCTCCCTAGGTCACATATTTAAGACTGGATTCTGGAAGAGGTTGGAACCCTGATTTGCATGGATCATATATCCTAAAGTACAACGAATCTAAGGCTGAAACTCGCAAAAAAGGTACATCAACATTTAATATTTGGCATGTCCGAGTTTTTTCTCCTAGACCTTCACCAAAAGTGAGTTGTAGTGAAAATTCCCAGATGACTAGATTTTTCCTTCTAGGGTTTCAAGCATGAATCCCTAATCTCCGTTAGTTGTAGCAGTAGCAGTTGCACAATGTTTTCTTTCAGGCCAGCTCTGAAACCATGTTAGAATTTTAATGGCTATACAATATCTTAAACATTTATCATTATAACATCATAACCATATGCAATAAGATCATTGAAAGAAAGACAAACAAAACATGAACAATAATACACAATAATTTATCCTCGGAAAACCCTCTCAGGGCAGAAAAACCAGCAAACTTCTTCTATATAGATTCGTCGGAATGTACAATATAATCCCTCTTGCAAATACCAACAACAAGAAGACTCCAAAGGGAGCTACTCTGAATCACTCTATCTCTCTTAGTGATGTGGACTCAATGTGTGAGTGAGGTGACCAAATGAGGAGGTTGAACTCCTCATTTTTACTAATCAAATGACTTGAAAGTTTTACTAACAAGGTCGGCTTGACTCACCTAATTGGGCTGACCTGTACAATTTACAATAAAATATTATTTCTAGATTTTTCCAAGCTGACCTAACTGTTAGGGTTTACATTGACTCTTTCAATGACTTTTACATAATCAATTACATCAATAATAATCCTCGTAGGGTTTACAATACAAATATTACAAATGTCCCAAATAATACAAATAAGAATATCTTCCGAAGTTACATTCTTCAACACAAAGGAGGGATACGTTAGGGAGAATCGGGAGGTCAAGGTAGGGGAAGTCTAGAGTTAGAGTCAAGACAAAGAGCGCGAAAGAGACGAAGAGATGGGGAACAATGGAAATTCGAGAAGAGGAGCCACAACTACTGACAGGGATGGAAAGAACCTCAACCAAAATGGATAACCAGTCAATCTCGACTCTTTCCTAAGCACTCAGAAAGGCCCATAACACAAAAAATTCTTCATGGCGGAAAGCAAAGCAATGTTGCAGAGACTGACATGCTTATAAAATGGTTGAGATGTTGAGAAGCCGAGCGAATTACAAGATGTTTTTGGGAGGGCTTGCAAAACAATGATGTCTCTGTTAACATAATTACCCAGTTTCATGCCAAAGATTACCCTTAACCAGACCATGATGAACCTTTTCGTCCTTCGAAAATCCATTGGATGGTTTCCTAATCGATCCATTGAATGCCGCATGAGTTGGGTTGGCCTAGGGCCAATAGCCCCTCCCATTCTCATAATGGTTGGGTGTGTACAATACCTAAGGAGTGACATTTATTATGCCACATATCCCCTCAGGTAGAGGGTGCGGTGGCATGTGTTCGCCCATTTGCTTCTCTATCACCTGATCCAAGGATAAATTTTGAGGATAATATAAACATAGGTTTTTGATCATTAAAATTAATATTTTACAAACATTTTTCATCAAATATGTTTTACAAGACTAGTTTATGAAAGTGCAATTTAAAAAATTAAACCTTAAATAATTTTCACATCATAAACATACATTTTTTTTAAAATAACAACCTTTTATTTTTTTCCTTCCAAAAAAGTATTTATATTTCATAATAAGAGAAATATACGTATGTTATATAGGGCCAATTACTTTTTATTCCAAATATAAGTAAAATGGAGTTCAGTTACAATTTTTTGTATTCCTTTCATTTCTTAATATTGAAATATGTTGTTGGGCAACGGAATCTATTGAATTTTATGTTCTATAATTGTTAATAAAAACAATAAATGAAAAAAAAGCTAAAACATCTGTAAGCATTAAAACATCTTCAAGTATTTGTAGATTCAAAGCTCATGCACCAAGAATTTACCTCAAAAGCAAAGAAATTGTTTAAATAAACTTTCATTTTGGAGGAGGGTATTCAGGAAAAAATCAACTTTCATATAAATAACTTTATATTAATTCACATTGCAAACAATTCACGATGAAGAGTTTTTTTCAAACGATGTGTTTGTAACTTTAGAGATCCTTATAGGTTATTGTAGATATGTATGGTGTTCATTTTTTATGTTGATTTTAGTGTCCTTATGATACCAAAAGGAAGATGGTAATTATGTAGGCTTGGGGTTTATTAGTCCTTGCTGGCTTGCTAAGCAACAGGGACTATATAATTCAATTTTAGCGATTGTATTAGTTCCAACACTGTTTTCAATATGTTTTATGTAAAGTTTTTTACATGATATTTCTTTCTGGCCAATCACTTAATTGTGAGCCTTATTTGGCTTTTTTTCCATACATACCCTACTTTAAGGTGCCACTCCTGCGAAATATATGTGCTGTGACACTTTGCATTCACAACCTCTTTTCAAGGAAAACGTTTCTCAGAAGCTACTGCGTGACAAGCATGCCAAGATGTTTTAGTATCTCTCCACATACATGGCCGTGTGCATTCACAAGAGGTGGATATAAACAACAACTCAGGCTTCCTCCATGGTAGGTTTGCCTTGGATTCAAGCTGGTCGGGAAGGCCTCTACAGGGGATTTTGGTATGCTTTTCCCCTTCCCTTCCATAGCTTGACCACCTCTGATCCTAAAGCTTCCCTTTTTCTTTACAGTCGTTCGTTCTGCTCTTCTGCCATTTTCAACTCATTTCATTTCTGCAACAAAACGGTTTTGTCAGAGCTACTCTCAATCCTGTAGATTTGCGCTCAATTCTGTGTGCACTCAATTCTCTACACCATGGCTTGCACTATCCCACTCATAATACTTAACGCCTCTCTGAGAGCTTCCTGGAGTTGCGAGAATGGCTCCCTCTCCATTGTTACATTGATTCATATTTGCTTGTGGAGCTGCGAAGTCTGTGTCTCAATTGTTGTTGTGGTCTTTTGTTGAAGACTGGATCCTCTGAATAGCTGGTGTGTGTGAGATATTTTTCCTTGAATAGTGAATTCATGGTTAAGCATTGAAGCTGTGACTTGATATCTCTTCATGAAGTTGCGACCTCTCCTTAAGTATTAAGTCTCGTTTTTATTTATGGCTAAAGTTGTTTCAATTTTGTTTGGGTTGTTACAGATAGATTTGGGTTTCCAGAGCCATGTCGTTTTAGCACTGCAGGAGGCTACCGAGGCTTACCTTTGCGTTTCCAGAGCCATGTTGTTTTATCACTGCAGGAGACTGCAGAGGATTACCTTTGCGTTTCCAGAGCCATGTCGTTTTAGCACTGCAGGAGGCTGCCGAGGCTTACCTTGTTGGGATATTTGAGGATACAAACTCAGAAATGGGTAGAACAAAGGAAACAAGTTTTTTGTTTGTGGGCACCTCTGATCCTAAAGCTGCCTTTTCAGAGACTGGTTTGAGAAAGCTGCCTTTTCAATTTTCAATTTGTTATATTTTGGCTTGTTTTTAAATATGGCTAAAGTTGTTTCAATTTTTTTTGGGTTGTTATAGACGGGTTTGGGTTTCCAGAGCCATGCCGTTTTAGCAGTGCAGGACGCTGTCGAGGCTTACCTTTGCATTTCCAGAGCCATGTCGTTTTAGCACTGCAGGGGACTGCCGAGGCTTACCTTTGTGTTTCCAGAGTCATGCCGTTTTAGCACTACAGGAGGCTTACCTTGTTGGGTTATTTGAGGATACAAACTCAGAAATGGGTAGAACAAAGGAAAATAGATTTTTGTTTGTGGACGACTGTATCTATTTCTGTCTTATGGTCATTGTGGTTTAAAAAAAATTATCACGAGTATTTCTCAGGTTTTTGGTAAACCTGGAGTTTTTTGTTTTCTTTTTATAAATTGTTTTTGATATTTATATAATGTTGTATATGACTATTGGTTTAAGTAATTCCTAATAGAAAATTAAAAAAAATCCATTTAGTGTTTTCCCTGTTGTATATGGATATTTGGAAGTTTCTTACCGGTTTTTTACCATGAATTTCTTGCATTGCTTTTTGTTTCCGGTCTAGTTCTTTACTAGTTGACTGGGGCCAACAACTTGTTCTGCTAAATGAAAATAAAGCATGATCAATGATTTAAGCTTTACAAGTTCCTGATTCTCATTTTTTAGTGTCGAGTTTATATGCAACAGGAGGTTAAGAAATTGTTACATTCAATAGTAATCCTGGTTCACTTTTCACCACAATATAAACACGAACGAACAATATATACAATACAATAACAAATTGTGTTCATAAATAAACTAATTTCTGTTCATAAATAAACTAATTTCTAATTACACTGTTTTAATAGTACTATGATATTAATAATTTGTTTTAGATTCCTGGAAAATGGTAAAATCTTGTAAAAAAAATCAAAACATAAATTTCCTAGGGCTGAGGGCCGCACAACTGCAGGACAAAGTCTGGCTTCTATGTTTTCTGTTGGTTTGGAGACTCGGAAAACGAAATTCGCTGTTATGTTTTCCACCTTCACGTCGCGCTAGCCTGACACCTGCTCCAACCCTTTGAGACGTTCCCTTTCTCTTTCATGTGCTATAGCTTTCTCCCTTATGCTTTTGCTTCTGCGTAGAATTTATAGTAAGTCGTTAGAGTTCATTGTGTTTACCTCTTACCATTTTTATGATTGTGAGGGCATAGTGAAAAGAGGTGGACTCCAAGAGGAGCGGCGATAATCATCTCTTCCAGTTTCTTGTTGGGATATTTGTTGCAGAGTTCATTTATTTGGCTGCTTTTGACATAGAAGGAGAATAACGTAGGCTCCCTCCTCTTATATCCATTGTACTGTAGTTTGTTTGAATTATTGTGACAGAGATCGCCTCTCTTCATGTGGGAAAATCCATTTTATTGGCTGCAGTTAATATATAGAACAAATATGCTTTGAATGAGCCACTGAGGGCATAACCCGAGGATCAATGCTTTTTAGTAATTTAATTTGTATTTTTATAGTGCATGAAGCCTCGAAAAGGATCTTGAAGAGGCTGCAACACTCTTGGGGAGAGAGGTCGTATCCTTGGTTCTAATTCTTGGCTTATAGTTAGTATATAAATATATAATCGTTTTGTTTAAAGGAGAGCGTAGCAATATTGCCTCTTGGCACCTTCCCTCTATGTAATGGAAACGAAATCTCTCTGTTTGCTGGAAACAATCATCTACTCTTTCATTACAATACTCTTTTATGTGCTACTTATATAGGTTATACTACTTTTCTGGACTTCCGCAAATGCAAAATTATCATTTACTTTGTTGTTTTATTTTCTTATATGAAACTTATATTGGCTATATCATTGACCTAATTCTTACTTTAGTTTTGCTTATCTATAAAATATAAATGGCTTATATTTTTCCTTCAATACTTATAATTACTCTGTCTTTTAAACCTAATTATCTTAGCTTCTCCAAAATAGCCAAAATAGTTTCAAATTTGTTTCTCCTTTATGTTAGTTATATGAAGGATATTCTAGAAGTTCAAAATATGAGAATGGATAGATGAGGTAAATGACAGTTATTTTATTATAAATTTCATTATTGACTTTAGAGGTCCATTAAATCTTACATGACCTCATAAACAAAGTTGTATTTGATTTGAATCCTCCAGAAATATATCTAAAAACAATTACAAATGAAGTATTGAACATGTCAACCTTGTTTTAACATATTGGATTTTATTTATAAATATAAATCTTGTAATGTTGTAAAGAGAGATTAAGTTAATCTAAATCAATTTATTTTGGATTGGCATCATAAATAAATTGCAACCACAGATTTTCACTTTGAATTACACACACACAAAAAAAATATGTAATCTTGATATGAGCCAACTATGGAAAAACGATTTCCACTTTGAATTACACAAAAAAAATTCTGTAATATTGAATATGAGCCAACTATGAAAAAGAATGGGAAAATGCCATCATTTATTTTCCTCAATGAAAACTGTGACAACCTTCAATGCACTAACTACCAATGGAGATCACAACAATTCTTAAAGGCTTTTCTATCTTGGAGATTGTATGGAAGAAATGCTAAACATAACAAAATTACTTAAAAACAAAACATGAAAAAGTTAAATAAACAGAAAAACAATAAAATTAACTTATTTTAGTTTATTATTTTATTTTGATTATTTTTTTAAAATTCATTTCAATATGTTATTTTTTTTTCAAACGAAAAAAAACCTTTTCTATTCATAATATTGAATCAAAAGGATTTACAATGAACCTATCTCGTGGATAGTGTAACTATCTTTCTGTTTGTCTAATTGTCCATAAACCTATTCTAAATGCCAACATACAATAACTGCGCATACAATCAAGATATCAACTAGTATTTGCCTGAAAACAAAATGCCACCAGAAATGCTTCACCCCCAAAATGCTCACAAAAACAATATGAATGAAATGTATATGTAGTGACTTTAATAGAGTTGGACAGTCTTAGTCTCTGGAGGTCTTAGTTCATGGAAATGAGTAATCTGTAGTATTCCTTCTGCAAAAATTAGACCCTTCTTAGATAAGTGGTTCTCCCTCTGGTTGTAGATACGCGACACATGCTTGATGGAGAAATGTTCTAGCTGTTCCAGTAGTCCTCTAACTTTCTTCTTCCAGTGCTAAAGAGAAGCCATGTTTAGTACATTAGATTGTGAAGCCCATCCAATAATAATAGTAGAATCCCCATCTAGATGAACACTTGTAATCTTCAGTTGATTCAAATATTATAAGAGACACCACAAACCCAGGAGTTCTGCACGGTGTTGCTACCTACCCCACAACCCAGTGCGAATGCAAAATATTCAACATAAGAGATGATAATAATACCACCTGCACCGCATTTGCCCAGTTGTTCAACACCATCAAAGTAGGAAGAAATACCGTAACCCACCATGTTAGGACCATGAAGGGTCTTGGACCTTTGAAATGGCTTCTTCACCCTCGCACAAGAGAGAATCTTCATCATGAAATGTGAAGCATTGCTGAAATTATAGTTATATTCCCCAAATAGAATCTTGTTCCGAAGTTTCCAAATGCCCCAAACAAAATATAACGGAAAGGAGAAGGTATCCCAATGATTTCGGTGCCAATGTTGGAGAAGAGCAGAAATGGGCTTCAATCCCCATTGTTGTCCAAGACCACGTTGTTCAGAAATAGAATCCCACAGTTGCAAGGTAACCTGGCAATTAGTGAAAAGATGCTCGATTGATTCAACATCGTGGTGGCAGAGTGTACAATTATTGGGACCGTAACCCCCCCTCTTAATAAAATTGTCCACAATAGGGATTTTGTTCTTGAGAACGAGCCAAAAGAAACAACGTAATTTCAAAGGAACCTGCCAAACCCATATGCACTTAAACCACCAAAGTTTCAGCTCAAAATGTTGCTGATGTACAATGTCCCGATAAGCATTGCCAGTTTGTAAATCGCCACAGTTCTCCTGCCAGCACCAGTGAAGGGTGTCCAGTTCCTCTGAAAAATCAATGCCGGCATGGGACAACTGTTTTACATATGTGTTCCACTCCCTACCTGCAGCATTCGGTAACACAAGTTCAGCAGCAGAGCGCCATCTCAGTAAGTTTCCTTTAGTCACATGGCAACGTGCATGGTTCAAATAATAAATACCTTGTTGGTGGAGAAGTGAAACAGTCTCGAGAGAAAGAAGTTGTTCACATCCGATCATAGACTCCACACCCACACGGATCTGGAAGCTGTTCCCCACCCGCCAACAAAAATGCTTTTTTAAGTCAGGAAGTACTGCGAGCAGATCACTCCAGAAATTCGAGACACCCACCCATTTCTTGGGATGATTTCTGAGCCAATTTATCACCGTGTCTCCTTTCAGGTACTTATCTCGCACAATGAGACCCCATAAGCCCGTGTGTGTCAAAGCTCTCCAAAGACTCTTCAAATGTAGTGCCCTGTATATCCAGTGGATATTCCTAATACCCCAACCACCAAATTCCTTTGGAGTGGATATGTGAGTCCACGCAATCAGGTGAATGCCCTTCTTATCCCGTCTACCAGAACATAGAAAGTTAAAATAAATGCTTCTGATAGAGTGCAGAATGGTGATAGGAACCTTGGAAAGGGTAAGCCAGTAGATCGATAGGTTTGCAAGTACCGAGTTAAGGAGGATGAGTCGTCCACCAAGGGATAGAAACCGGTAGTACCAGCCAGAAATATTCGCCTCAAACTTCTTCAATAGCCATTTTCGGTCTAGAATCATGTAATTATTGGGCTTAGTAAAATACCCCAAGTACTTGAAGCCCATTTCAACTTGTTTTTTCTTTTTTTTTTACAAAAATGGTTAAGAGATTTATATATTAAAAAAAGTAGGAAATTACATAAGTCCGGGAGGCTGTTCCCATAGGACCCAAAGTTGCCGAAGCAAGCATAACAATGTTCAGCCTCTGAATTTAAAAAAAGGTAGCCCAATACCAGATACAAAAAGAAGCAGGAAGGTCTAAAACGAGAGCTAAAACTAAAGAAGTGCTATTACAAAGCTTCTGGAATACATAGGAAAACCAAAAGATGGGTAAATAGAGCCTGGAGGTGTAGGAGCCAAGTCAATTGGCCTGATGGCGATTGATAGGGGCCACGGCTGCATTTTCCTCGTCCAGGTTCATGATCACAGAGGGGCTGCTTCCCTTATTGACCATTGTGTTTCCATTGTTGACCCCAATGCAGTCTACTTTAGCTTCCAGAATTCGAAGACAGCTGAAGAAAGTGTCATGCTTACCCATTATTTTTCGTAGTAATCCTTCGCCTTGCCAGCACTGTTCCTAACTTTCGAGTTGGAGATCTATACGAAGGTGGAAAGATTGGAAATTTCCTTCTTGGTATCTAGCAAGTCGCCACGAAGCTAGCGAACCTGGGCTTCCAGGTTCTGTATCTGGGTGTTAGCTTCAGGAGTGGGACTCGCATTCCAGTGAGGAGATTCCATAGCAACTAGGTTCCCCTGATAGCCCATATGCCGCTTCAAACTTTTACTACCATAACCATCCGGACTGTTACATACCAGAATATGAGGGCCACTATGCCCAGGTTCTGGGGATTTAAATTGCTTCCTTCTTCTGCTACCATAGTCGAGCCCACTGCCGAGGCACTGCATTAGATTCCTGTTATCAGCACTGGTTCCATTTTCCAGGGGAACCCAGTTCTTCCTACTACCCTGCTCCTCGTGTTGAGGTGAGCTATTACAGGCTAAGCCCCCTTGATTACCGGTGCTTTCATTGCTATACAGAATCTCGTTCAGGTATCACTTCTTGCCTCTGTTGGAGCTATTGCCCAAGGCACAATCCTTGCAGTGTGGAGAGTGGCAGATACTCGCCATGACAGAGAGCATGAAAATGGAGAAGGGAGAGCACAAGGAGATTGCAGGAGAAGACTCTGAGGGACGATGGGGAGAAATGCCGCCACCCTGCAAGATATAAGGGAAAGGTGGCCTGGGGAAGAGCCCGGAGTAAATGTTGCAGCATGCGTGACAGATGGGTGTGGTCAGACGCAACCTCCGTTTGCGTTGGAGGAGATGGAGGAGGGACGCGAAGGAGATCCAAGGTGGATAATAGGAATTAATGCCCTCGTTGGGAAGAGTGAGGGAATAGGTAGTGGGACGAGCCATGGAGGGGGGTGATAAGGGTGGCTAGGGGACCCAAACATTGGGGATGAGGGTGCCATTGAATAAGGCATGACCACAGTCCAGAGTTGCTCCGGCATTTGCCATTTTGTCAGCAACATGGTTATTGTGTTGTAGAATGTGCAGGAAGGTGATAGAGTGAAAGCCTGTCGCTGCAAATTTGAAGTGCTGGTGGATATGGTGTGTGGCCTTGCGTTGGTTGTTTATATACCTTCTGGCCTCCCTTATAACCAATAGTGAATCCCCAAATACCATGAGATTACTGACTTGATTTTTTTTTGCTACTTCAAGACCTTTTATCAACGCAAGCCACTCTGCAACATTGTTGGTCTTCTGTCTGATCCCCCATGCATAATCTTCAACTTTGTTTCCACCGGAGTCCGAGAGAATCCCCCCGCACCTGCCAACCCTGCAAGCCCATTTCAACTTGTTACTAATATATAAAGCATGCATTGATACTGATATTATTTTTAAGTTGTTACTAGTATATAAAGCATGCACTGATATTATTTTTAAGTTGTTATTCTTTCAATGATATAGTTCATTTCAATTTATTACTTTTATTTTAGGTAGGGACTTGAAGCTTTGCTTCTATCCACTTGTTTTTATTGCAATAATGTATAGATAGTTGTTTGTTACTGCTTCTTCTTCCTCTAAGGATCTAACAATGATTACGTCATATGTGAGGGCTGCATTTTTCTCTCGCTGTGAAACCCTGTGGAAAAAGGATGTGTATAGTCAATAACTATAGAGTTGTTAAATGTACAAATTGGGAGGGTCTATGGACTTTGCGAGAATTGTGGCAATGGCAATGGCACCATCAGGTGAAACGTATTCAAAAGTTTTTGAATGGGTAATGCTAAAATTAAGCGAGTCACATGAAGTTGATTCCAACTCCTATTGTAAGGCTTACTCCTTGCTTCACGATGTTAGGATATTCCTATACTCCATCCTAGTCCTACCAGCATTTTCATCCTTTGCATTTTCAGTCTTTCATGCATTGCATGCATCCGCATGCTGCCCAGTCATCAGGTTGACACCTCCAGCACCTAGTCCCTAGTCTTCCAGCACTCGGGAGCTTATTTCCACTCAGATTGAGCCCTCCTAGCCAGTGATGTTCCCACTTCTCACCTTCCACTTGAGAAGGGTGCTTTTTCTCACCTACCACTCCAGTTCACTTCAGTTAGCCACCTGTCTTGCCTTGATTTAAGGCTAGACTGACTCCTAACTGCTGTTATCACTCCGATAGACCTCCGATGAGACTAGACTTCCCATTCTAACTCCAGTTAGATCCTCATGCGCCCTCCACTCACTCAATTACACCTACCACACTCATTTAGACTCAATTTGATTGATGGTTGACAGTTACTTGTGCATTGATGACTCCACCGATGATGAGATAGAATCCTAATTTTGCTCCGATGACACTCCAGTGATCTTTTGATCTCTTCATGAAGGCCAATTCGAATTTCCACCTTGGCATTCGAATCCTCATGCATTGTATTATTTATTTGTCCATTTGTGATTAATGAATTAGTGTGTGTGAAGTGTTTTTGCTTCTATCCGCGTTCTACTGTATTATTATTCTGTTGCTCATCTTACTGCATTGACCACTCTTAATCTTATTCCTAAATTCTTTCATTGTGAGGTATACATCATCTCTTAGATCTGCTGTGAGGATTTTCACATGGTATCAGAGCATGTTGAGAGTATTGTTTATCTCCATTTTGAGTGCAGCAGTTGCAGCAATAGCAGTTGTAGACTTTTCTATTGTTTTTGCAGGTCTTCTACAGCTTCCATGAATTCACAAGAAATCCCTCCTCTTTCTCCATTCAACTATGATGAATGGAAACAAAAAATGATAGCATTGTTGAAGAGCCATGGTCTCTTTGATTATTGGTTTGAAAGAGAGTTCAAATCCTTTGAAGAAGAGTATGACTAGTTAAATGAAGGTGAAAGAGTCAGTGCAACCATGTTGTTTGCTATGTCTCGATGCATGGTAATCCAATTCCTTGATTTTGATGATTATGAATATCCAAAAGAGCTATGGGCCCATCTGGGTGAAATATTCGGCAAACAGGATGAAGGGATTGGTCCAAACACTTTCGAGAGCAAGCAAAGTGTTGCATTCGCCCTTCTTGATGATCTCATTGATCATGAATCAATATAAAACATATCTCATATTGAAGTTGTCCACAAAGAAGAAGAACTTGTAGATTCTACACGCATGCTCCAAATTTCTTCTATTTTGAATTCTGTGCTAGCTCACTCTCTAGAAATTGCAGAAGGTCCTAAATCCTCTCTTGCACCAGAGTTTGTTGGTTTGCATCATGATCTATTGAATGTTTTGGAGGTAAAATCAATCATTGGAGGTAATGCATTCGCTCTCCTTGATCACTCACCTCTTATGTACTACTATATGATCATTATTTCATGCTTTCAGAAGGTTATTGAAGATAATGGCCATTGCCATTTGCTAGGGATAATTTATCATGCACTTACTGGTTTTGACCTCACCTCTAATGGTTCAAAGGAGATCTCAAGAAACCATGATTCAAGTCTTGGATCTAATTTGGATTCTAAGCAATCACTACTTGGGATAATTTCTCATGCATATGATGGTTTTGATCTCAACCCTACTGGTTCAAAGGAGATATTAAGAAACTATTCTTCAAGTCTTAAATTTGATTTGGATTTCATGCAATCATGTGATGGTTCTTTTTGGCATAATCTCATTCATGATGGTTCGAAGGAGAAGACAAAAGACTATCTACACATTCATAGATTTGATCCTACCTCAACTGATTTGAATCACAAGTTCAAGGATCATCCTCATATTTTTGGATTTGTTCTCATCACATTCGATCTAAAGAGCAAGTACAAGCACATGCTTTCTAAGCATGATCCACTTCTTCCCAAGAAGAAGATACCTCCAGACATATGACCAAGCATCACACCTGCTTGAGTTTGGAGCATTTATTTTTGTGTGTGCCTTACAGTGTATTTTGAGGGGGGGTATTTTTCCCATGAGGTTTTCCCCATTTCCTCGGTTTATTGACTGTTATTATTCATTGTATTGGGTGACCTTTGCTCTCAGTTACCAGGGCCCAGGATGGATTAAGGCGGGGTGTTAGGATATTGCTATAATCCATCCTAGTCCTACCAACATTTTCATCCTTTGCATTTTCAATCTTGCATGCATTCTGCATGCATTTCATGCATCCGCATGTTGCCCAGTCATTAGGTTGACACCTCCAGCACCTAGTCCCTAGTCTTCCAGCACTTGGGAGATTATTTCCACTCATATTGAGCCCTCCTAGCCAGTGATGTACCCACTTCTCACCTTCCACTTGAGAAGGGCGCCTTTTCTCACCTACCACTCCAGTTCACTTCAGTTAGCCACCTGTCTTGACTTGATTTAAGGCTAGACTGACTCCTAACTGCTGTTATCACTCCGATACACCTTCGATGAGACTAGACTTCCCATTCTGACTCTAGTTAGCTCCTCATGCACTCTCCACTCACTCAGTTACACCTACCACACTCAGTTAGACTCAGTTTGATTGATGGTTGACAGTTACTTGTGCATTGATGACTCCACCGATGATGAGATAGACTCCTAGTTGTGCTTCGATGACACTCCAGTGATCTTTTGATCTCTCCATGAAGGCCAATTCGAATTGCCACCTTGGCATTTGAATCCTCGTGCATTGTATTATTTATTTGTCCATTTGTGATTAATGAATTAGTGTGTGTGAAGTATTTTTGCTTCTATCCGAGTTCTATTGTATTATTATTCTGTTGCTCATCTTACTGCATTGACCACTCTTAATCTTATTCCTAAATTCTTTCATTGTGAGGTATACATCAGCTCTTAGATCTGCTGTGAGGATTTTCACACACAACTGGATATAATTCCAACAATTTTTCAAAACTTATAAAGTTTGTTTAATGACTTTTTGTAGTATTGAAAAAGAATGAGCATTTCAATTAAATAAGTGGGAGAGTATTGCATGTGGCCTTTTCCACATAGGGGTGAAGTACAATTGCATCTCAGTGTTGTTTTGTGTAGCTTGACAATTGTGAAAGGTGCATTTGTTTTGTGTAGGTCAATGATAGATGACATAAACTTATATTACATTTTAAATAAATTATAGTGTTAAACTTTTACATCATAATTATGTAGGCAATTGTGTCAAAGTTTATAGAATTTCATTATGTCATAGGTTATATAAACCATAAATATTTTGAGTGGACACTCTACTCATAATTTGAGTAAAAAATAATCTTTCAAAAAAAATGTAGCTCATTTTATAGAAAAAGAGAAATCATCATTAGAGTTTAGATGGATAAAGTCAAAATTAGCCTATAGGACAGATTTGAGAAAATGACAAAAGAAAAAGAAATATTTTAATATTGTGATAAATAAAGGATAAGAAGAGGAATAAGATGTAAATAGATGGAATGAAATGTAATCAGAATGCTCAAGAGGAATGAATGAAATAAGAAAGAATAAAAGAAACAAGGAGAGGAAATGATTAAAATCTAACGTGGGGGAATATAGAGGGGGAGCAAGGGAGGACAAATGATATGAGCTAATAGGCCAAGGCGATAGGTTATGAATGAACACAGAAAAAGAGAAATATAATTGAGATGGGGGAAAGGAGAGAATGATTGAACAACAAAGAGGGATGGAGAAAGGAAGGAGGGGGTAATATATAGTAATATGAGGAAAGGAGTTAATGATTGAGACAATGGATTAAAGGTTTCCAAGATTGGGTTAGTTTATATCCATTTTCTCAATTAAAATTGTTGGGATGCTTTTCAATTTCTAGAGATCCCCTAATAAGCTGAGAGGAGTACTAAGGGGTGGATGCAAAGACTATTGTTTGATCAAAACATATTTGGTGCTTAATGTTAAAGGAATGTTCCGAGATATCATATTTATTGAGTCGATTTTGATTGGTATGAGCAATGTGCTCTTTGATATGGGTGTGAATGGATCTACTAGTTTGTCTAATGTAGGTTTTCCATAGGAACAGGGGATTTGGTAGACCCCTTGGTCTAGAAAAGGGTTGGATTTATCTTCAATGCTTCTGAATAATTGTTTTAAGGGTTTTGTGTGGTTTAAAGATAGTTTTTATGTTCTTCTTGATTAAGATTTTTGATATGTGACTAGTGATGCCATGAATATAAGGGAGAGATATTAATGCTTATGTTGTTAAGAATTATACCCTATAGCAGGGGACAAATGCTATCAACGTACAAGGGTCTGACAGATAGATATATTAGGGTTTTACACTAATTACTATAAGCAAATGATATTTTAAGGTTAGAGAAAGAGTACCTTATTTATGGTGGCTGGTCCTAGCTTTCTCCTGATCTCTACATCAATACACTTGCAAAACCAATCAACCTTCCTCAAAACAATTTGGCTACAAATAGATAATGATATTGACAAAACAATATAACATTAATTGTAATCAAACATCCAATGAAATTGACATTCAATTGGGACCGGAAGGATATGTCGATCTTTATTGTCAAAGAAATGCAATAGAATACAACTGATCTTGTTCCAAGCACTTATGCAACCAAGTTCTGGGCTCTTGCTCCTCTCTTGACTAGAAATTCCTTCAACATAACAATAGATTTCTCTCTAGATGGGTCTCTTCCTCATGGCTTCCCCTTGTATTTATGACCAAGGTAGGAAGTTATATTCGTGAGGCAGTTGAATTGGGAGGTTGGGGGAGTTATAATACCTGACTCAACTAATCCCAATTCGTATTCTTAATATATTTTTCCATTTCATCTTAAGATGTGCGTAGGTGTGATACTAGCCAAGCTGCACGTGGTGCGCCACTAGAGCTCTTAATGACTAGCGCATACTACTTTTAGAATATGTGCACAGGTTGTCAATAGTGGGACTGATGAATGATGCCCTAGAAGCCAATTATAAGAGTAATGCATTTCCAATGAAATATGCAGAAAAAATATAGTTTTCAGCTGAAGATGTCGGATCTCAACATCAAATCATCTAAGGTTAATCCAACTCTTCCATCCATAATGTCCTTTTGTGTGATCAATAGGGCAATGTGATCACGGACGGAGAAGTGCTGATTTGACCTATAACAGCTTAGATTGGGGAAGATGAATTGGAATGCTTAGATTTTGGGTGAAGGACGACATGAATAGATTTGTTAATTTGGATTTAAGGGTAGCCATTGGCCATGAGGTATTTAGTAAGGTGGGACATTTCTTGATTTAAATGCTAGTGATCAGAAATGCCAACAACTCTAGTGATAAGGATTTTAAGGACTGTGGAGTTTTGAGTAGGGTGGTGGTGGGATTGGGCATGCATGTATCTATTAGTGTGGGTTTTTTCCCATAAACTTGATGAGATAAGGAGCCATCCTATTGATGGGTGACCAAAACATCTAGAAAAGGGAGAGAGTAACCTTATTGAATTTCCATGGTGAATTGAATGTAAGGAGAAATATTGTTCATGCAATTGAGAAAGTTATCGAGGGAGGCACGCCCATGCATCCAAATAACAAAAGTGTCATCAACAAATTGAAATCTACATTTAGGTTTAAAGAGAAACTATTGAGGGAAAGGGTTTCAAAGTGTTCCATGAATATGTTGGCAACAACAAGAGATAAACATGATCGCATGGCAACACCTTCAGTGTGTTCATAGAACCTGTCTTTAAAACAAAAGAAAGCAGAGGTTAGGAAAATCCTTATAAGATTTAAGGTTTCTTCGTCTACTAAATAGAGATGATATCAAGGGATTTTTGGGAAAGGATTTTGGTGAAGAGGGAGACAACATCAAAAGTAACCATCATATCTTAATCATCAATGTTGAAGTTATGAATTTTACTAATAAATTTAGAGGAATCTTTAATGAAATATTGGGTTTGACTAGTGAAGGGTTGAAGTTTGTCAACTGAGAATATGGAGAAGGCATGGGTGGGGGATTTAATAGCATTGATAAAGGGTCGAAGAGGGATATATTTATGTGGATTTTATGTTGCCCATAAATTTTTGAAGGTTGGGGATTGTGAGGAAGAATTTGCTTCTTGATTGGGGGGTCTAGATATGAGGACTTAATGGCCTTAGAAATCAAATTAGTGATTTTGATGATAGGATTTTTGGGGAGGGTTTTATATGAAGATGAAGATAAAAGATTAAACTTGGATTTGTAATCAATCTTGTTCATAATGACAATGGTGTTACCTTTCTAACCTTCCGGATGACAATTTTCTTGTTTGCATTAAGCCTTCGAAGGGTTGAGAATTCATCTTTGGAGAGGTTGGGTTTGGGAAGCTTTAGTGGATTTTAGAATCCTAGAGAAATCTTGCACGATCTCTTCAGCTTCATGCAAAGGGAGTTGGAGGGTAATATATTCGATAGAGCATAGGATGTCCTCGCTGGGGATGCAGTGAGGGAAAATGGCATAACTGAAATCTTTTTGAAGTAGGGTGGAGGACGAAGAAGGGTGGAGGAGGGGTATGAGAGTGGATTGAGAAAGGATTTACAAATTTGACATTAGAATTAGAATCTTTATCGGAATTAGGTAAATGAGTGAAATTCGTGTAATTGTTAGAATAATTAGTTAGAGAGTTAGATGCATGTAAATGGTAAAAGGAATAAGTATTAGAATTTTGATTGTGAAATGGAAGGAAAGAATATATAAGGAATATTGATGACGTGTTGGCTAGAGAGGGATGTCGATGTTGATTGCAAAGACATAAGAGATTGATGGTAAGGATTGGATGAGAGAAGGTGAGGAAGGGGATGAGAAGATAAGGGGATGATGTCTATATGTATAATATCTGTAGAGAGTAGGAGATATACACATAAGTTCAAGGAGGACGGAAAATAGGATGTCACATGTATTAAATGAGTCAATAGAAGGTTGGGCGACAGATCATGACTGGGAACAAGTATAAAATAGCCAAACTGACACAACTATTGTTAAAAATTCTAGTTTTATAGTGGCAATTATTAATTGTTTATTTACAGTATAGAATCATTGATATAAGAAGCATATTTTTGGAATGGTGCACATTGTTAAGGACAATTGTATATATTTACCATTGTAGATAACTTGTTGGGATAGCTTAAGTGATTGAGTGCATTGAGATTCATGTAGGAGGTCTCAGGATTGATATTGGGATTGTATATATTTGTTGTGTACTTTATTTGATGTCTGTACCCAATCAAGCACCATAATCAATGTTGACGAGGTTACATTGGGTACCACCCATGAATTGCAAGGAAGTGCCTGAGGGTTTCCCTATAAGGTTTTATTTGGAAAAAAATATTTACCTCTACATATTTAATTACACGTGAGCACTAATTTGCATATACATATTGTTTATATTAATAGTCTTTGCAATTACTTTTTTCTAGAATTATTGGAAGCTCACAAGAACTCTATTAATTTAGTTGAAGGCATAAAATATCTAGTTGATAAATAGTTTAGATGTAACAATTTATAAAATGGTGATGGATTATATTTATACTCTTTTACAAGTTCTTTTTTGACATAATTATCAAGGCCCACACAAATTCTATTGATTTGGTTGAAGGCTTATAATATTTAGTTGATAAATAGTTCAAATGTAGCATATTGTAAAATGGCAATGACCAACGTTTTTTTTTTTTTAATTTTTAATTTTGTTATAGTAAATTGAAATATGTATCGTTTTGGAATTATAGCGAGCCGTCACTAAACTAATCTATTTCTACCATTAATAATCTTATACATCGTCTAATATTCTATTTCCACATTTTTCTTCTATCTTCTAATCATATGGTACACACATATATTTCCTTTTATACATACTTTCATTATCTTCTAATCATATGGTACACACATATTTTTCCTTTTATACATACTTTCATTATTCACTAGAAAAATAATAGGTTGATACGATTAGATTTAACCATAATTTCCCAAAGGATGGGATATAATGCTTATTCATTATTCACTAGAAAAATAATAGGTTGATATGATTGAATTTAACCATAATTTCCCAAAGGATTGGATATAATGTTTATGAATATGGTAGTTGTGATAAAGTTCTAGAATGAATGATAGAGAAAAAGTACAAAAATGCATGAAAGCGACGAAATTTGAGTATAGTGAATGGAGAATGGGACAAGCATAAACCATGGAAAATTAATTGAGATAAAGAGAACCACCACTTTTCGTGTGCTTTTTCTGTTACAAGTATGAATTTCATGATTGCCTTGTATGGACATCCATAAAGACGGTAGAACAACCCCCACACAGTTAGAGTAAAATAAATATATATACAATGATGAGGCAACATGTCAGTGCATATATTGACTACAACTACAAACTCTTTCAAATTTAGTCCATCTCTACAAGTTTCATCATCAAGATGAATATTTTTAAAAACTTAAATGAAGACCATATGGAGACCAACAACAACCATGAACGGCCTTGCTTTTTTTGCACAAATATGTTTTTTAGTTCCATGCAAGATATGACATAAAGAATGCTTGTAATTCTTGATAATACTTAATATGGCAACTAAAACTCCATTTTATGTCCAAACGTACATGGCATCCATGATTATTAGTTAAATCATGTCTATAGCAGTAAAGCATTAAATTTGTTATAAGTAAAAGTAAATGTGATGTTTGTAACAAATTATGTAAAAGTGGTAATATATTTTAACGGGTTTTCTTAGAAAAAAGTGGAGATGGAGACTCATTGGAGGTACAAAAATACAAAGGAAACTATGTACATAGACAATAAAAAATAGAGAAGGTGCAATAATTCGACACAGAACCAATGACCCAAATAGATAACATAGAAGTCACGATAATTTTGCGTAGAACCAATAATGATAAAGGAGATATTGGGATGGTGACAGACAATATGAAATCATACCTATGTCTATGAGTTAGGTTGAGCTTCCTTGAACATTAAAAAAACTACTTTCTATAAAACAAATTGTAGTTCTATGGTCTCTCTTTTAAATCAAAGCTAAGCAAATATTGACTCCCAGATCCATACGTCCGGATTCATATGAAAATAAACCTAAATCCCTCTATCTCAAATTAGTGGCAAAATTATGGCAGAGCCAAGCAAACATAATGGAAATGACTCTCAATGGATAATCTACAAGTCTAAATCCACACAAAAAGAATCATGACCCTCAATGGATAATCTACAAGTCTAAATTCACGTAGAAATAATCATGATGGTCTTAAACATTACACTTTTCTATTGAATATATTCAATGTTTTCTATTAAATGTGTCTTTGGAAGTCGAATTTTAAGACATAAAAAAAATCCTCTCGTGTCCTCCTTAAACCAACTATAGATTCAAGTGAGCAACCACGAAATAGAAAGACATAAGTTTGAGGTGAATGAAAATATAATTCTGGAGTCTTCTAGGGTTAATGAGCCTATGTCTACCACTGCTATTTCAAGATTCCTGGCTTGCACCACTGTACTTGAGCATTGTCCCCTTCCTTACGTAAACTAGAATGGACCCTGAATTGATCGAGCACCATGTCAAGGCACAACAACCTATTTATGGTCAAAATTTTATTGGTGGTGTAGTGGTTACCCATACCTTCCTTAACTATAAGATAGAGAATGCATAAGTGAAGGCCTTGTTACAACGTAATCTTCCACCCTGTGAGAATCAACACTTTTTGGCCTAGAGGATCCATTTCACTGACTCAGAACCACTTTATATCCTTCAGACATTATTTTTCCCTATTTTTTCTCTTGTACGCTTGCTGCATTATTACAGTGGGCGTACCTGTGAGTTGCATCACTATAGCCTGTGGGTAGCATGTAAAATGGTAAAAGTCACTAGTTTATTACTTTTTACTCTCGAAAAGCGGTCATTGGGTAACCTTTGACTCTCCATCTGCCCAAGAAACGCCTCGATGTGTCCTTTCACTTACCTTTGAGAGGACTATATATTGAGCACATATGGCTTATGGACGGGAGGAGAAAGAAGAGCAAGAGAACTCTAGTGGATTTTTTCCTTATATTGAGTCTACACTCATTGATCCTTGTAGTTGTGAACCCTTTATGTTCACCTTCCAAACTCCTACCATAGTTTGAGTTTGCCATTCCATGGAGGATTGAAGTGGTGGAGGTGCAAGTGGATTGACCTAGATCTTGGTTCAGATTGGTTGCCTGCAAGAGGTCGTATCACATTGTACTTCTTCTTGTTTATTAATAGAAATACTCATATTCTCGTCCATTAATGTTGTAAATGTTGTTTATACTACATTGGGTTGCATTTACTTGTTATATCACGGGCCATTGCTATTGATGATGTTAATGCCGTTTATATATTATATGTACTTGTTGTATATTGGCTGTCAAGACTAATTTGCAGATTCAAGTGCACAGATTGAAAAGCTCCAACGGGATCTACATCAAACGTTTGGATCGAGGTTGGTTATATTCTTCATTATCTTAGCATTGTCATTTATATAGCATAGCACTGGGAATTGAGTTGATTTCTGGTAGTCAGCTATCTATTGTGGTCTACCCCAAGCCATAGTGAGTTTTCTCCAATACAGAAATGGCGACCATATTGGGGAAATAATCCATTTTTGGGGATTTTTGAGCATTAGTCCTTAATTAGAGTTGTTGTTTGTCGAAGCTCTGTGACACTGATTGGCCGTTGAGATATACTATAGAAAACTGGTTTTTTCTGAGCCATTAGACTCTTTATTTTCCCATTTGCCTTTCCTTACCCGCGGGGTAGCTTAGCTTTGCTCACGTACACCTGCCTCTGTTTACTCTACTGCTCACGGGTACCCGTAGGTTTTCCTTCAATAGTAGCGTAAAACTCCGACTTTGGTTGATTTATGACTTTTGGTTGTTGTTGGGTTGGCTTTAGATGATCCTGAGTCTTTGTTGGCCTGTTTCTTGATTGTTCCATGCCTTGGTTGTGACCAGAACTCTTCTTTTCTCTTGGTTGAGCCTTGTTGGTTTTTTACCCATCTTTGGATTTAGCCTTGTTGGTTTTTTCCTTTTGAGCTCATTTCGTTGGATGAGTCTTACTGTTTGGTATCTGTTGGGTTGTCTTAATGATCTTCTTGGAATATTAGTGACTAGATAGTAGGATTTTGCTTGCATTTTTCATTTCCTTATTTTGAAAAATACAAAAATATACATATAGTTTTGCATTTTCCTTTTGTTTATAAGAGAAAATACAATTTTTTTTTGCTTTTATGTACTTCATCTTGCATTGAGTGCTTTCTGCCTTCATTTAGATTTTGATTGTGCATCGAAAAATATAAAATGATTGCATATTTATTTCGAAACCGTTGGATTGACTTTGCATGTTAGTGGCATTGTTTTCATTGGATAGATGAGTCTAGGATTTGATGATTTTGCATACTATTGAGTCATACACATTACTAGTTTCACGACCATATCCCTTGAGTAACCACAGCCATTAAAATTAACGCTTAATCTTAAAATTGATTAGACCGATTTTATTTATAGGGTACACCAACTAGCATAGGTTTAGAGTCTTGGAATAGATCATTGTGAGCTAACAATCCAAGACTACTAGACAAAACATTAGGTGTCTGACCAGGGAATGGAGGAATCCATGGTATATATCGGTGTTCTCAGGAAGCTCTACTCAAGCCAGAGTTAAGCACGAGCTCACGGGAGGTTGGTTGAAGAGATATCCGTCTGATACCGACTAAATGTATGAGATATTTCTAGGATTTGTTTGTATTTGGGGACTCTTGGGGGATTTGACCCTCATTGAGTTTCGGGATCAGCTACCCTGCCCATACGACGGATCCCACCTGCGACTGTCCCCCTGAGCATTGGTTATATTGCGGTGACCATAGTTTCCTTACCTAGGTATCACATAGGGTACTTGCAGTGGTTATGCTGTTTGTGTCCTGAGTCAGATAGGGGTCGGACAACACAGTTGCCGTTGTATAGGGACTTAACTCTGTGCACGCAGTGAAGTATGGGGGCCGTTATAACTGATTTTGTTACCTCCGGCTATAGTTTGGGAGTCTCAAGCCTCTCCTAGGCGAGACATACCGGCTCTAGTGTCGAGAGCTCATTTAGCCCCTCTGTTTGTTTGCTCTTGGCTGTAGTTTCTCTAGGTGTGTTCTTTTGATTTACTGTTTTTGATAGATAGTTGGCCTTTAGGGGACATTTTTATTCTATATTCTCTCCGGAGATATCGTGGCGCGGAGTCCTACTCTCCGTCGATCCCGTCGGTTGGCTGGTTTAGAACCTGCCGAGCTTTCACGCCGCGTTGCTAGGGGTTGCCGGTGGGCTCCCTCTGAGTCTTCAGATTCTTACGAGACATACGTCCTAGACGTCATGACTGCTGCACATTCTGATACTGAAGAAATACCTACAACTCCATCGGGTAGATTCGAACACACTTCAGACACCCCTACTCCTCGTGAGGTATGGGGGGGTGATCCACCTGAGACCCAACGTAATGTTTTTGGTCCAGATCCACCCAAGGACGACCAGTTCGATCCTTCGTTTCCACACAATTATATACACGAGATGCCAGAGTTACATGACGACACTGGTCCTACGGTCAACCCAGCCGCATTCTCTTTTGGTATGCCTAATTATAATACAGTTGATCCTTCCACTATGTTTGGTAGTTACATTGGCACTAGTCATAGTGTTAGCCACACTACACCCACTGGGGGAAATACCCTCGCCGGGTGCACCACGTTGTCCACTCACACACATAGTATGGGGATTGGTCATATTCCTCCTAACAATGCTAATGTTGGAAGGTGACCGCCTCCTAGGACTACCCAACCTAATAGGAACATTGTCCGCAACATGACTCACCATCCACCACCTAATACACATGCCGCTACTCGTCAACCCAGGACTACTTTCGCAAATGTTAATGCTCCTCCTAACCACGGGGGTGGACATATACCACATACTTTTGCGTCCACTGCCGCCACTAGTAATGGCAATATAGGAGGTGGGAATATATTCTATCCACATGGACATAACGCCACCATCCCTGCTACTAGTAACACCAATGTTGGGGTTGGGAATACATCTCATGCTTATGGTCACCACACGACTGCTCAAGCTGATCCTAATGTTGGGGGTGGGAACATACCATACCATTATGGTCATTACAACTCAGTTCCTGCTACAAATAGTACGTATATGTCCCATACTTATGGTGGCAACCCTTACTACAACACAGTCGGTGCTGGCCACCAGTATAACCCACCCCAATATGGTGCCCAAAACACGTATATACCTGCTTACTCTCATATGGGTCAGGGAGGAGGAGGTTATCAACCCTATGGTCCGTTAGGTCCTCATTATCAGCGGTTTAATCCTCATGATAAAGCTTTTGGTCCATCTTATAATTCGGTTCCGTTCAACCAACCTTTTGTGGGAGCTTATAATCAAGCTTTCCAGCCGCAACTCCCGTTCCTTGCACGTTTGAACCTTCCGGTTCTTTCGAAGCTCACGAATGATCCAATGTGTCACGACCCTAATTGGCCTCTAGTCCCTACCAAGCTCCCTTTAGACATTCTTATGTTTGAAGGGAAAGGTGGTGAGGACCCGAGTGATCATGTCACAACATTTCACCTTTGGTGTTCCTCCAACTCATTGAATCATGATTCCGTTAGATTACGACTATTTCAACGCACCCTCACGGGGGTAGCCATGAAGTGGTATGTTGAGTTGCCTGGAAACACTTATAGGGTTTTTAACGAGATTGATTTGGTTTTCTTGGATCATTTCCAGTTGCCATTTCGCTATGATACTGGTACTAAAATTTTGTCTACCTTCCGTCAGAACAAAGCCACACATATTTCTGACCATGTTCAAGAGTGGCATCGGCGGAAGAGGTTAGTGAAAGCCAACATTCCTCCAGAGTTCCTGTTGGATGGTTTCTCAAGTCTCTACTCCCATACATTGCTAAGGATGTTTCGATGTCCGGCAATGTGACTGAGGAACAAGCCATCTTGAAAGTCCAGCAGTTAGACTTATTATACTCTCAGTCTGGCATTTTGTATGACATTATTCCTGATGCACCGCGAACATGCCATGAGCCTCAGTTAGTTCCTAGACTGCATACCAATGGCATCGTAGGATCTGCAAGCACTCACCTCGTAGATTTGGTAGCTAATCAAATGCAAAATTTGTCGCTAAACCAGTCTACTCCCGAACAAGTTCACACCTTATCCACTTCCACCCCGTTGTCCGATGTACACAGTGTGTAGTCGACGAACCAATCAGGTAACCAACAACCTGGTGGGAAGAAGAAGGGGAGAAACAACTGAAGGGTGGAAACAATGGGAACAACAATAGCAATTTCAATACCCCCCATAAGAATAATGCCAACCCTCCTCGGGAAGGCGGAAATGCTGGTGAGGACCATAAACCTAGGCGTAAGGTGAAGTTTCGTTGTAAGCTTTGCGGGGAAGATCATCTTACTCACTTATGTCCTTGAATCGAAGAAGCATCAAAGCATTTGGCACAGAGCCCAACTGTGTTAAAGTATCCCCTTCCTCATCATCAAAACATGGCTTCGCATGTTCCCACCACTGGTTATGGACCTACTGAGATGGCAACGTCTTCTTCCAATACTGGTGGATATGGATGTGTGAATATGGTTTAATCGGAGGTTAGTGTTGCCACTCATCAATGCGATTATGGTGCACCACAACCTAATATGGGGAGTGAGCCTACCCCTCCTCCTGACAATTCCTTGCTTATCGAGAAGCACCATCACTCTTATTTCCTTCCCAACCTTGAACTCACCGAACAAGAAGAGTTTCGGATGACTCTAGTAGAGATGGTTGGTCACCTTGTGGCTCTTTTAGAGTCACATGATTTTTTTGCAGAAGGGAATATGGCTAACATTTCCCCCACTATGTCGATCAACATCTCTCGTGCTCCTAGAAAGGTCACGAACGTTTATATCGGTGACGATTGCACTCCTGAAGAGATTGCTATTTACACTGAATTGTTTACAGAACTCCAGGAAGCTTTCACCTAGTCATATGAGGAGATGCCAGGAATAGACCCCCGCATTGTTGAACATGAGATTAGAACATATCCCAACGCTAAACCAGTTCGACAACACTTACGTGCTGTGAGCAGCCGCTATCAAGGCAGAGGTGGAGAAACTGCTCAAGGTTGGTTTCATCTACCCCATTCCCCTTACCGAATGCGTGTCAAACCCCGTTCCTGTGGATAAGAAGCAGGGAACGATCCGTGTATGCAATGATTTTAGAGATTTGAACCGTGGATGTCCGAAAGGCAAATTCCCCATGCCATTCATCGATTAGATCTTGGATGCTTGTGCGGGAAGTGAGATTTTTTCATTCATGGACGGCTTTTCAGGTTATAATCAGATTCAAATCAAACCCGAGGACCAACATAAGACAACTTTCATTTGTCCTTGGGGAACGTTTGCATATCAGAAAATGCCCTTCGGCCTTAAAAATGTCGGAGCTATGTTTCAGCATGCCATGACCTACGCCTTTCACGATCTTAAAAAGATTATGGAGGTTTTCTTGGATGATCTTGCTGGCCATTCTCGCAAGAGGATGGACCACCCCAAGAACCTCCGCATGATTCTCGAACGATGTATACGATACAAGATTCGATTGAATCCTAACAAATGCATCTTCGATGTAAGGGCGGGTCGCCTTCTGGGCTTCATAGTTTCGAAAGAGTGTATTAGAGTCGATCCTCTTAAAGTTGAGGCAATACTTCAGTTGCCTCCTCTGCGCAACTTGTTACAACTTCAGAGCCTCCAAGGGAGAGCCACTTTTCTACGCCGTTTCGTAGTCAATTATGCTAATCTTACCAAAGGTTTCGCGTGCTTATTGAAGAAAGACACACCCTTTTTCTGGGATGAGCGAGCCCAACAGTCTTTCGACGCCCTTACGAAAGCTTTGGTATTGGCCCTTGTGCTTAGTCCACCAGACTTTGCATGAGATTTTATTCTTTATGTGGCCGCATCTCAAGAGACGATTGGCATGGTCTTGGTTCAGGTTGATGACGTGCTTGTCGAGCATGTCATCTATTACCTTAGTTGAAATCTAATAGACGCTGAGCTAAGATATACTCATGTGGAAAAGCTGGCACTTGCGACTGTTCATTCAATCCAGCAGTTACAGCATGAAATTTTGCTTAGAACAACCACAGTTGTTGCGCATATCAATCCGTTTCAGTTCATGCTATCACGATGCCTTATAGGGGGAAAGCACAATAAATGGATTGTGATCCTTCAGGAGTTCGATATTGATTTTGCTTCGGTGAAATCATTGGTGTTTGTTGAGCTTATGTCGGACATTTCGAGACTTGATGAGGATGTGATTCATGAATTTTCCTTTGTGGATGAGCACTTATTTCTCATCTCGTCCGAGGACCCTTGGTATGGGGATGTCATTGTATATCTCCAAACTTTGAGGTTTTCTCTGCACTATTCATGAGACAAGCGATGGTGTGTGAAACATCATGCTAAAGATTATACTATTGTCGGTGACACTTTGTATTGCTGAGGAAATGATTCTATTCTCCATCGTTTCTTAACTCACGAAGAAGTAGAGCGGGTGCTTAATGATTGCCATGACGGGGCGTGTGGCAGTCACTTATCCGGGCTTGCTACAACCCAACGTATCTTGCGAGCTAGTTATTTTTGGCCCTCAATATTTAAAGATTGTATTAACGCTGTGAAGAGATGCCACCCTTGCCAGGTGTTTTCTCGGAATATACGCTTGCCTCTAGTGCCCATTCATCCAGTCGTCACTGTCGGCACCTTCACCAAGTGGGGGGTGGATTTCATGGATTGCAAACCAACTTCGGTTGGGGGGCATCACCATATTATAGTGGCCGTGGACTACTTTTCCAAATGGGCTGAGGCCATGCCTACCATAAAAGCCGACGGTGCTACAAAATCCCATTTCGTGTTCAATCAAATTATCACTCGGTTCGGTATTCTGAAAGAGATTGTCATTGACCATGGCAGTCACTTTCAGAACAAGATGATGGAGGATTTGTCTCTCAAGCTTGGGTTTCGTCAAGAACACTAATCTTCTTATTATCCCCAAGAAAATGGTCAAGTTGAAGCAGTTAATAAGTCTTTGAAGACCATTCTCCAGTGTACCATCCAACAAAGCAAGACCAACTGGAATATCATGTTATATCCTGCTTTGTGGGCATATCGAACCGTAGTCAAGACTGCCACCGGGTTCTCACTGTTTTAGCTAGTTCACGGTGTGGAGTCACTTTTACCGATTGAATGCGAAATCCCTTCTCTTAAAATTACCATAGAGCTCCTCCCTAATACGACGGGTCTTGAGCAACGTTTAATCCACCTTGAGCAACTTGACGAGCAGCGTCGAGATGCCACCGTGGCTATAGATGCCAACAAATGTCGTGTTAAGGTTTAGTATGATAGGTTTGTCCATCCCCGAAAATATGCTGAAGGTGACTTGGTCCTCTTATATGAACAAGCTAAAGAATCCCTGGGGGCAGGCAAGTTCAACCCCATGTGGCACGATCCTTACATCGTGAGGCGTGTCCTGGAAAAAGGAGCTTATGAATTAGAAGACTATGAGGGGACTGTCTTGAAAGAGCCTAGAAATGGGCTCTACCTCAAGCGATATTACGCTTGAACCTTTGGTTCAGGCTAATACTTTTGTATACTATTGTATAGTTACTTCTATACATAGTTTAGCTTTCTTTGGTTTTCAGGTCTGCTGATTAGCTTCCGTTTGATTGATATATGTCAGCTGAGTTTCTGTTAAGTTTTAAACCAAATAGCCAAGCAAGATCACTGAAAGAAACACAATCACAAGATAGACACACAATATACCCTGGGAAACCCTCATGGGGTAGAAAACCCAGCAAAGCTTTCCTCAATAAGATGATCAACCAAAATACAAGATGTGCTCCTTCTTCCTTTGACTCCTTAGCAGATCTCCCAGACAAGTGCGCACTCTTCCACAAGTGAGTGAGTGATCTAATGAGGAGTTCACCTCCTCTATTTATACTTGACTCCCAACTGACTAAAAGACCTAATGGGGCCGACCTCTCCTGGAGAAGTCTAATAACCCCTAAAATATAACTACAGGGCCGACCCCCACATGGTGGGTCTAATAACCCTAGTTAATACAAACCCCTGGAGGAATAAACATCTCCAAATACATAATAGGGTTACCTCAGAGGGATGAATCATCTCCGGAATAATAAAGTACAAATATAATATTCTTTGAAGTTACAATATTCAACACTCCCCCTTAACGAGAAGGATATTATAACAACATCTGCAGGAGCAATGAGTCATACATCATACATCTATATATCATCGGAAGCTTTCTTTAGTTCATCATCATCAGTAACTTAACTAGTTACTGGAACATTATATGATCAGCATCGTCATCACACGATCAGTAGCATCGTCATCACACGATCAACAACATCGTCATCACACGATCAGCAGCATCGTCATCACACGATCAGCAGCATCGTCATCACACGATCAACAGTATCGTCATCACACGATCAGCAGCATCGTCACCACACGATCAGCAGCATCGTCATCACACGATCAGCAGCATCATCATCACACGATCAGCAGAATCATCATCACACGATCAGCAGCATCGTCATCACACGATCAGCAGCATCGTCATCACATGATCAGCAGCATCGTCATCACACGATCAGCAGCATCGTCATCACACGATCAGCAGCATCGTCATCACACGATCAACAGCATCATCATCACACGATCATATTATAGGATGATCAATCCTGCTCTCTTCAGGACATGAGTCCATGGATGATGCAATCCAGATCAAGTTCCAGGATGATCAATCCTTATCACAACTACAGAGCCAGCCCTGTTTCATGCTGGATGTATCACATCTACAGAGCCAGCCCTGTTTCATGCTAGATGTATCACATCTACAGAGCCAGCCCTGTTTCATGCTGGATGTATCACATCTACAGAGCCAGCCCTGTTTCATGCTGGATGTATCACATCTACAGAGCCAGCCCTGTTTCATGCTGGATGTATCACAACTACAGAGCCAGCCCTGTTTCATGCTGGATGTATCACAACTACAGAGCCAACCCTGTTTCATGCTGGATGTATCACAACTACAGAGCCAGCCCTGTTTCATGCTGGATGTATCACAACTACAGAGCCAGCCCTGTTTCATGCTGGATGTATCACAACTACAGAGCCAGCCCTGTTTCATGCTGGATGTATCACATCTACAGAGCCAGCCCTGTTTCATGCTGGATGTATCACAACTTACAGAGCCAGCCCTGTTTCATGCTGGATGTAACCTAGAGCAATTCTAGGATTTGTCACGTACATTTTGAACCGAGGTCCAGGGACGATCCAGTCCTATCGTTCAGTTATCGGAGACCTCACGTCTACAGCTCTTCTTTAGGACTGAAGTCCGGGAATGATTCAATCCCCTCATATGTTCACCAAGAACTTCATTATCGAAGACATACGTCTACGGCTCTTCTTTCGGACTTAAGTCTAGGAATGATCCAATCCCTTCAAATGTTCACCAAGAACTTCATTATCGAAGACATACGTCTACGGCTCTTCTTTCGGACTGAAGTCCAGGAATGATCCAATCCCTTCATATGTTCACCAAGAACTTCATTATCGAAGACATACGTCTACGGCTCTTCTTTCGGACTGAAGTCCAGGAATGATCCAATCCCTTCATATGTTCACCAAGAACTTCATTATCGAAGACATACGTCTACGGCTCTTCTTTCGGACTGAAGTCCAGGAATGATCCAATCCCTTCATATGTTCACCAAGAACTTCATTATCGAAGACATACGTCTACGGTTCTTCTTTTGGACTGAGGTCCAGGAATGATCCAATCCCTTCATATGTTCACCAAGAACTTCATTATCGAAGACATACATCTACAGCTCTTCTTTCGGACTGAAGTCCAGGAATGATCCAATCCCTTCACATGTTCACCACAGCATGTATCATCATTATCAAAACATGTATAACCACAGCATGTATCATCATCATCAAAACATGTATAACCACAACATGTATCATCATCATCAAAACATGTATAACCACAACATGTATCATCATCATCAAAACATGTATAATCACAACATGTATCATCATCATCAAAACATGTATAATCACAACATGTATCATCATCATCAAAACATGTATAACCACAACATGTATCATCATCATATAACCACAACATGTATCATCATCATCAAAACATGTATAACCACAACATGTATCATCATCATCAAAACATGTATAATCACAACATGTATCATCATCATCAAATATACATCTAAACATCAAAATCATGTATACATCTAACCATCAAAATCATGTATACATCTAACCATCAAAAGCAGGAATATGAGAGTTCTAAATCTAAATAATTCTAGGTGAATAAGTGCAGTAAATAGGTAACCTCATCATTGATGAGATAGGCTTGATTGTCAGATACTGTGCTACTCCCCCTTTCGAGGAGGGTTCTTCTGAACTACACCAAGCTTGTCTCGGAAGTGTTCAAACTTTACTCGAGACAGAGGCTTTGTCAGGATATCAGCAATTTGATCCTCAGTGCTTATATACTCCATCTTGATAGCTCCTTTCTGCACCATATCTCGTATATAAAAGTATCGGATCTCTATGTGTTTTGACTTATCGTGAAAAACAGGATTTTCAGTCATCTTGATGCAGCTTTGATTATCACACATAATCACAGTGGGGTCCATTTCTAAGTCAAACACTCCAGATAAAAGTTTTCGAAGCCATACTGCTTCACAGCTGGAAGAACAGGCAGCTATATATTCAGCTTCAGCAGTACTGAGGGCCACACTTGATTGTTTCTTGCTGAACCATGAGATCATGGCAGATCCAAGACCATAACATCCACCTGAAGTACTTTTTCTATCTGAGACACTACCTGCCCAATCAGAGTCTGAGTAACCATGTAATTTGTGTTCATGACCTCCAAGATAAAATAGGCCAAAATCTAATATACCTTTTAGGTACCTCATTATATGCTTTGCAGCGATTAAGTGAACCTTTCTAGGTTCTACTAGATACTGACTTAGGGTATTTACAGCAAAGCATATATCAGGCCTAGTATTGGTTAAGTACATTAAAGATCCAATGATTTGTCTATACAAAGTTATGTCTACTAATTCTGATGAATCATTAACTAATAACTTTAAGTTGGAGTCCATGGGAGTGGCCATGGCTTTGCACTCCAACATATCAAATCTTTTGAGAATCTCCACAGTATACTTACCTTGATTTAGAAAGATTCCTTTTGGTTCTTGCCATACTTCTAAGCCTAAGAAGTAGTGCATTAATCCGAGATCTTTCATCTCGAATTCTGAAGAAAGCTTCTTTTTGCTTTCAATAATCTGTTTCTCATCTCCAGTTAGAAAAAGATCATCTACATATAACAGCAATATAACTGGTTCATCATCCATCACCTTGAGATAAAGATTTGGGTCAGCTTTACTTTTGGTAAAGCCCATGCTAGTTAAGAAATTATCAATCCTTCCGTACCAAGCCCTTGGAGCTTGTTTCAACCCATATAATGCCTTCTTTAATTTGCATACATGAGTTCTTCCATCATTAACCTCAAACCCTTGAGGTTGCTCTATGTATACTTCTTCTTCAATTACACCATTCAGAAAAGCTGTCTTAACATCCATTTGGTGTAATTTCCACTTCATCATGGATGCAAGTGCCATGATAGTTCTAATTGAAGTATACCTGGCAACAGGTGCAAATGTTTCTTCATAGTCAATTCCCTCCTTCTGAGAGAATCCTCTGGCTACAAATCTGGCTTTTTATTTTTCAATGCTTCCATCCGCGGCATGTTTTATTTTGAAAATCCATTTGGAAGAAACCACACTTTTATCTTTCGGTTTGGGAACTATATCCCAAACATCATTTTTCATTATTGACTGGTATTCTTCAGTCATTGCTTCTACCCATTCTTTCTTTTGAGCTGCTTCTTCATAGCTAGTAGGTAGTTGATCCACAAGGTCACATATTAAGGCCATGTAGTTGGACACCAATTTTGGCTTCTTCCTTTCTCTAGTGGAGCCTTCAGGAGCACCATATCTTTCAGCTCCTTGAATAATATCTCTAGCCCATGCTGGTCTTCTTTTCCTGGATAATTCTGCAACAGGGGGTTCTTGTGGTTCCAGCATGTCATGATCCTCTGGTGTAACTTCTACAGGGATGTGAACAGTCTCTGAGATCTTGGGAGATGAATCTTCTTCATAAACTTCCTCAAGTTGACACTTTCTGGATTTCTTGAGAGCTGCTTCCTCATCAAAGGTTACATCTCTACTTATTTCTATATGATGGAAACCTGGTATGTAGATTCTGAAGGCTTTGGAAGTTTCACAATAACCAACAAACATTCCCTTCTTACCTGAGGGATCCAACTTGGTTCTCTTTTCTTTTGGAATGTGGATGTACACAGGACACCCAAATATCTTAAGATGACTTACCTCAGGCTTCTTACCTGTAAACACTTCTTCTGGAGTTTTGAATTCAAGAGCACTGTGAGATAATCTATTTTGCACATAAACTGCTGTCTTGGCTGCTTCAGCCCATAAGTACATGGGAAGATCTTGGTCATGTATCATGGTCTTCACAGCTTCCATGATTGTTCTATTTTTCCTTTCAGCCACCCCATTTTGTTGGGGATTGTATGGAGTAGTTAGTTCCCTTTTAATTCCAGCTTCTTTGCAAAAGTCCTCAAATTCCTTTGAGGTGAATTCTCCGCCATTATCAGTTCTGAGAGTTTTGATTTTCTTGTCTGATAGATTTTCTATTAGAGCCTTGAACTCTTTGAATTTTCCAAAGACTTCATTCTTACCTTTCAGGAAGTATATCCAAGTTTTCCTTGAATAGTCATCAATGAATGAGAGATAGTATTCAAACCCACTTAAGGAAGTGGTGGGCATTGGTCCACATACATCTGAGTGTATAAGCTCTAAAATGTTCTTAGTCTTTGTTTCACTCTTTGGAAAGGGGTTCTTGATATTTTTCCCTTTCTTACATCCTTTACATGAGCCATCATGATCATCTTTCAATTCTGGTAATCCTATGACTACCTTGCTTACATAGGGTAAGGCTTTATAATTGATGTGAGCTAATCTTCTATGCCATAGCTCACTGGGGCTAGAGATCTCATGAGCAAGGGCAGCTTCTGGATGGCCCTTGAGTTTATAGAGACCTCCTTCTTCTTCACCAATAACAACTGCATCTTTAATTGTCTTTCCTTTGGACCACATGAGTACTTGTCCATCTATGAAGGCTACTCTAAAACCTTTCTTATCTAGTGCTGAAATAGAGAGAAGGTTCTTCTTTAAACCTGGTACATATAAGATGTCTTTCATCTTCAAGGGTGTTCCAGAATCTAGCTTATAGCTAGCTTCACCAATTCCTTTGATGGGATATTGGTAGTCATCTCCTAGAGATACCTTTTGTGAGGAAGACTTTTCTTCAAGATTTGAGAAGATCTTCCTTTGACCTGTCATGTGCTTGGAAGCACCACTGTCAATGAGCCATGTATCTTCTCCAGGAGATACAGATCCAGAGAGTGCAGAGAATAGAACATATTCTTCTGGATCTTCTTTCTTCACCTTATTTCTTTTCCTTTTAGGTTTTACCTCTACCTCTTCTTCTTCTTCATCTTCTTCCTCTTCTTCTTCTTCACTATCATTTTCTTCCATATGTGCATGGTGTCTTTTGTGAACAAACTTCTTCTTTTGTGAGGGACAAAATCTGGAGATGTGTCCTAGCTTATCACAGTTATAGCATTTGACTGTGGAAAGATCTCTTACTGGAAATGGTCCTTTTCTCTTTCTAGAGAAGTGTTGAGATCCTTTGTGGTCAACCTTCTTGAGATGACCTGTTCTTCTTCTTCTGGTATGGGTGGCCAAAGCTTGGTCATCTTCTTTGAGAAGAGCTTCTCTGTTGGCTACCCTAGCTTCTTCTTGAACACAATCCTCCCATACTATATCAAATTTCATGCTTTCTTTCCTGGCACACATGGTTTGTATGAAAGATTCCCAAGATCTAGTGAGACCATTAAGAGCAGTCATCACTAGTTCATCCTCATCAAGAGTATCACCAATTGCATCTAGTTGTTCCTTGATTTGTGAAACCCTTGAGAAGTAGTCTTGAATGGATTCTACTTTGTGCATCTTGGTACTCTTCAATTGAGTCCTTAGATTCATCTTCCTATTGATGTTCTTTCCTTCATACATTCTTCCTAGGGCATCATACATTTCCTTTGGAGTCTTCTTGGAGGCCACTTGGGGAATCAAGTGGTCTTTAATGGAATCAGCTATGATTCTCTTTGCCCTAATCAAATCCTTCCTATGCTTTTCTTTGGCTTCATCTCCTTCTGGTTCTGCAACTTCTTCCTTGATATATTGAGCAAGATCATTCTCCTCAAGAATGAAACCAATTCTGTGTTTCCATGCCCGGAAATTTTCTATACCTTCTAGCTTGTCTTCAAGCTTAGTGTTTGGGGCCATCTTCTCTTGGGGGAGTCCAAGAGACAGAGCAGACTTACTTGAAAAGTTGCTTTTCACTTTTCCAGAATCTGGAACAGAATTTTATCGCACTTTTGGTAGAATTAGGGTTTGATATTCCCGGAGTTCTACTCAACCAAAAAGTTCGATCTATAGCTCAAAAGAATGCTCTTGAGAAGGGCTACTCAGCCATGTAATCAGAATTCAAAAATTCCAACTTTTTTCTGAAACCAAAATATGATGTATCACACTTTTGGTAGAATTAGGGTTTGGAATTCCCGGAGTTCTACCCAACCAAAAAGTTCGATCTAGGGCTCAAAAGAAAGCTCTTGAGAAGGGCTATCCAGCCATGCAACCAAAAATCAATAATACCAACTTTGGGCTGAAACCCTAACTTTACCAAAGAGAGAGAAAGAGGTATTCTTACCTTGTGAAAGATGTCCTATTCAGTCTAGCTCTGATACCATGTTAAGTTTTAAACCAAATAGCCAAGCAAGATCACTGAAAGAAACACAATCACAAGATAGACACACAATATACCCTGGGAAACCCTCATGGGGTAGAAAACCCAGCAAAGCTTTCCTCAATAAGATGATCAACCAAAATACAAGATGTGCTCCTTCTTCCTTTGACTCCTTAGCAGATCTCCCAGACAAGTGCGCACTCTTCCACAAGTGAGTGAGTGATCTAATGAGGAGTTCACCTCCTCTATTTATACTTGACTCCCAACTGAATAAAAGACCTAATGTGGCCGACCTCTCCTGGAGAAGTCTAATAACCCCTAAAATATAACTACAGGGCCGACCCCCACATGGTGGGTCTAATAACCCTAGTTAATACAAACCCCTGGAGGAATAAACATCTCCAAATACATAATAGGGTTACCTCGGAGGGATGAATCATCTCCGGAATAATAAAGTACAAATATAATATTCTTTGAAGTTACAATATTCAACAGTTTCCTACGTTCTTAGGGTTCGCGGATGGTACTAGCCGTCATACGCAGCAGCTTGCTTCTGCTGCCTGGGTTATTTTCTCACTGTTGATGTATATGTAACTTCGGAATGTATTTCACATATATGTATATTGTATTCCTATAGAGATGTTATTATTCCTCTATACGGAAGTGGTTGTATTCCTATAGAGATGTTATCATTCCTCTATACGGAAGTGTCGTCATTTATATTGTAAGTGTCGTAACTTATAATTGATGGGTTATTAGATCACCTTGTTGGGGTCGGCCTTGTATAAGTCATGTGGGTCAAAGGGTTATTAGAAAACCCTATTGGGGGTTGGCCATGTGGGTCAAAGGGTTATTAGACCACCCTAGTGGGGGTCGGCCCAGTTAGCATTATTTTAATTCGTTAAGTTGAGGCCGACCTAGTTGGGTAAAGGTCAAGTCAAGTTAGTGTATAAATAGAGAGTGTGTCTCTCTCATTTTACACATTCTATTCTCTCACTCACACTTTGGAGAGTGGCGCACTTGTGGAGGAGGAGGCTCTGCTACTAGGAGAAGACTATCTCTTGTATTCTGGTTGTATCATTGCTCTATCTATCTTTGAGGAAGTTATTGGGGTTTTTCACCTTTATGGTTTTCCCCAAGTAAACTCTGTGTTTGTTGTGTGCTTGCATTATTGTGTCCATGATTGATATGCTGTAGATTTGCTGTACATGTTGTTCTCTCAGTTAAGATCCTAGATCAGATTGAAGTAAATTCTGAAAATTTAACATGGTATCAAAGCTAGCCTGAAAGAAGGCATGATATGGCATGTATGACACTTGTTGCACTTACGATGCTAGGGCTTGATATAGAAAAAACAAGTCATCGTAGAAATTTCTCTATAAATCCGTTTTGGCGAAGTTTTAGGGTCTGAAAATTTTATAGGTCGAAGATCAGATCCTCATGTACCTTGTGTCCAAAGGACCACCTCTAATTCGTTGTAATTTGTGATTTATGATTTGTACAATATAGGGTTTCTGCCTCTTCTAGATCTGAGTCAAAAACAGGTGACCTTGGAAAAAAAAGGTCATAAATTGGGCTAGGAAGCTGCAAATGAAATTTTGTAAAAAGTGACAGGTAGTACACAGACTGTACTATCTCAAGAAAAAATTTCAAAGGCCGAAGGTTGAACTAGTGACACGTGGCACACTGTACAAGTTCGCTCTCCTGTTTTATCTCATAAACAGGTCACGTTATGACACTTGGAATAACTCTCTCTTAGAGAATCCAATTGAGGTCAGACCTATTGGGATGGAAAGATGACTGGTCAGGCTATCTCAAGAAAATTGTTTATACCCTGTGGATCAAACAGTTTGGAGTTACACCAGAAACAATCAGGTACATATTTCTATCAAAACAGAATTATTTTTAAGCACCTTCATTCATGGCTTCCGGAATTTAGGGTTTCAGATAAAGTTGGAATTTTTGTAATTGGAGACCATGGATGAATGATACTCATCAAAATCGAAATTTAGAGGCCAAGATCAGAATTTTTGGTTGGGCAGAAGGCCAGGCTTGATCAAACCCTAGTTCGGGACTTTGATTAGAAAAGTGGAAAATTAGGGCTTCTGCAAAAACTGGAAATTTTTGAAATCTGTGACCACGGCTGGAAGCTCCTCATAAAAATAGAAGCTTGGAGCTTTGGATAAAACCTTTTGATTGGGAAAAAGAGTGGGTTTCATCAAACCCCAGTTCGGGGTCACGTCTAGTGAATCTGGAAGTTTCGAAGGCAATATTGAGGAGTGAAACTTTGCAGTTTTCAAATTCTGAATATACCAGCTTGATTAGCTCATCAAGGCGCATATTTCTATCCTTTCGGAAGTTTGAAATTCAAAGTTTGAATTTTTGGGGTTTCTCTGACAAACCCTATTACAGCTCCAGATCCAGTTCCTGCAAATCAAGTGGATTGGGTTAATCCTAGAAGAGGATGGATTGGTCACCTGCATAAGTGAAGAAGTTCCTGTTTCAGAGGGAGATGAGGCTAAGGCCTTCCATAAGAAGATTACAAGCAATCTTGACAGGTATGGCTTATAGGTATGTTTCGAATTCTGTTCATAGTTAAGTTTATGATATGTTTGTCTTCATATCATTACAGTACAATCTTGATTAATTACTAGACTTGTCGTATTACCTTAATAGAAGATATTCATTGATTAAGGTTTTGACACTTATGATTGTACTAATGCATTGTGATGTTGTATGAGGTTTATGTTGTTCGCTAACATGAAAGGTACACCAAGAAAGACAAATCATGTTCTAGTTCAAGAACATATGATCATGATGACATGAAGACAAAGATTCATCCATTGTCATGGATCACTTATAAAATCTACTTACGAGGTATGTATAACTTGGTTCTACAATGGATAACTTATGAGACATGCAGGTTACTAGCACAAGTCATTGAAGAGAACCAGAAGACATTATGCGGGTATGTTAGACATAACTAGCTAGCATGCTAATCCTGGTATGGTTTTCCTATATCAAGCTAGAATCCTACCTTGTGTTAGGATCTTATACTGTTGTGTTGTTGATAATGATTATTCATGAAGTCATAGGTTTGAATAGTCATGGTTGTATGCATATTATGTTTCTTACCATAATTGATGATATGACTAACCAGAAGAATCATGAAGGTATAGGTTTGAGTAATCACAGGTTTTATGCATATTATATCTCTTATCTTGATTAATGATTTAACTAACCAGAAGAGTCCTATGATCAAATAAGAATATGCATGTGTAAAAGAAGACTTCCCTGAAACCTTGAATACTAATGTTTATTATCTGTGTTTGAAATGATTCTGACTATACATGCTTTAGATTATTGTGTTTTGATAATATTAAGATTATACTAATGAATTTTTTATTATGTATGAGACCTAGAGGATAACACAATGATGATACTAACAAGCATGCATAGGGATTGAGAATGAATATAAGTTCAAGGACAGGTAATCCAGGAAGCAAAGATCAAGAGGGAGCACACTCCAGTAGTTTCTGCAAGGATGCAGATATTCAGAGGGAGTTGACCACTTCTCATAATCCACATCAGAATGGAGTTGCAGAAAAGAAGCAAAGACTGAGAGGGAGTCAACCCAACAATCAAACAAAGATAAGTATTTGAATTGTCATTTCTTACTCAGTTGTTTGTTTAAATAATGTTATTCAATGATGTATATGCTTATGTTCCTAGAATTAGGTTGTGTATTATGCATATTAGAATAGTTGCATTGATGAACAATATACTACTAATATACATGGGTAAGTGGCCTATGGCACTGTACAACATTCCATTGCTACTTATCTAGAATGAAACCTCTTTGTTGACATGTTAGGAGTTGTGCACACTCTTAACAATGTTCTGGTAGAGATTGGAAGGCATCTAGAAAGTTACAGAATATGGATAAATGTTGTATTGAAGCATTGGCTAAGATAATTGCATGACTGTATGACATATTTCTTTATGTGTAAGAATTTGTTCTGAAAACTATGAGATGTTTTCTAATCATGCAATTTAACTTGTTGTGTAGGAAAGATTGTATACCATCACCTACAAAAAGAAGGACTACAACATTTGTTCAGCAACAAAGTTATCTATTGAAAATATTGAAGATATTGAAGTTCCTAGGATCTGGGAAGAATGCCATGATCGAGGAGTACTAGTCGATCATGAAGATGTTTGGGATGCAGTCCCAAAGGGTAGTATGTAGTGACTTCCAAGAGGATCTACAAGATCAAGCATGTTGCAGGTGGTAGCATAGAGACTTTTGCTCCTATAGCCAGATACACTTCCATTAGATCCGTACTTGCTCTAGCTGCAGTGATGAAGTGGAAGATACACCAGATGGATTTCAAGATAGCCTTCTTGAATGGTGTAGTTGAAGAAGAAGTATATGTGGAGAAGCCACTTGGTTCTAAGACACATGACAGGGAGTCATATATGTGCAGAACTTGGTATGGTAGGATAGACAGCTTTCTATCCAGTTTGGGCTTTACCAAGAATAAAGTGGATTCCAACCTTTACTACAAGGTTGAGGAAGGAAATCCAGTGATACTACTATGTGGATGACCTGTTTGTAACAGGTGAGGATAGATTGATTGCCGACATGCAGCGGAGGCTTGCTGCCGAGTTCGAGTTGAAGAACTTGGGGATGATGCACTATTTGTTTTTGGCATGGAGGTGTGGCAGAGTGCAGATGGAATCTTCCTTGGACAAGGGAATTATGCAGTAGAGATCCCGAGGAGGTTCGGGATGATGGGTTGCAAGGCTATGGACACACCTATGGCATCGAAACTGAAGCTTCTGTGTGATGCTTCATCTGAGCCGGTTGATATCACTATGTATCGTCAGATGATTGGGTCCTTGATGTACCTGACGAACACGAGACTAGATATTTGCTTTGCGGTGAACACATTGAGCCAGTTCCTGACAGATCCGAGGAGTGTTCACCTGGTTGTTGTAAAGCATATTCTAAGTGGCACAGTTGATTATGGGATCAAGTATGATGCGAATCAAAAGTTTAACCTACAGGGTTATGTTGATTCAGATTGGGTAGGCAGTGCTACAGATAGGGAACATGTGTGATCTCTTGGTTTAGCAGGAAGCAGTCCTGCGTAACACTGAGTACAGCCGAAGCATAGTATGTTGCGACAGATGAGCAGGTTGCAGATGTATTGACCAAGCCGTTGGCCAGAGTGTAGTTTGAGCACTTCAGAGAGAGGGTTGGTGCACTTCAGATCGAGGTTCCTTCCAAAGAGAAGTGATGAATCCGGAAGATGCAGATGCACATGAGCTTTTCTGACATGGTTGATGTGTTCTCCCTTGGTCATGATGTAATTGCTAAGCCATTTTTCACATGGTGGTAGATGTGTTCTCCCATGGTGAAAAAGTAAGGGCTGGAGCCTTCCCCGAATGGTGGTAGATGTGTTCTCCCATGTCGGTGGTGTAAGTGATGGATGATGTGCATCTGGGCTGTGCTTCGTGGACGATGAGATGATCTGAAGAGGATGATGCTATGATGATCAGGAGGATCATGGATGATGAGAAATAGGATGATGCTCTAGTTACTAGTTTGTATATGTATATGCATCATGTTGGATGCTTGTTATGATCAGTTGGATCATTGCATCATGTTGGATGCTTGTTATGATCAGTTGGATCATTGCATCATGTTGGATGCTTGTTATGATCAGTTGGATAATTTATGTATGTATGCATCATGTTGGATGCTGGATATGATCAGTTGGATCATTTGTATGTATTTTGTATATGCATCATGTTGGATGCTTGGACCATGTATCTATATATGTATCAAGTGGATACTGAGATCATGTATGTTGATATGTATCGGGTGGATACATTGTGTGGATCATGTATCTGTGTATGTATCAGGTGGATACATTGTATGATCAGGTAGATCATGTATGATGATATGTATCAGGTAGATACTTGGTATGCATCAGGTGGATGCAGTGTATGATCAGGATGATCATAGATGACGAGCTTCAGGATGTTGCTCCAGATGACATGCAGCAGGATGTTGCAGTGATGATGATCAGGATGATCATGTGTACATCAGGATGATGTATGATGAGTATCAGGATGATACTTTGTGGCCGTGGATCAGGTTGTGCAGATGAGCATGTCTGGGAGATCCTATAGGTCGAAGTTGTGTACCCGTAACAGCTTGGGATGCTCTTTTGAGACATTGATCTCGGAGGACATGTAATTTGTGCCCTGGGAGATTTCAGGTCGGAGTTGTGTACCCATAACATCCTGAGATTCTCTTGTGAGGTTTTGTCCTATGGCATGTAATTTGCTCTTGGGAGATCTGGACACGATGAAAAATGCCTCAGATGCTTCAACCAGGTTTTGCCATGACCACATGTAATTTGCTCCTGGGAGATCTAGACAGGATGAAAAAGGCCTCAGATGCTTCAGCTAGGTTTTGTGGTGGACCACATGTAATGTGCTCCTAGGAGATCCGACAGGTAGAGCTGTGTACTTGTAACAGCCTGGGATGCTTCAGCCAGGTTTTGTGGTGAGATCACATGTAATGTGCTCCTGGGAGATCCGACAGGTAGAGCTGTGTGCTCATAACATCCTGGGATGCTTCAGCCAGGTTTTGTGATGGGTCACATGTAATGTGCTCTTGGGATATCTGACAGGTAGAGCTGTGTGCTCGTAATAGCCTGGGATGCTGTAGCTAGGTTTTGTGACGCACGTAATAAGTCCTGAGGATTCCACAGTATGGCCAGTGATGATGCAGATCTGCAGGTGGTGGGCCTACATCTAGTATGAAAAAGGATTGGCTCTATAGGACTTCCTATGACGAGTAGATTCAGAGATTTATTGAGATAGCAGCAGCAATGACGATGATGATGACTCGATGACGATTATCCAGTGACGATGATCCAGAGAAGATGACTTGTGCTACAAGACCTGTGTCGAGAAATACCTTCCTAGTTAAGAGGGAGTGTTGATGTATATGTAACTTGGGAATGTATTTCACACATATATATATTGTATTCCTATAGAGATGTTATTATTCCTCTATACGGAAGTGGTTGTATTCCTATAGAGATGTTATTATTCCTCTATACGGAAGTGTCGTCATTTATATTGTAAGTGTCGTAACTTATACTTGATGGGTTATTAGACCACCTTGTTGGGGTCGGCCCTGTATAATTCATGTGGGTCAAAGGGTTATTAGAACACCCTATTGGGGGTCGGCCATGTGGGTCAAAGGGTTATTAGACCACCCTAGTGGGGGTCGGCCTAGTCAGCATTATGTTAAGTGGTTAAGTTGAGGCCGACTTAGTTGAGTAAAGGTCAAGTCAAGTTAGTGTATAAATAGAGAGTGTGTCTCTCTCATTTTACACATTCTATTCTCTCACTCACACTTTGGAGAGTGGCACACTTGTGGAGGAGGAGGCTCTGCTGCTAGGAGAAGACTATCTCTTGTATTCTGGTTGCATCATTGCTCTATCTATCTTTGAGGAAGTTATTGGGGTTTTTCACCTTTATGGTTTTCCCCAGGTAAATTCTGTGTCTCTTGTGTGCTTGCATTATTGTGTCCATGATTGATATGCTGTAGATTTGCTGTACATGTTGTTTTCTTAGTTAAGATCCTAGATTAGATTGAAGTAAATTTTGAAAATTTAACACTCACTTGACTGCCTAGTTGTGTCCTCAGGAGGTGCTTGTCTTGGTCCTACATCTAACAATGCGGTTGAGTATAGTGCCATCATTGAACTACTTCGGGATGTCGTTTCACATGGTATCCAATATTTAGAAGTCCTCTTGGATTCACAACTAGTTGTGTCTCAGCTGAATGGGCAGTACCGTGTGCGAGATCCCACACTACTACAGAAATTCCTAAGGGTAAGACTCTTGGAACAACATTTTGTTTCAATTACATACATTCATGTTCCAAGAAGTGTTAATCATATATCTGATGCATACGCTAACTATGTATTAGATTAGCATTTGTCACATTCACAATGAAGCACACAGATAAAATAAATTCACACATTTGTACATACACACATATAGTAGAATCGAAGAACCAAAGTTTTTTATAAATAATATGTCCAAAATGGTAGTATCATGATACAAAACTGGAGCCCGCAGCCCTCAAAAATATACATATCGATACAAAAAATGAGATCCTGAGGTATCTACTCCCTACGAGGAGGCATAGCTTTCGCCCTGACAGGATGTGTCTCATAGAAGTACTGCACTGCATTCGCGACACGCTACAGTAGTCACACCCAGTTGCTCGGCACCCCCACTACCTGGTGCTGCATAGCCTCTAGCAGCTGCGCCACCTCTGCCTATGGTACCCTGGCAGTCATCCGTGATATGTTGGACCGCAGATTCTATAGTGTCCACTCTGCTGCAGCACCTACCATCTCTTCACCCCTGCCCCGACAACGATGTCTCGGGAAGCCATCGGGTCTCACTGGGCCCTTGTCTGTGAGCAAACAATCAAACTTTAATACACGATACTACTCCCAAAAATATTTTTGCATTTACAACAATAATAAAAAATCCATAAAAAATTTAATACACAAAAAACCTAAAAAGAGTACTCACCGATGTCTCCGAACGCTGCATCTAGTGGGAGCGACATGTCTCGATCCTGCCAGAAATCTGTCCCTGCATAGGGGTAGTCATCTATCGCTATGATCTGTTGATCCCACTAGTAAAAGAACTCCTCTGTATATGGTGATGCCTGATGGCCACCACCTTGTCCCGTCAAGACCTCAGCCCACCGCGTCATGGATGGGTCGCGGAAACTGTGAGGAGGGACCTCAACCCTCGAACTAAGCCCCAGAACCCGCTTGAAGAAGAAGCTGCACAAAATACTGCCATACCCGAAGTTCTTTCGCATCCCCATGCTTGCACTCTGTCAGCTAGGTCTTCATGGACCCTAGTCCCGTAGTGCACCAGTCAAATATCACAGGCTGCATGCACTGTGATGCATAGAACATAATTGGCTTGGATGCCTAGTGAAGAGCTTTGGATCCAACGATCCGCACTAAAGTGGCCACGACAACCTTCATACTCAGGTTGACTATGGCTCGGATGGGCACTTGACTTCCCACTGCCCAAGTATTTGGAACACAATATCTCTCTATGTAGTCGGGGATGGTGATCCCACCACCCACAGTTCAAGACCGAAGTCTTGCCACCTCACCTCAATGGGACAAACCTGTGATGAAATAGATATCTTCCACCTCTAGTGAAAGTATTTGCCCGTCTAGGTTGAAGTTCTGTGCATCAACATCCCAATAGTCTATCAAACGCCGGAGCAATAGGTTTTGTGCCCTCAAACCCCCTATGCTCCAAAACTTGTATAAACCACATGTTTGCAACGCTTGCTGTACACACAGATCGTTACGAAAAACCTCATCTACTAGGTCATGTTCCCTCTCCCTCCACTCTAGAACCATCCTAGAGTGAGAAAAAACAAAGATTTTAGTCAATTTCATTTGCAAAATCAACTTCACGGCCGTACCCGTGGACAAATTTGCATACAGTGGCGGGTACCCGCGGTCAACCTGTGCGTTGACTGCAAGTATGATGCCCTACCCACGACCCGCATAGTAGTAGCCCGCAGGCAGCGCCATAGCCATTTAGGGCTTGGCCAAACTAAAAATCCAACCAATGAAATTTGAAATAAAAACATTAAAATGCAAGGTGGGGATGAGATTACCAACCTACTCCTGATTGTTTGATGATCGAACGCTTGTAGCTCCCGAAATCGGCAACTGAACTTTGAGGTAAAAACTAACCACAAAACTCCAAATGGGTGAATAGTAAAAATGAATTGTAAATTGTAAATTTTTATTACTATTTATAATTTTCAAGACCCAATTGTCTATAGTTTTTGCCATTTAATGATGTTATGGACTAATACAATGTCATGGAGTAGCGTTTTTAACCAGGTTTCTTCGACGAAAGTTGTTTCTGAACGTTTCACACCTACGACAGGTGCATTTCACACCTTCCATATATGTTGGATGTCATTTTCACATGCATTATGCATTTGACCTTTTGAACACTTTCATAAACCCTAGGTGTGACCCCGCTTCTTAACCGACATGGAACCTTCAAACTGTTACAAAAGTGTCGTTATGTGGCGGTAGGGCCTTTCCGAACATGGGTACCCTAGATAGAACCCCTTTCTGCATTTTATTGCCCATGCCATTGTTTGTCCTTAGGATTGGGAGTCCTTTGTAGTTATGCCATGACATTGCGATAAAGACTCATACTCTACTTTGTCTTATGCTGGCCATCTCCCATAAGGACTCCCTCGTTTATATCAAGTTGTGATTGCATTGCATCATCCTGCTTGCCGCTTGAGCCTTGTGCCGACTCCCGCTTACTCTATTATTAGCTTGGTGCCTGAGCACTTTTCCCTATCGAGCCCTGCAAAGCTTATATTTTCCCTTCACAATTTGATGACCTTTTTGAACCTAAGGGAACACACCCCCCGAGCGTCCACATCCTGCATGCACTTCCTTGCATTGATCATAGGTATGTTCCACTGCTTGGAACTAGTCTACTCGCTATTTGACACTTGTTCCCTCACTTCTTGTACTATAAGCATTTTTATTCTTTTTCAAGCTTTCACCAAATATGAAAAAGACAAAAAAAATCAAATAGTCCAAAAAGCCAGACGGGATTATGGTTACTACTTCTTGTTGGTAGCTGTTGTGTCGCCTTTGAATAGAGCATTCATTCCACTCCATACATTATGAGTCGGGACTATAGTTGGACCTTACGAGCTGTACTTTTTTCTCAGTTTACTCCACTGATTGGTTAATCTTCTAGTCATTATGGAGCCCTTTGTAATGCCTCATGCATTGCACAGTCTATATCAAGTCTATGCTACCTGAGTCTATCCATCTGCTCATGTTCTTGTTCAAAGGAAGTCCTAAAACCAGAGTCGGCCACTCCTCAGATCTCTTGACTATTGCATGTCGGCCATCCTTATTGAGTCAGTCCGTTTCACTTGAGTTCTTCCAAATCTTTCAGCGTAGTTGGTACCTCGTGCTGGTTGATGGGGGATGCCTTAATGCCCTCCTTCCAGCGAGTCTCGTTCCGTCGACTTCAAGCCATTTATTCTGGAACTTGAGGCTTAGAGTTCGGTTGAGTACCTTGAGGCTTGCAGTCATTAGTGGCAGGTTCTCTCGCCATCGACAGTTTTGGGAATACATCAATGTCCCTTGATCGATGGATTCATCCTAGTGTTCGACTTCCACTCATCTATTCACACTCCGATGATTGTGCTCTATGCCTTGATTCCCATTTTCATTATTGGTGGGTTATCTCGCGTCTGTTAACAGTATACATCATTGACCGGTAATCAGACGATGTCACATCAGGTTCGACCTCAACTCCTTTATTCACTTGATGGGACTTGCACCGTTGAAGACTTGTGTAGAAGACCCCAGGCGATAATGGCATTCACTATGCTACTTATGATGATGACTTTACATCTGAGATATCACCTCTCAGATATCAATAGTTTGTACCTCCAGTTTGCACCAGTTGTTTCCTTTTTAGCAGGAGACCATATCTTACTGTAGAGGGATCATGGCTATGATCACTTATGAAATGTATTCACTATGTACTGCCTATTCATGGCCATTGTATCAGATTGTTGTACTACCGACATGTATTCAGGGATACTATTGTATTATGCCGAGTGAGCTGCTCTTTCCACTTGTGTCTCCATCACTCCACTTCTGAGATTTATAATGTATTTCGGCCATCGTAGCATCAGTCTCTGACCTCACACATTAGGGGGCATCTGTTACAACGTAATATTCCACCTTGTGAGAATCAACACTCTTTGGCCTAGAGGATCCATTTCACTGACTCAGAACCACATTATATCCTTCAGACACTATTTTTCCCTATTTTTTCCCTTGTACGCTTGCTACATCATTACAGTTGGCGTACCTGCGAGTTGCATCACTATAGCCCGCGTGTAGCATGTAAAATGGTAAAAGTCACTAGTTTATTACTTTTTACTCCCAAAAAGCGGTCGTTGGGTGACCTTTGACTCTCCATCTGCCCAGGAAATGCCTCGATGTGTCCTTTCACTTACCTTTGAGAGGACTATATATTGAGCACATATGGCTTATGGACGGGAGGAGAAAGAAGAGCAAGAGAACTCTAGTGGATTTTTTCCCTATCTTGAGTCTACACTCATTGATCCTTGTAGTTGTGAACCCTTTATGTTCACCTTCCAAATTCCTACCATAGTTTGAGTTTTCCATTCCATGGAGGATTGAAGTGGTGGAGGCGCAAGTGGATTGACCTAGATCTTGGTTCAGATTGGTTGCCGGCAAGAGGTCGTATCACATTGTACTTCTTCTTGTTTATTAATAGAAATACTCATATTCTCGTCCATTAATGTTGTAAATGTTGTTTATACTACATTGGGTTGCATTTACTTGTTATATCATGGGCCATTGCTATTGATGATGTTAATGTCATTTATATATTATATGTACTTGTCGTATATTGGTTGTCAAGACTAATTTGCAGATTCAAGTGCATGGATTGAAAAGCTCCAACGGGGATCTACATCAAACGTTTGGATCAAGGTTGGTTATATTCTTCATTATCTTAGCATTGTCATTTATATAGCATAGCATTGGGAATTGAGTTGATTTTTGGTAGTCAGCTGTTTGATGTGGTCTACCCCAAGCCATAGTGAGTTTTCTCCAATACAGGCCTTTAGGAACCAATATCCAAATTGAATGTTTTCATTATTGTTATGACATACTTCACTCATGATGAAGGAGAGAAGTTTTTGGCAAGTTATTATTTATCCTATCCTTCAATTTTAGTGAACCTTTGAATTTTCATGACTATCTTTTTATTATATATTCTCAAGTACTATCGAGAATCTAGTAGATATGGAGACAAGAGATGCTAGGGTGGAGGCATCATGGTTGCATTTGACTATGAGGTGGAACTTAAATCAAAGGAAAAGGAAGCAAAGGGGGAATTCCTTCAATTTCCATGTCCTTATAGGTAACGACAAATCTAGGGAGAGAAATAACTATATAGATAGGTTTGGAAAGGTAGACCCTTAGCTATAAGGCTCTGCTCAATCAAGCTTTCTTGCTTGTCTCTCCAAAAGTTACCAAACAACACAATGCTCCATAATGCCTCTAGTGCCAACACAAACTATGCGAGAACCATGCCGAGAGTCCACAAAGTTGTGTTCTTGCAAGATTCCACTCGAGAAAGAATAAGGAAGGGCGGGTTGCTTTCTTGGAGTGTGGCTAAAACAAAGAGTTTTTTTCCTAATAAAAATGGACGGAGTTATGAGCATGGAAGGGGAGCATGAAGCATGTGAAAGTTGGTGGATAAAGAAGTGTAATGCTTCATTACATAAGGAATTACAAGGTATTTTGGTAGGCCCTAAGAGGTAAACCATCAGGTCACAAATGTAGCCCCCTAGACCAGACAATGATTAGGCATAAATCTTCCTTTGCTTACAGAGGATAGTTTTTTTTGACTGGAAAGCTTGCAACACTCGAGCTTGAGTTAAGAGATTCCAATGCTACCTGGATTGATGCTTGAGCCCACATTGTCTTGCTTAACATTGAATCCTCACACTAAAACACGCACATTGGTCGATTTGACTAAAAATATTCCAATGATTAGGATAACACTCTTGCTCATGTGCTTGTCCCCTTGGCTAGTGTGTCTTTCCCCCATGGCTAGTGTCATAGTCTATCCCATGATATTAGTCACACCTATAAGTAGGAGTAGATGCATGGATTTGGGATTCAGGGGGTTGGTGTTCCCCTTCAGTACTTTCCCTTCCGCCTCTACAAAATTATGTCTCATAGGTTCTAGGTATAACCTTTATGGGTGGGAGAAAAGACCCATTTATTCAAATTAGTTCATCATTTTATAGTTAGAAAAGTCACATTATCATACATACGTATGGTCAATGTGGAAAAGTGTGATTTTTCTAGCAACCACAAGTTTGGAATCCAAACTTGAACTTATCTCTATCGAGTAAAGGAAAATTTATGTGACTGGATCTGCTACTTAGGAAGTCACATCTGTTATGAAAACAAGGGTCAATAAGCCTATGGATACCATCACCAAGTGAGGACTTCTTTCTGTTTAGCAGAGCCAAGATGATGCCAGTAGAGCTACTACTCAAGGAGTGGAAGCTTCTATGAAAATGATGCAATGTGAGTAAGAACACACAAGATTTTGTTGCTCTAGGGATTGTGTTCACTATTGTGTCCAAAGAAATTGGTCATCAAATATTTAACACATAGTTAAGGTGGGAGAAATAAACCAAACAAAATGGATAAATAACATAAACATGGTAAGGTAAATGACTGATGCTATAGGGGCATACCACACTCTAGATATTGTAGTCATATCCTAGTATACATCAAATTTCATGTACATCAATCTTTTCACTCATTTGTGTTAAATTCTCTTTCCACTCATTCATTCTAAATTCATGGCCACCACCTAGATCACATTGCTAAAGTACACTAGGAATGTTCATGCTGCACACATCATTGCCTCGTCCCTTGGAAGTGATATGACCAAATACTAGCGCAATTAAAGGATCTTATTCGATGTGACATTTATGTCTGCTACCCATATGGGTAGGAGTAACATGGTGCTCTACAAAAATTGATATATATATATATATATATATAATTTTTTTTTCAATGAAAAAATCTTTTATTCTATTAGAATAAAACCTGAACTCTCCAAAAAGGACTTACGTCACTCGCTCCTTGAGTTGTACATAACTTCCATATAACATATCCTTGCGTTATACTTTACTGTCATTTATACAAATTTCCATAAAATACAGTGAAAATTCCAACTTTTGCAACTATACTATCTACTCAATAGAACCGACTTGGCCATCCCTGAATTCCTGCGTTTCCAGCAGTCCAGGATCTAGTGCCAATGCATATTGGAAAGACTGTCGTCTTCTGAATTTAATTCTCAGTACACATGTGCAAAGGAAGTGTGCTCAAAAGCCTCCAATTGAAAACAGATTGCTGAAAGAAGGTGTTGCAAATGAGGAGCTGATATCTGAATTCTGCAGGAAGCCCAATCAATAACCATTTTCAAGTCCCCGAATAGCTGTAACCGAGATATATTCTTGTTCATGAGAGAAACCTTCAGAACAACCCATAATTCTGGGAGCTCTGCTTTACTGTTGGAACACCGACCTGGTGTAAATTTTCTACTCAATTTGTAGGGGTGTCTGAAAGATAAAGGATTGCCCCTGCACCACCCTGAATAACTGTAACCGAAATATATTCTTATTGAGAGAAACCTTCAGAACAACCCATAGGGCTGTGAGCTCTGCTTTACTATTGGAACATCGACCTGGTGCAAATTTTATACTAAATTTGCAGGCATATGAAATAGACTCCTGCCACCAATGCAACATAACGACCTACCATAGAATCCTGCCACCAATGCTGAATCTACATAAGGACACGAAGAGAAAAGATGAGAAATAGACTGTCATCTGTTTTACATAGAGAACAACAACTTGGACCTTTCCACCCCGTTTTTGTAGATTATCTCCGGTTAGAATTTTATTGCTTAAAGGCCAACCAAAGGACGATTTTATTTTAAAGGGCCGAGAGCCTTCCATACTGCAGTCCACCACCACTCCTTTGGGCCATCGAATGATTCCTCTATATAAGCCTCATAACGAACTCTATATATTTCACATCCAACTAACCATAAAAATGAAATAACCAAATTCTAAAAATATGAAAAATAATTTTCATTTTAAAAATATTTTGAATATTCTTTTGTTTTTCTAAACCTTAAGAAAAGTTTAATAAAATAAAATCACTGTGCATAAATTAATATAAAGTCAAAATCATTTGACCATTAAATGAAAAGTATAGTGCTGGTTGAGCAAGGACTTATAATTATATCCTCTTAAATGGAAATCAAAATTTTGAAATGAATTCCCCTGATAGTGCTGGTTGAGCAAGGACTTATAATTATATCCTCTTAAATGGAAATCAAAATTTTGAATTGAATTGGGGAATTTCAAATTTAAAATAAGTGGATGTGATATGGAGTGAGTTGAAAAGTGGACAAAACTAATCTTTTTAGTAAGTTTTGGGAGAGAATATAAAAATGGTAGATTTGTCCACTTTTAAAGTCAGATGTCACACTAGTTTGACCTAATTTTATTTATTAAAGTTTATTTTTTTCACATTGAGTAATATGTTTGACATGACTTAAGATTATAACTATTTTTATGTATCAATCAAATTTTCCAATTGTAGTGTAGAGAATCATAGACAAATACACAATGGAGCCCACACATTTTGGGGCATATTGGTCCTAGTAGAGATGAAGCAAATCAAATAATTTAGTTTAAATCTCAATGTGGTCCTTGGTCATATTACTCCCTCCAACAGTTGTTGATGTATATGTAACTTCGGAATGTATTTCACCCATGTATTTCATCTATGTATATTGTACTCCTATAGAGATGTTATTATTCCTCTATACAGAAGTGTTTGTATTCCTATAGAGATGTTATTATTCCTCTATATGGAAGTGTCGTAACTTATACTTGATGGGTTATTAGACCACCTTGTTGGGGTCGGCCCTGTATAAGTCATGTGGGTCAAAGGGTTATTAGACCACCCTATTGGGGGTCGTCCATGTGGTTCAAAGGGTTATTAGACCACCCTATTGGGGGTCGGTCCAGTCAGCATTATGTTATGTGGTTAAGTTAAGGCCGACCTAGTAAAGGTTATTAGGCAAGTCAAGTCAAGTATAAATAGAGTGTGGGAGGCACTTTATTTGATCATTCTATTCTCTCACACACTCTTTGGAGAGTGGCGCACTTGTGTAGGAGGAGAAGCTACTCCTAGGAGATGTCTATCTCTTATGCTTGGGTTGTATCATTGCTCTATCTATCTCTGAGGAAGGTATTGGGGTTTTTCACCTTTATGGTTTTCCACAAGTAAACTCTGTGTCTCTTGTGTGCTTGCATTATTGTGTCCATGATTGATATGCTATAGATATGTTGTACATTTTGTTCTCTCAGTTAAGATCCTAGATCATATTGAAGTAAATTCTGAAAAAATAACATGGTATCAGAGCTAGCCTGAAAGAAGGCATGGTATGGCATGTATGACACTTGTTGCACTTGCGATGCTAGGGCTTGATATAGAAAAAACCAGTCATCGTAGCACTTTCGCTATAAATCCATTTTCGCAAAGTTTTCAGATTTGGAACTTTTACAGGTCGAATATCAGATCCCCATGTACCTTCTATCCAAAGAACAACTTCTAATTCGTTGTACTTTGTGTTTTATGTTCTGTACAATATAGGGTTTATGCCTCATCCAGATCTGAGTCATAAACAGGCGACCTAGGAAAAAAGGTCATAACTTGGGCTAGGAAGCTCCAAATGAAATTTCGTAAAAGGTGACAGGTAGTGCATGGACTGTACTTTATCAGGTAACTTTATTAGAGGCCGAAACTAAACTAGTGACATGTGGAACTCCGTACAAGTTCGATCTCCTATTTTATCCCATAAACAAGTCATGTTGCGACACTTGGCATAAATCTCTCTCAAAGAATCCAATTGAGGTCAGACTTGTGGGGTTGGAAATATTACAGGTCGGGATACCATAGGTAGAATTTTCAGACCCTGTGGATGGAAAATTCAGAGTTACACCAGAAACAATCAGGTGCATATTTATGTCAAAACATAATTATTTTTGAGCACCTTCATTCATGGCTTCAGGAATTTAGGGTTTCAAAAAAAGTTGGAATTTTTGTAATCAGAGACCACGGATGAATGCTACTCATCAAAATAGAAATTTAGAGACAAAGATCATAATTTTTGGTTGGGCAGAAGGCTGGGCTTGATCAGACCCTAGTTCGGGACTTTGATCAGAAAAGTGGAAAATTAGGGCTTCTGCAAAAATGTGAATTTTTGAAATCTGTGACCACGGCTGGAAGCTCCTCAGAAAAATAGAAGCTTAGATATTTGGATTGAACCTTTTGATTGGGAATACGGGTGGGATTTATCAAACCCTAGTTTGGGGTCATGTCTAGTAGATCCGGAAGTTTCAAAGGCAATTTTGAGGGGTGAAACTTTGCAGTTTTCAAATTCTGAGTATACCAGCTTGATCATTTCATCAATGAGCATCTTTCTATCCTTTCAGAAGTTTGAAATTCAAAGTTTGAATTTTTAGGGTTTCTCTGACAAACCCTAATCCAGCTCTAGATCTAGTTCCTGCAAATCAAGTGGATTGGGTTAATCCTAGAAGATAATGAATTGGTCACCTGCATAAGTGAATAAGATCCTGTTTCAGAGGGAGATGAGGCTAAGGCCTTACATAAGAAGATTACAAGCAATCTCAACAGGTATGACTTATCCAGGTATGTTTCGAGATTTGTTCATGATTAAGTTTATGGTATGTTTGTTTTCATATTATTACGGTTAGTACAATCTTGATTAAATTTAGACTTGTCGTATCACCTTAATAAAATTATGAATGCATGATAGAAGATATTCATTGATTAGGGTGTTGACACTTATGATTGTACTAATGCATTATGGTGTTGTATGAGGTTTATATTGTTCGCTAACATGAAAGGTACACCAAGAAAGACAAATCATGTTCTACTTCAAGAACATATGATCATGGTGACATGAAGAAAAAGATTCATCCATTGTCATGAATCACATAGAATATCTACTTACAAGGTATGTATAACTTGGTTCTACAATGGTTAACTTATGAGACATGTAGGTTACTAGAACAAGTCATTGAAGAGAACCAGAAGATATCATGCGGGTATGTTAGCCATAACTAACTAACATAGTAATCCAGGTATGTTTTTCCTATATCAAGTTAGAATATTACCTTGTGTTAGGATCCCTTATATAAATATACTTGGTATGATTGGTTATGTTTATTCATAAAGTTAGAAATGTAAGAAATCAAGGGTTTATGCATATTATGTCTCTTATCTTGATTGATGATTTGACTAACCAGAAGAGTCCTATGATCAAATAAGAATATGCATGAGTAAAAGAAGTCTTCCCACAAACCTTGAATACCAATGTTTATTATATGTGTTTGAAATGATCATGACTATACATGTTTAAGATTATTGTGTTTTGATAGTATTAACATTATACTAATGAATGTGTGATTATGTATGAGACCTCGAGGATAACACAATGATGATACTAATAAGCATGCATAGTGATTAAGGATGGATATAAGTTCAAGGACAGGTAATCAAGGAAGCAAAGATCAAGAGGGAGCACACTTCAGTAGTTTCTGCAAGGATGCAGATATTCAGAGGGAGTTGACCACTTCTCACAATTCACATCAGAATGGAGTTATAGAAAGGAAGCAAAGATTGAGAGAGAGTCAACCCAACAAACAAACAAAGATAAGTATTTGAATTATCATTTCTTACATAAATAATACTGTTCAATAATGTATATACTGATGTTCCTAGAATTAGGATGTGCATAGTTGCATTGATGAATAGTATACTACTAATATACATGGGTAAGTGGCCTAAGGAACTGTACAACATTTCATTGCTACTTATCTAGAATGAAACCTCTTTGCTGACATGGTGGGAGTTGTGCACACTCTTAGTAATGTTCTGGTAGAGATTGGAAGGCATCTAGAAAGTTACGGGATATGGATAAATGTTGTATTGAAGCATTGGCTAACATAATTGCATGATTGTGTAACATATTTATTTATGTGTAAGAATTTGTTCTGAAAACTATGAGATGTTTTCTAATCATGCAATTTAACTTGTTTTGTAGGAAAGATTGTATACCATCACCTACAAAAAAAGGACTACAACATTTGTTCAACAAGAAAGTTATCTATTGAAGATATTAAAAATATTGAAGTTCCCAGGATTCAGGAAGAATGACATGATCGAGGAATACCATTCGATCACGAAGAATGATGGTTGGGATGCAGTTCCAAGACCTGAAGGGAAGTCTGCTATGACTTCCAAATGGATCTATAAGATCAGGTAGTGCTGCAGATAGGAAGAGCACTTCTGGGTGTTGCTTCAGTATGGGATCAGGTGTGATCTCTTGGTTTAGTAGGAAGCAGTCCTGCGTAGCACCGAGTACAGCTGAAGCAGAGTATGTTGCAGCTTGTTCAGCTAGTTGTGAGGCAGTATGGCTTAGGAAGCTACTGTCTAAGTTATTTGATCTCCCACTAGAGGCTTGTTGAGGCCCCGAAGATAGAAGCATCAATCAGAAAGGGATTCTCTCCGGTAGACTATCCCGATTAGATTGTCCACCGTTTGGTATGGGGAATCCGTCCGGTTAGCGGTTCCGGCAATCGTTGGGTTTGGAGATTTGCTCCAATTATACCGGTTATGGCCCGATCCACCGTTCTTTTTTTATTTTATGGTTTAGAATGATATGCAAGTGCCTAGACTAACTTAATCTAAATGCAGAACTGGAAAACAAATCTGTGTCTAAAACTGAAATAAATCTAAACTATCCCTGTAAGGAGCAAATTGTAAGTATGAGTAATGAGCTGTAAGATTTATCTAAAAATAAACAGACAGCCATTAAATCTTAAAGATAGATCCACAACAAAAGCAAGAGATATCAGAAGATAGCTTCTAATTAAATATAACACATTCCATTACTCATGTAGGAGAAAATTCATTTGCATAGAGAGAAGTAAGATCATTCAAACAAAGAAATATTTCAAGACAGTAAAGAAAGATCTCACAGGAGAATATAGAAGTCACAGGAATAATCCAACATGCATCCAATATCCATTTCCATGCAAAAGACGTCCTCTCTAGGCTATTATTAGGTAGATTTTATTTTCTTGAAACAAGTGCAAGATAGCTCGTACAAGTTCAGAAAATTATTTCCCTGCAAAAAGTCCCTTTTTCATTGCTTCCTAAACTTCTATTTATATTATTACAAAATGCCCTTTGGGCTGCCACCTGGCTCTTTACACTTGTCTCCTACAGACTTTTCCCTTTTAATAAACAAAAATTGTGACCCTTTTCTTAAAACAGAAAATTCCCTAAAAAGAAAAGGACAGTTGTCCAATGGCTCCACGCTTTAAACATAGGGAGACCAAAATAATAATAAAAAAGGAACAACTCTGGGATTAGCGTGTTCATTCTTGGGAGGGTGCTCCTGCTGGGCGAGAAGCACTCGAACTGGCTGATACTGCTGCTGCTGCTGGGAGAGAAGCGCTTGGACTGGCTGCTACTGCTGCTTTCTTTTCCTCCTCTGCAATGTAACTGAACCAGATACCAGTGTCTCTGATAACTACATTAGCTGGGGAAGGGAGCAAGATCTTCTGGGAAGTCACATCTTTACCAAGCTCTACACCAATACCCTGAATTTCTGCAACTGGTGCTTGGTGAATTTCTTGAAGCAAATGACTGTATATTGATGACATCCCAATATAATGATGGAGATCATCAATGGCTAAGACATCAATATTCTTTACATATTCCATTTGAATGCCCAGCTCTTCCTTCAAATAAGATAAACGTTGCTCTTTGCTCGAGAACTCATTAAGGGACTAAGGGAAACTCAACTTGCACTTGTCATGCACTTCATGGATTATTTGATAAAGAATGTTACTTTTATCCATTGTCCCTTGGATATTAGCCATTAGCTTAAGGCCATAGTTCCTGCAGAATTCCATAAGGTCTATATCTTCATTAAAACCATCTACAGATTTGAGTGGGAGATGCTTGGGGAAATCAACCTTCCCTTCTCTCCATTCCATCTGGCTCAGGATATTTGCTTTAACCTGAGTATATTTACCCTTAAGCCTATTGGCCTCTGCCTTAACTTCTTTCAATCTAACCATCATGGATTTGAGCCTGCACACTTCTTCAGTAATCAGCTCTTTTGTGGCGTGAATTTGTCTCAGGATGCTACAAGACAGCTCATCGAAGGGAGACATATCTGTTGCTCTGCTCTCTGCCTGCTCTAATTGCTCAACCAATGCCTGCTTATCTGCTTGCAGATGAGACATTCTAGCTTCCGAATCATTCTTTTTTGCCTCTAAAACCATCATCTGGATTGCCAGGTGCTCCTTCTCTTCTTCTAAATGGTCGTACTTATCTGACAATTCCTTATGCTCAACAGACAGGCGATTATACTTATTTACTACAAGATCCCTGTAAGCCTGTTCATTAGCCACAGTATGTTGTAGCATGCAAGCTCTCCTCTTTGTCGACTCGACTTCTCTAACCATATCGGCCACATTGTCTTGCATTGCTTTTGTTGCTTCTACAACAGCGGATGCCATAGCTATGGGAGCCTTATTCGTATTTTGCATTACTGTGGTCTCCCGCCGGGGTAACAATAACTTCTTGGAAGAGTCTCTTTATCCTCTCTTCCGATTTCAGAACTACTGCCTTTCTCTTCTTATCATATACAAATTCATCCCATCGGGACACAGTATGCTCTTCTGATGGAGTGTAAGGGACGATTGGGAGGTCTATTATATTTATTTATGCTTCTATGGGTGGGGTCTGCACTACTTGAGAAGTGCCTACCTCCACATTTTGGACGACGGGAACACCTGTTTGAGGTATGCCTACCTCCACATTTTGGGTGCCGGGAGCACATGCTTGAGGTATGTCTGTTTCCATATCCTGGGTGCCGGAGCCACCTGCCTGGGCATCTTCATCAGCCTTAAGTTCTTCTTCCGCCTTTTGTTCCTTCTCAGCTTTTCGCTTTCTTTTCCTCTTCTTCAGCTTGATGCTGATTTTCATTTTCTTCCATCTACTTTGCATCTTCAACTTCTTTCTGCAGTCTTTCATTTTCTGCTTCTTGCTGCAATCTTGCAACTTCAGCTTCTTGCTGCAGTCTTGCAACTTCATCTTCTTGCTGCAACCTCGCTTCCTCTTTCAACCTTTTCTCTTCTTGGGCTCGGGCATCAGCTGCTTCTTTTTCTTTCTATAGGATGGATTTTCATGCCTAGGTAGAGCTAGAGCTTGCTCCACTGCTTTGGCGACAAATCTGCAGCTTAGTCATGTTGTTGATGCCTCTGAATGCCTCTTCCTCGGCATCATAATAATGAGCATATTCAAAATGAGCATAAATTTCTTTGCAATGCTGTCATTTCCCAAATTTGGTATTGGGTCACAATGGCCTAATCACATTGGCCCTATTCATTAGAGTTTGTCAAATTGATGCTAAAGGTCAAATAATTGCCAAGGAGGAAAATTACTAGTTTCCTAGGTTTGGGGTGGAAGCTTTGGGATTTGGAATAATGGGGATAATAAATTATGTTTGAACATTAGAATGGCATAAATATTTAATAAAGGAGATAAATAAATATATACAAGTGAAAATCAAAGTGGCATTTCATCATGAAGACACATGGAGGAAGTGGGACCCACATATGGCTAGATTTCCCCACTACATTTGGCATCATTCTCTCACCAATTCGAATTCAAGGTGAATGGTAACATACTTGGGGGATTCCAAAAGGTATTATTCATTGCATGAATCATCCAAGGTCGAAATATAGGGGAAGAGTAACTCCCATGGAAGAGGAAGAGACAATTTGGAGCTAGTGAGACACTTGGGCTAGATTCCCTAGCTCTATGACAACAATGATGAAGATGCTATGACACCTATGACACAAATCAGACCTGAAGGCTGACATATGACATATATGACATGTCAGGGCTAAAAATAGACTCCAAGAGGGCGCTCAAGGGTGTTAGGGCAGCTAAGATGCTTCCACATGTGATTTGGTGGAAGTGGGAGACTAGGAATTGTTGTACAAGTGGCGTTCTTTGGAATCTCTTCCCAACATGAGTTGGCATGAGTCTCTTGGAAGGAATTCGACCCATGGAGGACATTAGAAGTTTATAAATGTCAATAACAAAGAATTAAACCGGATTTTGATCATTTGTAGAATTTGCAATTGCATTTGTGAAGAGGGAGAGCTAGTGGATGACTAGTTTCTTGCCTTAGCCAATTTCGAGGGTGAAAGATTCCCATCCAAGTTGGTAATTGGAAAGGCCATTCAGACCTTTCATTTGGAGCTTTAATGGAGTATTTATTTGTAGGTGTAAGCTACAGGGCAGCTCATGGTTTCTTCTATTGCAGCTCACTCCTTCAACCATTTCCGGTTTTGATGGCATATTCTTGATCCTTGAGGGAGGGCATTTTTGGTGAGCTATTGTACTCTTTGGGGGAGCTTATAATGCCCCATTTATTTTTTAATATGAAGCAAATACTCTGTTCTTCATCTCCAGAAAGTTTCAGGTCGAAATTCCAAGTAGAAATGTATAAATCTCATTTTTAATGGAAGAACAATGCCATTTCCCCGCTACCTTGTTGTGAACCAATGTATTGATGATGATTTCGAATGAATGGATGATTCTATGATGAATTTGTGATTAATGGACTTCCATGGATATATTTTACAAGTTTCATGTACTGTACTTGAGCATTTGAAGTATTTTTACTTAGTTTAATTGCACTGGGAGAAGAAATAGTGCCATTTCCCCAAGGGTCGAATTGGTGATTTTTGCAGTTGAATGGGAGAGGGTGGGAATAGATATAATAATCAATTAATGGTGCACATGAGACCTTAATAACATCCTTAATACATTTCCTACCTCTGTTCATAAATTTGAGTGGCTTTGGAGGCATTTGGGAAGCCATTTTCAGTACTTACCCGAGGGGGATTTGAACCCCAAATTACTAGTAAAATTGCATACTTGGTCCAGAATCTTAAGAGAGTTTGCAGAGGTATTTTGGTGGCCATATATCATCCTTGAACATAATATTCAAGTCCTAATATCATTCATACACCTTCCTTGAAGATTTGAAGGCATTTGGAGTCAATTCGAGACATAGAGACCAATACTAGTCAAAGGCAAATTACTAGTAAAGTTCCCTACATTGGCCAGAATTGAAAGAGTATTTGCAGAAGTATTTTAAAGGTCCAAAGACATCCTTAAAACACATATTTATGTTCTAATCTCATTCATATACCTTCTCAGAAGATTTGAAATCATTTGGGGCAAATTTGGGACCTAGAGATCAAAACTAGTCAAAGGTCGAACTAGGGAAAAAAAGTGGAAAATTGCCATTTTAATAAAATTCCTAACAAGGGACATTACAGTGGTATCAGAGCATGGTCCTTGCACCTGTGGATTAGGAACATACATTCAAGAATAATTGGCATCCATGTCTTACTATTATGATGAATCCTATGAGTACAATTCTTATGAGGAATATGCAGATGCTTATGAGCAATATGAAGCAGAATGTGAATGGTACGAGGAAGAGATGCCATCATGCAATAATTCTTACAATTTCAAGAGAAATGAAGATTATTCTTATGAATTTAAATATGATGAATATGAGTGTGTCACACCAACCAAAGATAATTCTATGAGTGATTTCCAAAGATGGAGAGCAAAATATAAAACCTTGCCCCAACAGTATCAAAAATATCAAGAATATTTGGCTTTTAGCAAAAATACACAAAATGCCATGTCTTTTGAGTACTTTGCTGAACATGTTTTTGAAAATAGGCCCAAACATGAAGATGTGGAGTTAGTAAAGAAAGGTTTATGCCCTTCTTGTAAAGAACCTTGGAGTGAGTATCATACATGTGTGCATGAAATTATGTCCCACTTGAGGAGAGTTTTTGGGAATTTTTCAAAAAAAGATTCCAAAGATATTGATCATAAGGAAAACAAGGAGAAAAATGCATCATCTTGCTTGAAGGATAAAAATGAAGATACATCACAAGAGCATGAAGAAGATTCTATTGAAAATATGGAAGATCATTTCGAGACACCTTCTAGCTTAGACATGAACCAAAGAGCACTACTGATGGATGCTTAAACTATGAAGGAGTACCTACTGATGGGTGCTCACACCTCTATGTTGGTGACATAGAGATCACTTTTGAAAGTGTTGCTGCAATCCCAAGTTCCATTAAGCATGATAATGAATACCTTGTAGCAGTTGAAGAAGAACCAAGATCAACTTCCCCATCACCACTTGAGCTTGATGAAGTTGGTCCAAGCAAAATTGAAGAAGATGAGGAGGTTCATTTGCAAGAGCCTCATTTTCTTGAAGGGTCCTTAAAGATGAATGAAAATAAGATCCAAGAGTCCCTCAGCATTCTCCATGACACTCAAGCATTGGTGTCAAATTCTTGTTGGAGAGCTACTTCATTGGAGGAAACATCCTTCCTTGAAGACATGGAGAAGATTCAAAGAGCAATGTGCCACATCAAAGGTAATTTCATGTCTTTGCTTTTTGATAGAAACCATTTGTTTGAGCTTAATGAATTGTTACATGATGCATACTTGAAGAATAATGAGGATATTCATAATCTCACAATTCAAAATGAGCAACTTCTTGAAAAGTTGCAAGATACTTGTTTTTCCTCCTATGTTTCAGATTGTCAAATGGTAGATTGTTTGGAGGATTCTCATGACATGGTGGATCATGAGAAATGTGAAAATTTGAATGTTCTTGATGTGTTTGAAGATGAACTTGAAGAGATCCAAACAATTGATGTGGTGGAAGAGGAATTTGAATTGCCTCTTGATGAAGGTTATGCAATTTTTAAAGAAGAGCATGATTCCTCTACATTGGAACCAAACTATGACAAAGAGTTCACACTTTTGAAGGAGCTGCATGATACTACCCATATGGATCCTTCCCATGATGAAACTTCTGTACTTTTTGATCATTTGGGTGATTTGGTTCATTCTCCTACATCCTACAATTCCATGTTTTGTAACATTAGTCTCAATGAAGTATGGGTGAAAGGGTTCTTTTTGATGGTACCACATGAGGAGTATGGAACTCCTAGATTTACTTTTTATGATGATATGGTTGGAGCACATTCTTATTCACATTTGAGGCAACATTATTTGTCACTTTATGATGATGCAAATCTACATGGATGCACCTATGATATGGATTTGAGTCGCTTGAAGACTCATGGTTTTTCTTGCTCAACACTGGGTTCATTTGATGTTAGAGGAACTTCATCCAACACTTGGATGAATAGATTTCTGATGGGAGAACATTTTTGTTGGAAGCCACATACTTTGTTACATATTTATGATTCTCAAATTCATGGATGTATGGGTGAGACTTCTTTGAGTCATTTGAAGTCTCCTTGTTTTTTCTGCTCATTATTTGGTTCAGATTTTAGTGGAGATTCTTCATTCACTTCTTGGATGAAAGAATACATGGTTGAATATTTTGATGCATATCACATCCTTTTGGAGCAGCATTATAGGACATGGGATCCTCACCTATGTCATTGGAGCAGATTTGATTGGTCACTTGAAGATTGTATGCACTTGGAAAATCGTGGTCTACTTGCTTGGAGGTACAAGCACTTTCATGATTCTTTGATGAAGCACCTCCTTGATGTACATTTTCATTATGTAGTTATGTACTTTGATGATATATATTTTGTACTCATGATGTTTGGAAGAATGCATACAAAAAAATGGGATCCAGGAATCATATTATCTGATGGTATGGGTTGGAGAGCACTCTTCATTGTTGGGGTGCAATACAAGCAATGGGACCCTGGAATAATTTTTATCTCATGGGTTTCATATTTTTTGGGGAAGCAAGTAGTATGGGAGATGGATTCCCCACTTAATAAAGTGATTTTAATCAGATTAGTGCAGCAGCAAGCATGGTGGTTCCTCTCTAAAATCTTCATGGAAACTCAAAGACTCAAGGTTGGGCAATTCAATGGCAACTTCAAAGAATTATACAGAAAGCAGGTTCTTCAACACCCACATTTAAAATTGCTTGAGGACAAGCTATATTGGGAAGGGAGGATTTGTCATGTCCCAAATTTGGTATTGGGTCACAATGGCCTAATCACATTGGCCCTATTCATTAGAGTTTGTCAAATTGATGCTAAAGGTCAAATAATTGCCAAGGAGGAAAATTACTAGTTTCCTAGGTTTGGGGTGGAAGCTTTGGGATTTGGAATAATGGGGATAATAAATTATGTTTGAACATTAGAATGGCATAAATATTTAATAAAGGAGATAAATAAATATATACAAGTGAAAATCAAAGTGGCATTTCATCATGAAGACACATGGAGGAAGTGGGACCCACATATGGCTAGATTTCTCCACTACATTTGGCATCATTCTCTCACCAATTCGAATTCAAGGTGAATGGTAACATACTTGGGGGAGTACAAAAGCTATTATTCATTGCATGACTCATCCAAGGTCGAAATATAGAGGAAGAGTAACTCCCATGGAAGAGGAAGAGGCAATTTGGAGCTAGTGAGACACTTGGGCTAGATTCCCTAGCTCTATGACAACAATGATGAAGATGCTATGACACCTATGACACAAATCAGACCTGAAGGATGACATATGAAATATATGACATGTCAGGGCTAAAAATAGACTCCAAGAGGGCGCTCAAGGGTGTTAGGGCAGCTAAGATGCTTCCACATGTGATTTGGTGGAAGTGGGAGACTAGGAATTGTTGTACAAGTGGCGTTCTTTGGAATCTCTTCCCAACATGAGTTGGCATGAGTCTCTTGGAAGGAATTCGACCCATGGAGGACATTAGAAGTTTATAAATGTCAATAACAAAGAATTAAACCGGCTTTTGATCATTTGTAGAATTTGCAATTGCATTTGTGAAGAGGGAGAGCTAGTGGATGACTAGTTTCTTGCCTTAGCCAATTTCGAGGGTGAAAGATTCCCATCCAAGTTGGTAATTGGAAAGGCCATTCAGACCTTTCATTTGGAGCTTTAATGGAGTCTTTATTTGCAGGTGTAAGCTACAGGGCAGCTCATGGTTTCTTCTATTGCAGCTCACTCCTTCAACCATTTCCGGTTTTGATGGCATATTCTTGATCCTTGAGGGAGGGCGTTTTTGGTGAGCTATTGTACTCTTTGGGGGAGATTTTAATGCCCCATTTCTTTTTTAATATGAATTAAATACTCTGTTCTTCATCTCCAGAAAGTTTCAGGTCGAAATTCCAAGTAGAAATGTATAAATCTCATTTTTAATGGAAGAACAATGCCATTTCCCCGCTACCTTGTTGTGAATCAATGTATTGATGATGATTTCAAATGAATGGATGATTCTCTGATGCATTTGTGATTAATGGACTTCCATGGATGTATTTTACAAGTTTCATGTACTGTACTTGAGCATTTGAAGTATTTTTACTTAGTTTAATTGCACTGGGAGAAGAAATAGTGCCATTTCCCCAAGGGTCGAATTGGTGATTTTTGCAGTTGAATGGGAGAGGGTGGGAATAGATATAATAATCAATTAATGGTTCACATGAGACCTTAATAACATCATTAATACATTCCCTACCTCTGTTCAGAAATTTGAGTGGCTTTGGAGGCATTTGGGAAGCCATTTTCAGTACTTACCCGAGGGGGATTTGAACCCCAAATTACTAGTAAAATTGCATACTTGGTCCAGAATATTAAGAGAGTTTTCAGAGGTATTTTGGTGGCCATATATCATCCTTGAACATCATATTCAAGTCCTAATATCATTCATACACCTTCCTTGAAGATTTGAAGGCATTTGGAGTCAATTCGAGACATAGAGACCAATACTAGTCAAAGGCAAATTACTAGTAAAGTTTTCTACATTGGCCAGAATTGAAAGAGTATTTGCAGAAGTATTTTAAAGGTCCAAAGGCATCCTTAAAACACATATTTATGTTCTAATCTCATTCATATACCTTCTCAGAAGATTTGAAATCATTTGGGGCAAATTTGGGACCTAGAGATCAAAACTAGTCAAAGGTCGAACTAGGGAAAAAAAAGTGGAAAATTGACATTTTAATAAAATTCCTAACAAGGGACATTACAAATGCTCGGCAAATTTCCCCCGCCTATCATTTCTATGGAAAATTATTTCACCGAAGTGGAAAGCTTTCAGCTCTTGAACAAACTCCTTAGCTGATGCAACCCCTGAGAATTTGTAGGCTCCTATGTATAAGGGTAAAGGAGGGAAAGAAGCCTTATGCTGCTTGTTAAGCACCGCTCCGATTCCATCAAGGAAAATTTGTCTCACTGCTTCCTTGAGGACTACATAGTTTGTAGCGTACTTTGGCAAAATGTATGATGCTTTGGTCCCTCCAAACATCCTGATGTAGGTGCCCTGCTCTGAGAAATAAAAATCTCCATAGTTTTCTAGGATCTCCATGGCATTTTCTGACAGATAGTTGGGCTCTTCCTTGAATATATGCTTATATAGAGGCATGATGAACTCCTCGCAGATGAGCTTATAGCTTGCTCTGTAATTTTGAGCCCACATTATCTTGTAAGCAGTGTAGACTGGGGTGTTGGCTTTATCCCATGTGCATCCTAAGCTGGGGAAAGATATCTTGGCCAAAATACAGTCAATGAGATAGGAAGACATGTAAAATTCTAACTTTTTTAAGGCCAGGCCTTCTCTTGCAGCAGCCACTGTGGATGCCAAACTGTCCGAAAGGATAGTATCCCAGTCAAACACAGTCCCTTTGAATGCTACGAAGTGGATGATGGGGGCCCACTCTATCTTGTATACAGTGCCATCGGGCATGCCGAAAATTCTGCATAGCATCAGGGCGATTAACCTAAAAGGAGGTCTTAGGTTCTGAACATCATATTCATCATTAGCTCTCTTTCTCAAGTGTTTGCCTGTGACCAATAATTTTATGGCCATCTCAATATTGTTCATCTTTCCCAACCATTCATCACTTAGAGCTTGCTGGGGGCGTGAAAATTTGTAGGCTACAGTGATATAAGATGGATGAAAAGAAGCGAAAGTCTCTCCCCTGCTGTCATGTAATACTCTTGTTTCTGGGTTGGCATGTTCCAGTATCCACCCGATCACTTCCGAGCATGGAAAAAATTCAGGGCGGGTAGAAGCCCTAGCTATGCCGGAAGTTCTGATGTTGAGGTATATTTGTTCTTCTTCCAGTAACACATCCGGGATATCCTGGTCCCTGATCATCCTGTAAACATCGCCCCAACGGACCTCAGGAGGAATGCCGGTAGTACACTTAGTATCTTGGAACATATTTTCAGTCCTAAGTGGCACTGGCTCTGGCTCCATCACTTTAGCTTTCTTTCTACCACCTTTTGGCATCCTGGCTTATCCCTTCTAGCAACCAAATGCAAGTCGTTATAAAAATGTGCAACATGTTATGAGGATAAAACATAGAGAAGGACAGATTTAACATGTGAATGAGAAATATAGACAAATTATGAAGCTGCATGCTGGGGAAGCAAAATAAATCACTCCAAAACAAAAAGGTTCTGAGACTTGATCATCCTAGGGAGATAAAGTCTAGTTAGGAGCTTTTGGAATGCTTCCGAAAAGGTAAGCATATGACGTGAAAACAACCTGCTTCTCGCCTAACCCTTGGAGAGAGGGTATCCTTCATCGTTGCACCTCTAATGGTCAATGGCGGGTGAGCCTGGAGTGAAACAATATTATGATGAAAGAAGAGACTGCTTTCCACATTCATCAAAAGGTGAGGGGTTCAGCCGACCACTACTGTTATTAATAACATTTACGAGACGTTGTGTGGCTGGCTCGAAGTTTGAATGAGGGTGACGATGCCTAGAATGTGGTCGGTGAAAAACTCCGGTGGTTACAGCTATGGCTTTTAGCTGGTAGGAATGAGGCACCTAAGGGGCCACGACGGTCTTAAAAAGAAAAAAATGACCTATGCTAAGAATGCCTATCAGCCACGTTATGGACGTGAAAACCCCAAAAGTAACTTGACGTGGAGATGGGACAAAAAATGGCGGTTAAAAAACCTATGTGGCGACAAGATAGTGGCTGAATGAGGTGGACGCGATCGTGGACGAGCTGAGATAAAGCGGTCCGATGCGGTCTTCTTAACGACGTTTTTTTTGAATGAAAACTAACAATGTGATCAACCAAACCCCCACCGTCCTTTTAAAAGGATAAACACGTGTGGCATTAAACCTGTTGGTGGTGTCATTAAAATGGGGTTTTAATTTCTTGTACGGCGCGCTCATTTCAAGCCGTCTCGGCATTTGTGCACGATCGTCGCTTGCGGGGCGGACTTATGAGTTTCATCCGCAATTGCGGGACGTTATGGCGAACTTCCTCGGTGTTACGGGAGAGATTGGCGTATCCTTCCGAAATACACCCTTTTGGAAACTTATCATGGGCGGTTTCACTGAGTCATCCCGTGGTTTCGGGAGAGTTTTGAATTTCTTTACGCAATTTCGAGAGATATGCCAATTGCTTCCGCAATTGCGGAACAATTTTGTGAATGCTCTTGCCGTTTCGGGATACTTTCTTGAATGGTTCTCGAGAAAAGAACTCGATAGCTTCCGCAGTTTTGGAAGGGAAACCTAAATGGTTCCGCCGTTTCGGAAAGGTTTCGCGAATGGCTCCCGCAAGGTCGAGAGAGATACTTAAGTTTTTTTTTTTCCAAAAGCGTTCCGTGATTTCGGGAGGAAAACGTGAACGCTTCTGTAGTTTCGGGAAGGATAGGTAAATAGCTTCCACTGTTTCGGAAGGGAAACGTGAATGCTTCTGCAGTTTCGGAAGGGAAACGTGAATGCTTCCGTCGTTTCGGGAGGCTTTCGCAAATAGCTTCCGCAACTTCAATAAAAACTCTAAGTCTTTCCCCGGGGTTTTCGCAAGAATAATGTGAATGCTTCCGCCGTTTCGGGAGGGATTTCTGAATGCTTCCGCCATTTCGGAAGAGATTTCTGAATGGCTCCCGCAATTTCGAGAGGAAAAAACTTAAGATTTTTTTAAAGACACTAAGTCTTTCAGCGGCTTCGGGAGAGAAATGCGAATGACTCTTGCTGTTTCGGAAGGGAAACCTGAATGGTTCCGCAATTTCGGGAGAATTTCATGAATTTAACCTTTAGAAGAAAACTTGAAATTTTCAAAGCAGAAACTTCAGTTGAAAACTAAGTAAAAAAGGCGAATTAACCTATTAAGGTAGTCTTTCTAGAAAAAATAAAAGGAGGGGCCCCAATATGTACAAAATTTTTTTTGGGGGAAGTTGCTGCAACAACAATTGACGAGTCGCTGGCGAACACAGATCTCTGAAAAATTCCTCTCCATGATCCGAAACCTTATTAAAAGACATCCATCTTATATGCAATATTCAGCTAAGCACTTGAATCTCAGTGAAGGAAGAAGGCACTTTATCTACTAGCCATTGGGGAAAGGGGAGCTTTGACAGAGACATATTTAAAACTCTCAAAGGGCCAACATATGGGATTCATTTTAGAAGATTCATCTTTCAGATGGCTACTGCTATCGGACTCCACAGGATTTGCAACACTTTCTCATGGACATTATTGCACTTGTTCCTCATTCCCATGCCGCTTTCATCCTTTTGGATGTTTATACTTTTGACAGTTTTACTGTTTGAGCCTTTCAGAAATATTTTCTTTAGACATGATCTTTGATTTAGGTTCCTCAATCCATAATGTCCTTTTGTGTGAGTGAGAGATTTTATTGGTTTGATCAAGCCTCATGGACGAAGAGGAGCCTATTTTGAGCTGAGTCTTTTAGACAGCCTTCTTGACTTTACATGCTTTTGCTTTTGTCTCAGCCATGCTTCAATTGAGGCGAGAATCTCTGAAAAACAGACCCTTAAGTATAAGCCATTTTGGCTGTTAAATTTGCAGCATGGAATCATTTCAATACCCTATGCCCTTAGGATGTGCTACTTTCTGTTGAAATATTGTAACTTCAAAGAATATTATATTTGTACTTTATTATTCGGGAGATGTTTCATTCCTCCGTGAAGATCTTATTGTATATCCGGAGATGTTTATTCCTCCGTCGGAATGTGGTCACTTGGGTTATTAGACTTCCCTAGTGGGCGTTGACCCTATATGTGTTATGTGGGTCAAAGGGTTATTAGACCACCCTAGAGGGGTCGGCCCAGTCAGTTGTAATGGGGTATTTAACCCAATGGTTAAATACGAGCCTACATGACTTGTGTAAAAGACAAGTCGGAGTAGTGTATAAATAGAGGAGGTGTATTCCTCATTTAACACACACTCACTCACTTGAGAGTAGCGCACTTGTGGAGGAGAGGTCTGCTATGGTGGAAGAGGAGATCATGTCTTTGGTTTGCATCTTTGTATATTTCTGATCATCTATATTGAGGAAGCTTTGCTGGGTTTTCTACCCCATGAGGGTTTCCCAGGATAAATCTGTGTCTCTTGTGTTTATGCTATGCTTGTTGTTTCTTCAGTGATCCTGTATATGCTATTATTGTGAAATGGAATGCAATGCTGCTATTTTCTGTCTTAGCATATCAAATCTTAACATGGTATCAGAGCTAACCTGAAGGAAGGCAATGTATGGCACTTACGACACTTGCTTCTCTTGCGACAATTTGAAGGTTTGGGTTTTACATAGCAAAAACCAGTCATCGTGGAACTTTCGCTATAAATCCATTTATGCGAAGGTTCAGGATCTGAAAAGTTTACAGGTCGTATATAACATTCCCAGGTACCTTGTTTCCAAAGGGCACCCTCAGATTCATTGTACTTTGTGAGTTATGATCAGTACAAGTTAGGGTTTCTGCCTCTTCCATATCTCAGTCAAAATCAGGTGACCTAGGAAAAAAGGTCATAACTTGGGCTAGGAAGCTCCAAATGAAATTTCATAAAAAGTGATAGGTAGTACACAGACTGTAATATCTCAAAAAATGTTTTCAGAGGCCGAAGCTGAACCAATGACACGTGGCACGCCGTACAATTTCGCTCTCCTGTATTATCCCATAAATAGGTCACGTTGCGACACTTGGAATAACTCTCTCTCAGAGAGTCCAATTGAGGTCAGACCTATCAGGATGGAAATATAACAGGGCGAGCTATCTTAGGAAAAGTTTTCAGAGGTCGAAGTTCAAAGAGTGACACGTGGCATGCCGTACAAGTTCGCTCTCCTGTATTATCCAAAAACAGGTCACGTTGCGACACTTGGCATAACTCTCTCTCAGAGAATCCAATTGAGGTCAGACCTGTCAGGATGGAAGGATAACAGGTCAGGATATCTCAGAAAACTTTTTCAGACCCTGTGGAGCAAAACGTTTGGAGTTACAACAGAAACAATCAGGTACATATTTCTGTCAAAACAGAATTATTTTTGGAGCACCTTCATTCATGACTTCCGGAATTTAGGGTTTCGGAGAAAGTTAGAATTTTTGGAATCAGAATCCACGGCTGAATGCTACTCAGGAAAATTGAAATTTAGAGACCAAGATCGAATTTTTTTTGTTGGGTAGAAGACCGGGCTTGATCGAACCCCAGTTCGGGATTTTGATCGGAAAGATGGAAAATTAGGGCTTCAGCAAAAGTTAGAATTTTTGAAGTCTGTAACCACGGCTGGAAGCTCCTCAGAAAAATAAGAGTTTAGAGCCTTGAATTGAACCTTTTGATTGGACAGAAGGGTGGGCTTCATCAAACCCTAGTTCAGGTTTCTGTCCAGAAGATCCAGAAGTTTCGAAGGCAATTTTGAGGGGTCAAATTTTGGAGATTTCAAAATTGAAGTATGCTAGTTTGATCAGTTCAGCAAGACACATCCTTCCATCCATTCAAAAGTGTGAAAGTTAAAGATTGAATTTTTAGGGTTTCTCTAGAAAACCCTAATCAAGCTCCAGATCAAGTTTCAGGGGGAGTTGAGGCTAAGGCCTTACATAAGAAGACCACAAGAAGTCTCGACAGGTATGACTTAAGGAGGTTCAGGTATGTCTTGAAATCTGATTCTTGATTAAGTTCATAATGTGTTTGTCTTCATGTTATCTATTAGTACAATCTTGATTAATGTTAGAATTGTCTTATCACCCTAGTAACAGTATGAATGCATGTGAATGATCGAAGACATTCATTGATTAGGGCTATATGAATATACTAATGCATTATGGTGTTGTGTGAGGTTGATGTTGTCTACTAACAAGATACAGGTACATCACAAAAGACAAATCAAGTTCCATGACCATGACATCATGAAGACAAAGACTCATCCATAATCTTTGTTCTACTTACGAGGTATGTATGACTTTGTTCTATTATGCTTAACCTATGAGATATGCAGGTTCCAGTACAAGATCTCTAAATCATTGAAGAGAACAAAGAAGATATTGATTAGGTATGTTAGACATAACTAAGCAGGTATACTAATCCAGGTATGTTTTCCTATGTCAAGTTAGAATCTTACCTTGTGTTAGGATCCCTTATATAAGTATACTTGGTATGATCAGTTATGCTTATTTATAAAGTTAGTAATCAAGGGTTTATGAATATTATGTCTTTTATCTTGATTGATGATATGCTTGAGTAAAAGAAGACTTCCCTGAAATCTTGAATACTAATGTTTATTATCTATGATCATGACTATACATATTCAAGATTATTTAGAATTATAATGTTTTGATAATATTTATAATATACTAATGAATGCATGTTTGTGTGTGAGATCATGAGGATAACACTAGTGCACACTTGAGCATGCACAATGGTACAGAATGAATAGAAGTTCAAAAGACATTTAGAAGATCAAGCGGGAGGCAACCACACAAACATAAAAGATAAGTATTTGAGTTATTATTTGAAATAGTAAATAGATTGTATGCATATTTGTATTCATGCTGAGTGTAAACATTCATAGAGCATTGAATAGTATACTACTAATATGCATATGATTGGTAAGTTGGACAAAACATTCCATTGTAGCTTGTCTAGAATGAAACCTCTTTGTTGACATGCTGAGAGCTCTGCACACTCTCGATAGTATGTTCTGGTAGAGATGGAAGGCATCTAGATAGCCACTGTATGCATACAGGATATGGAAAAGTGTTGTGCCAAAGTATTGGTCAAGATAGTTGCATAACTATGTAAATGATATCTGTATGCATAATAGGTTATCATGTCAACATGATTTCATGATTATGAAGCATTACTAATCATGTACTTAATTTTGATTTGTAGGAAAGATCATGAAGAATGATGAACACCGAACAAGTGATGGATGTTCAACAAGAATATTTACAAATCAAACATAATATAGAAGGCTCGTGGCTAAAAGATTCTCTTAGAAAGAGGAAGAGAATCATGACGAGATGTTTGCTCCAAGTGGCTAGATAAGACCATTCTCTTAATGGTGTAATTAAAGAAGAAGTGTGAATCAGGTTCTGTATGATCAATAGTCAATTGATGAGCTTAATGATCATCATGGGTGATGTGGATCACAACCTTTGCTACAAGATTGAATATGGTTTCTATACACAGATGAATTGGATGCAAGAAGGAACTCATCACAGAGTTCGAATGATGTGGAGGCTTATATCAATAGACCCATCTGACGAGAGATGGCACAGATAGATGGCTGCAGAAATGAAAATGAAAGATCTCATATTGATGCATTACTTCCTAGGTCTAGAAGTATGGCAAGGATCAGAAGGAATCTTTCTCAACCAGGGAAAGTATGCCGAGAAATATTAAAAGGACTTGAGGTGTTGGAATGGTCACTCTTATGGATTCCAACTTGAAGCTGTTAGGGGATGACTCATCATAGTTAGTGGATATAACTCTATACATTCAAATTATTGGGTCAGATATATGCTTTGCTGTGAACACCTTGAGTCAGTATCTAGTGGAAACTAGATGTGTTCATCTGATAGTTGCAAAGCATGTGATGAGGCACCTAAAGGATACAATAGACTTTGATCTATGCTATCTTGGAGATCATGACTTCAGATGGCTACTCAGATGTTGATTGGGTAGAAAGAGTATCAGACAAGAAGAACACATCGAGAGGATGTTATTGTTTGGGACCAGCCATGATCTCGTGGTTTAGCTGGAAGCAGTCTAGTGTGGCTCTCAGCACAAGCGGAATATATGGCTGGTTGCTTTGCTAGTTGTGAAGCAGTATGGCTTATGGATTGTTTGACTTAGACCCAATTGTGATCCTATGTGACAAACAGAGCTGTATCAAGATGGTAGAGAATCCAGTGTTCCAAGATATGGTGCAGAAAGGAATTAAAGTTCGAATTTGTAACAAGTTACCGATGTACTAACCAAACCTCTACCTCAAGTAAAGTTTTCCGAGAAGGACCCTCCTCGAAAGGGGGAGTGATGTGATCACTTATGATGAGATTTCCCACATCGAAAGTGAGGTCGATGATGTGAATACCTATATTGGTGATGCCAATAGAGAGGTTGGTGAACAGTCCTTAGACAGGGTCTAAGTTGACGAGGGGATTGCATCATCCTTGAACACATGTTCTAAAAGGATCCGTAGACATATGGTCTCCGAGAATGAAGTCCTTAGTGGACATGTGGGGATTGGATCATCCCTGGACTTCATTCGTAAATTGAGCCGTAGACGTATGTCTTCAAGAATGAAGTCTAAGTGTACATGTGGGCATTGGATCATCCCTGGACTTCAGTCCTAAAGAGAGCCATAGACGTATGTCTTCGAGAATGAAGTCCTTAGAGGACATGTGGGGATTGGATCATCCCTGGAATTCAGTCCTAACGAGAGCCATAGACGTATGTCTTCGAGAATGAAGTCCTTAGTGGACATGTGAGGATTGGATCATCCTTAGACTTTAGTCCTAAAGAGAGCCGTAGATGTATGTCTCCGAGAATGTGGTCCCTAGTGGATGAGAGGATTGTATCATCCGTGGACTTCAGTCCTAAAGTGATCCGTAGACAGATGTCTCCGAGAGTAAGAGGATTGTATCATCCGTGGACTTCAGTCCTAAAGTGATCCGTAGAATCTTGTCTTCGAGAAAGATGTTGGTGAATGATGTAATGTGCACTCCTGGACTGCTCAGCAGTGGGTGATCATTCACGAAACCTGTAATGATGTAATGTTCGCTCCTGGACTGCTCAGTGTAGAAGCAGGTGATCATTCACAGGTTGTAAATCCTAGATTTGATCTAGGTCACACCCCAGTTGAAATAGTACTGGCTCTATGGTTGGATGGAATGATGTAATGTTCGCTCCTGTACTGCTTAGTGTAGCAGCAGGTGGTCATTCACAGGTTGTAAATCCTAGATTTGATCTAGGTCACACCCCAGTTGAAATAGTACTGGCTCTGTGGTTGGCTGGAATGATGTAATATTCGCTCCTGGACTGCTCAGTGTAGCAGCAGGTGATCATTCGCAGGTCCTGTAATGATGTAATGTTCGCTCCTGGACTGCAGCAGGTGATCATTCACAGGTGATAAAATCCTAGATTTAATCTAGGTCACATCCAGTATGAAAGAGGACTGGCACTGTGGTCGGGATTGCATTGTCCCTAGACATGGTGAGATGTCTTAAAGTGATAAGGACTAATCATCCTATTAATCGATTGGGATTGCATCGTCCCTAGACATGGTGAGGTGTCTTAAAGTGATAAGGACTAATCATCCTGTAAATAGATTGGGATTGTATCATCCTTGGACCTATGTCCTGAAGTGAGAGGGATTGATCATCCCGTAATTGGATCATGTGTGTTGCAGGGTATGCTGCTATTGTGTATACTTGTATCGGTGTGGATACTTGTATTGATGATGTATACTTGTATCGGTGTGGATACTTGTATTGATAATGTATACTTGTATTGATGAGGATACTTGTATTGATGATATGTATACTTGTATTGATGAGGATACTTGTATTGATGATGTGTATACTTGTATTGATGAGGATACTTGTATTGATGATATGTATACTTGTATTGATGATATGTATACTTGTATTGATGATGTGTATACTTGTATTGATGAGGATACTTGTATTGATGATGTGTATACTTGTATTGATGAGGATACTTGTATTGATGATGTGTATACTTGTATTGGTGTGGATACTAATACAGATGATCCAGATGCTGTAGATCGAGATGATCCTGATGTTGTTGATCGTGATGATCTAGATGACGATGCTGTTGATCGTGATGATCTAGATGACGATGATGTTGATCGTGATGATTTAGATGACAATGTTGCTGATCGTGATGATCTAGATGATGATGATGTGGATCATGATGATCTAGATGACGATGCTGCTGATCGTGATGATCTAGATGACGATGATGTTGATCGTGATGATCTAGACGATGCTGCTGATCGTGATGATCTAGATGACGATGCTGCTGATCGTGATGATCTAGATGACGATGATGTTGATCGTGATGATCTAGATGACAATGCTGTTGATCATGATGATCTAGATGATGATGTTGATGATCATGTGATGACGATGTTGATGATCGTGTGATGACGATGCTGATGATCATGTGATGATGATGCTGATGATCATGTGATGACGATGCTGATGTTGAATATTGTAACTTCTAAGAATATTATATTTGTACATTATTTATTCCGGAGATGTTCCATCCCTCCGATGTGATTTTATTATGTATCCGGAGATGTTTATTCCTCCGAAGAATTGTGGTAACTAGGGTTGTTAGACCCACCATGTGGGGGTCGGCCCTAAAGTTGGGTTTTAGGGGTTATTAGACTTCTCCAGGAGAGGTCGGCCCCATTAGGTATTTTTGGTGGTCAGGAGTGTGTATAAATAGAGGAGGTGAACTCCTCATTAGAACACACACTCACTTGTGAAAAGAGGTGCACTTGTCTGGGAGATCTGCTAAGGAGGAATAGAAGGAGGGAGCACATCTTGTATTTTGGTTAATCATCTTATTGAGGAAAGCTTTGCTGGGTTTTCTACCCCATGAGGGTTTCCCAGGGTAAATATTGTGTCTATCTTGTGATTATGCTTCTTTCAGTGATCTTGCTAGTCTATTTGGTTTAAATTTAACATGGAATCAGAGCCATACTGAATAGGACATCTTTCACAAGGTAAGAATACCTCTCTCTCTCTCTCCAAGTGAAGTTAGGGTTTCATCCCAAAGTTGGTATTATTGAATTTTGGTTGGGTAGAACTCCAGGAATTCCAAACCCTAATTCTACCAAAAGTGCGATACGTCAGATTTTGGTTTCAGAAAAAAAGTTGGAATTTTTGAATTCTGATCACATGGCTGGATAGCCCTTCTCAAGAGCATTCTTTTGAGCTATAGATCGAACTTTTTGGTTGAGTAGAACTCCGGGAAAGTCAAACCCTAATTCTACCAAAAGTGCGATAAAATTCTGTTCCAGATTCCGGAAAAGTGAAAAGTAACTTTTCAGGTAAGTCTGCTCTGTCTCTTGGACTCCCCCAAGAGAAGATGGCTCCAAACACTAAGCTTGAAGACAAGCTAGAAGGTATAGAAAATTTCCGGGCATGGAAATACAGAATTGGTCTCATTCTTGAGGAGAATGATCTTGCTCAGTATATCAAGGAAGAAGTTGCAGAACCAGAAAGAGATGAAGCCAAAGAAAAGCATAGGAAGGATTTGATTAGGGCAAAGAGAATCATAGCTGATTCCATTAAAGACCACTTGATTCCCCAAGTGGCCTCCAAGAAGACTCCAAAGGAAATGTATGATGCCCTAGGAAGAATGTATGAAGGAAAGAACATCAATAGAAAGATGAACCTAAGGACTCAATTGAAGAGTACCAAGATGCACAAAGGAGAATCCATTCAAGACTACTAGATGCAATTGGTGATACCCTTGATGAGGATGAACTTGTGATGACTGCTCTCAATGGTCTCACTAGATATTGGGAGTCATTTATACAAACCATGTGTGCCAGGAAAGAGAGCATGAAGTTTGATATAGTATGGGAGGATTGTGTTCAAGAAGAAGCTAGGGTTGCAAACAGAGAAGCTCTTCTCAAAGAGGATGACCAAGCTTTGGCCACTCATACCAAAAGAAGAAGAATGAGTCATTTCAAGAGAGTTGACCACAAAGGATCTCAACACTTCTCTAGATCTAACAAGAGAAGAGGACCCAATTCAGCAAGAGATCTTTCCACAGTAGAATGCTACAATTGTCATAAATTAGGACACATCTCCAGATTCTGTCCTTATCAAAAGAAGAAGTTCTTCCACAAAAGACATCATGCACATATGGCAGAAAATGATAGTGAAGAAGAAGAAGAGGAAGAAGATGAAGAAGAAGAAGAGGTAGAGGTAAAGCCTAAAAGGAAAAGAAGTAAGGTGAAGAAAGAAGATCCAAAAGAATATGTTCTATTCTCTGCACTCTCTGGATCCGTATCTCCTGGAGAAGATACATGGCTCATTGACAGTGGTGCTTCCAAGCACATGACAGGTCAAAGGAAGACATTCTCAAATCTTGAAGAAAAGACTTCTTCACAGAAAGTATCTCTAGGAGATGACTACCAATATCCCATCAAAGGAATTGGTGAAGCTAGCTATAAGCTAGATTCTGGAACACCCTTGAAGATGAAAGACATCTTATATGTACCAGGATTAAAGAAAAACCTTCTCTCTATTTCAGCACTAGATAAGAAAGGTTTTAGAGTAGCCTTCATAGATGGACAAGTACTCATGTGGTCCAAAGGAAAGACAATTAAAGATGCAGTTGTTATTGGTGAAGAAGAAGGAGGTCTCTATAAACTCAAGGGCCATCCAGAAGCTGCCTTTGCACATGAGATATCTAGCCCCAGTGAGCTATGGCATAGAAGATTAGCTCACATCAACTTTAAAGCCTTACCCTATGTAAGCAAGGTAGTCATAGGATTACCAGATTTGAAAGCTGATCATGATGGCTCATGTAAAGGGTGTAAGAAAGGGAAAAATATCAAGAACCCCTTTCCAAAGAGTGAAACAAAGACTAAGAACATTTTAGAACTAATTCACTCGGATGTATGTGGACCAATGCCCACCACTTCTCTAAGTGGGTTTGAATACTATCTTTCATTCATTGATGATTATTCAAGGAAAACTTGGATATACTTCCTGAAGGGTAAGAATGAAGTCTTTGGAAAATTTAAAGAGTTCAAGGCTCTAATAGAAAATCTATCAGAAAAGAGAATCAAGATTCTCAAAACAGATAATGGCGGAGAATTTACCTCAAAGGAATTTGTGGACTTTTGCAAAGAAGCTGGAATCAAAAGGGAACTAACTACTCCTTATAATCCCCAACAAAATGGGGTGGCTGAAAGGAAAAATAGAACAATCATGGAAGCTGTGAAGACCATGATACATGATCAAGATCTTCCCATGTATCTATGGGCTGAGGCAGCCAAGACAACAGTATATGTGTAAAATAGATTATCTCATAGTGCTCTTGAGTTCAAAACTCCAGAATAAGTGTTTACAGGTAAGAAGCCTGAGGTAAGTCATCTTAAAATATTTGGGTGTCCTGTGTACATCCACATTCCAAAAGAAAAGAGAACCAAGTTGGACCCTTCTGGTAAGAAGGGAATATTTGTTGGTTATTGTGAATCATCCAAAGCCTTCAGAATTTACATTCCAGGCTTTCATCACATAGAAATAAGTAGAGATGTAACATTTGATGAAGAAGCAGCTCTCAAGAAATCCAAGAAGTGCCAACTTGATGAAATCTATGAAGAAGATACTTCTCCCAGAATCAAAGAGGCTGTTCCCATGCCTGAAGATGATTCTCCAGAGGATCATGACATGTTGGAACCACAAGAGCCTCCTATTACAGACTTATCCAAGAAAAGAAGGCCAGCATGGGCTAGAGATATTATTCAAGGGGCTGAAAGATATGGAGCTCCTGAAGGCTCCACTAGAGAAAGAAAGAAACCAAAGCTAGTGTCCAACTATATGGCCTTGATGTGTGATCTTGTGGATCAACTACCCACTAGCTATGAAGAGGCAGCTCAGAAGAAAGAATGGGTAGAAGCAATGACAGAAGAATATCAGTCAATAATGAAAAATGATGTTTGGGATATAGTTCCCAAACCGAAAGATAAGAGTGTGGTTTCTTCCAAATGGATTTTCAAAATAAAACATGCCGCGGATGGAAGCATCGAAAAATATAAAGCAAGATTTGTAGCCAGAGGATTCTCTCAGAAGGAGGGAATTGACTATGAAGAAAAATTTGCACCAGTTGCTAGGTATACTTCAATCAGAACTATCATGGCACTTGCATCCATGATGAAGTGGAAATTACACCAAATGGATGTTAAGACAGCTTTTCTGAATTGTGTAATTGAAGAAGAAGTATACATAGAGCAACCTCAAGGGTTTGAGGTTAATGATGGAAGAACTCATGTATGCAAATTGAAGAAGGAATTATATGGGTTGAAACAAGCTCCCAGGGCTTGGTACGGAAGGATTGACAATTTCCTAACTAGCATGGGCTTTACCAAAAGTAAAGCTGACCCAAATCTTTATCTCAAACTAATGGATGATGAACCTGTTATATTACTGTTATACGTAGATGATCTATTTCTAACTGGAGATGAGAAACAAATTATTGAAAGCAAGATGAAGCTTTCTTCAGAATTCGAGATGAAAGATCTCGGATTAATGCATTACTTCTTAGGCTTAGAAGTATGGCAAGAACCAAAAGGAATCTTTCTAAATCAAGGTAAGTATACTGTGGAGATTCTCAAAAGATTTGATATGTTGGAGTGTAAAGCCAAGGCCACTCCCATGGACTCCAACTTAAAGTTATTAGTTAATGATTCATCAGAATTAGTGGACATAACTCTATATAGACAAATCATTGGATCATTAATGTACTTAACCAATACTAGGCCTGATATATGCTTTGCTGTAAATAGAACCCAGAAAGGTTCACCTAATAGCTGCAAAGCATATAATGAGGTATCTAAAAGGTACATTAGATTTTGGCCTATTTTATCTTGGAGGTCATGAACTCAAACTACATGGTTACTCAGATTCTGATTGGGCAGGTAATGTCTCAGATAGAAAAAGTACTTCAGGCAGATGTTATGGTCTTGGATATGCCATGATATCATGGTTCAGCAAGAAACAATCTAGTGTGGCCCTCAGTACTGCTGAAGTAGAATATATAGCTGCCTGCTCTGCCAGCTGTGAAGCAGTATGGCTTCGGAAACTTTTATCTGGAGTGTTTGACTTAGAAATGGACCCCACTGTGATCATGTGTGATAATCAAAGCTGCATCAAGATGACTGAAAATCCTGTATTTCACGATAAGTCAAAACACATAGAGATCCGATACTTTTACATACGAGATATGGTGCAGAGAGGAGCTATCAAGCTCGAGTATATAAGCACTGAGGATCAAATTGCTGATATCCTGACGAAACCTCTATCTCGAGTAAAGTTTGAACACTTCCGAGACAAGCTTGGTGTAGTTCAGAAGGACCTTCCTCGAAAGGGGGAGTAGCACAGTATCCGAGAACAAGTCTATCTCATCAATGATGAGGTTACCTATTTACTGCACTTAGTTACCTAGAATTATTTAGATTTAGGACTCTTATATTCTTTCTTTTGATGATAGATGTATACATGCTTTTGATGTTAGTTCTGATGATAGATGTATACATGCTTTTGATGTTAGATGTATACATGCTTTTGATGTTAGTTCTGATGATAGATGTATACATGCTTTTGATGTTAGATGTATACATGCTTTTGATGTTAGTTCTGATGACAGATGTATACATGCTTTTGATGTTAGTTTTGATGATAGATGTATACATGCTTTTGATGTTAGTTTTGATGATAGATGTATACATGTTTTGTTGAGGATGATACATGTTGTTGTTATACATGTTTTGTTGATGATGATACATGTCGTGGTTATACATGTTTTGATGATGATGATACATGTCGTGGTTATACATGTTTTGTTGATGATGATACATGTCGTGGTTATACATGTTTTGATGATGATGATACATGTTGTGGTTATACATGTTTTGATGATGATGATACATGTGATGGTTACACATGTTTTGATGATGAGGATACATGTTTTTGGTATACAACATGTGAAGGGATTGGATCATTCCTGGACTTCAGTCCGAAAGAAGAGCCATAGACGTATGTCTTCGAAAATGAAGTTCTTGGTGAACATGTGAAGGGATTGGATCATTCCTGGACTTCAGTCCGAAAGAAGAGCCGTAGACGTATGTCTTCGAAAATGAAGTTCTTGGTGAACATGTGAAGGGATTGGATCATTCCTGGACTTCAGTCCGAAAGAAGAGCCGTAGACGTATGTCTTCGAAAATGAAGTTCTTGGTGAACATGTGAAGGGATTGGATCATTCCTGGACTTCAGTCCGAAAGAAGAGCCGTAGACGTAAGTCTTCGAGAATGAAGTCCTAGATGGACGTTGAAGGATTAAGTCATCCTTGGACGTAGGTCCTAAATGCACGGTTGAAGGATTAAGTCATCCTTGGACGTAGGTCCTAAATGCACGGTTGAAGGATTAAGTCATCCTTGGACGTAGGTCCTAAATGCACGGTTGAAGGATTAAGTCATCCTTGGACATAGGTCCTAAATGTACGGTGGAGGATTAAGTCATCCTTGGACGTGGTCCTAAATGCACGGTGGAGGATTAAGTCATCCTTGGACGTGGTCCTAAATGCACGGTGGAGGATTAAGTCATCCCTGGACGTGGTCCTAAATGCACGGTGGAGGATTAAGTCATCCCTGGACGTGGTCCTAAATGCACGGTGGAGGATTAAGTCATCCCTGGACGTGGTCCTAAATGCACGGTGGAGGATTAAGTCATCCCTGGACGTGGTCCTAAATGCACGGTGGAGGATTAAGTCATCCCTGGACGTGGTCCTAAATGCACGGTGGAGGATTAAGTCATCCCTGGACGTGGGCCTAAATGCACGGTGGAGGATTAAGTCATCCCTGGACGTGGGCCTAAATGCACGGTGGAGGATTAAGTCATCCCTGGACGTGGTCCTAAATGCACGGTGGAGGATTAAGTCATCCCTGGACGTGGTCCTAAATGCACGGTGGAGGATTAAGTCATCCCTGGACGTGGTCCTAAATGCACGGTGGAGGATTAAGTCATCCCTGGACGTGGTCCTAAATGCACGGTGGAGGATTAAGTCATCCCTGGACGTGGTCCTAAATGCACGGTGGAGGATTAAGTCATCCCTGGACGTGGTCCTAAATGCATGGTGGAGGATTAAGTCATCCCTGGACGTGGTCCTAAATGCACGGTGGAGGATTAAGTCATCCCTGGACGTGGTCCTAAATGCACGGTGGAGGATTAAGTCATCCCTGGACGTGGTCCTAAATGCACGGTGGAGGATTAAGTCATCCTTGGACGTGGTCCTAAATGTACGGTAGAGGATTAAGTCATCCTTGGACGTAGTCCTAAATGAACGGTTGAGGATTAAGTCATCCTTGGACGCTGTCCTAAATGTACAGTAAGGATTGGATCATCCTTGGACTTTGGTCCTGTAAACTGAGCCGTAGACATGTGGTCTCCGAGAACATGATAGGACTGGATCGTCCCTGGACTTCGGTTCAAAAGGTACATGACTGGACATAGAGAACTGCTGTTGATCGTGTGATGGCGATGTTGATGATCTTGCGATGACGATGCTGATGATCGTACGATGACGATGACGATGCTGATGATCGTACGATGACGATGACGATGCTGATGCTCGTGCGATGATGATACTGATGATCATACGATAACGATGACGATGCTGATGATCGTGCGATGATGATGCTGATGATCGTACGATGACGATGACGATGCTGATGATCGTGTGATGGCGATGCTGATGATCGTGTGATGGCGATGTTGTTGATCGCGTATTATGACGATGCTGATGTTCCAGTAACTGGTCAAGTTACTAATGATGATGAATTGAAGAAAGCTTCCGATGATATATAGATGATGTAGTAAATGACTCCTTGCTCCTGCAGATGTTGTTATAATATCCTTCTCGTTAAGTGGGAGTGTTGAATATTGTAACTTCTAAGAATATTATATTTGTACATTATTTATTCCGGAGATGTTCCATCCCTCCGATGTGATTTTATTATGTATCCGGAGATGTTTATTCCTCCGAAGAATTGTGGTAACTAGGGTTGTTAGACCCACCATGTGGGGGTCGGCCCTAAAGTTGGGTTTTAGGGGTTATTAGACTTCTCCAGGAGAGGTCGGCCCCATTAGGTATTTTTGGTGGTCAGGAGTGTGTATAAATAGAGGAGGTGAACTCCTCATTAGAACACACACTCACTTGTGAAAAGAGGCGCACTTGTCTGGGAGATCTGCTAAGGAGGAATAGAAGGAGGGAGCACATCTTGTATTTTGGTTAATCATCTTATTGAGGAAAGCTTTGCTGGGTTTTCTACCCCATGAGGGTTTCCCAGGGTAAATATTGTGTCTATCTTGTGATTATGCTTCTTTCAGTGATCCTGCTAGTCTATTTGGTTTAAATTTAACAGCTGATGATCGTAAGGATCCAGATGTTGATGTTGCTGTAGCTGTTTGAGTGCTACAGAAGATAAAGACTCAGTACTGAAGATGTTGATGTTCCAGTATTGAAGATGTTCCAGTAACTGCTTGAGTTATTGATGATGTTGAGAAATCTTCCAATGATTTATAGATGTATCATGTATGATGTTGATGACTCCTTGCTCGTGCAGATGCTATTATAATATCCTTCTCATTAAGGGGGAGTGTTGAAATGTTGTAACTTCAAAGAATATTATATTTGTACTTTATTATTCCAGAGATGTTTCATTCCTCCGTGAAGATCTTATTGTATATCCAGAGATGTTTATTCCTCCATCGGAATGTGGTAACTTGGGTTATTAGAATTCCCTAGTGGGCGTCGGCCCTGTATGTGTTATGTGGGTCAAAGAGTTACTAGACCACCCTAGAGGGGTCGGCCCAGTCAGTTGTAATGGGGTATTTAACCCAATGGTTAAATACGAGCCTACATGACTTGTGTAAAAGACAAGTCGGAGTAGTGTATAAATAGAGGAGGTGTATTCCTCATTTAACACACACTCACTCACTTGAGAGTAGCACACTTGTGGAGGAGAGGTCTGCTATGGTGGAGGAGGAGATCATGTCTTTGGTTTATATCTTGGTATATTGCTGGTCATCTATATTGAGGAAGCTTTGCTGGGTTTTCTACCCCATGAGGGTTTCCCAGGATAAATCTGTGTCTCTTGTGTTTATGCTGTGCTTGTTGTTTCTTCAGTGATCCTGTATATGCTATTATTGTGAAATGGAATGCAATGCTTCTATTTTCTATCTTAGCATATCAAATCTTAACACTTTCCATGGGTCCAACTTCAATAACCTTCTTGAGATGCCTTTAAGTGTGAGAGTGGGTGGAGCCCAAAGATAGCAATAAAGATAGTCATAGATCTCTGCTATTTAAATAGGATTAGTGTGACTAGCAGGGTAGGCTTCCTTCCTTCTAAAAAAGTTCAGCAAGAGCATAATACATAGATAAACTTTCATTCGAGCATAGTTCTGGACTCATGGGTTGTGAGATTTCTTTGAGAGACCTATCTTGATGAGAAACTCAACCGCAGGGGATTTCAGAAAGCAAACTTTGTGCAAAGGTTCAAATGACAAGAAAAGAAACAAAATGGCTGAAAATAATGAAAACACAAGGCTAAAGCAACATAAAAGAAATTTTTTATTTATGTACAGAAAGTCTTAGTGAGACTATGCAAAGTATTGTTTCAGGGCGAGGCCATTGAGAGGAAGGGTTACTTCTTCTCCTTCGAGGTCTGTCAACTTATAAGTGGATGGGCCTATCTTTGCCGAAATTTGGTATGGGCCTACCCATAAATGTTGGAATTTCGTGTGCATCCCTTTGCCATCATGATTATGGTCCCATTTCAAGAATAAATCCCCAACTTCAAAACTTCTTTTACCGGACTTCCTCTTATCGAACCATCTCTTAACTATGTCTTGGTGTTGATGGAAACGGTCTTTAGATTTCTGTCGGGCTTCTTCAAGTTGGAGTAGGGTATTGATCCTGGATTGTAAGACTTGGCTACGAGACCCCCAAGAGGCTTGGGACAACTGTAAGGATGGGAGCAAGATGTTGGGGGGAAGGATGGCTTCCTTGCCATAGACAAGAGTGAAAGGGGAAACCCCTAATGCGTTCTTTGGAGTCACCCTATCTGCCCATAAGGTGTTTGGGAGAGCTATATGCCAACTTCGTTGGTTTTCTATCATAGTTTTCTTGAGGATTCAAATAAGGTTTTTGTTTGAAGATTCAGCTAATCCGTTCCCTTGAGGGTAATAATTGGCTGAATAATGCAGCTTAATTCCCCATTCATAAACAAATTCATTTATCTTGAAAGACGAAAAATAGGGAGCATTATAATCAACGAGGGAAATTGGAACCCCAAACCTGGTTATGATGTTTTCTTTCAAGAAACTGATGACTATATCTTCATTGATCTTGCGCAACGGGATAGCCTCCGTCCATCTAGTGAAGTAGTCGGTAGCCGTTAGGATGTATCGATGTTGCAAAGAAAAATTTGGATTTATTTCTTCGATAACATCTATACCCCACTGCTCAAAAGGCTCAGAGATAATAACCGGCTGCAAGGGTCCTGCTGCCTTAGGTAATTTCCCGGCACTTCTTTGGCATACATCACAGTTTCGTGCATACGTATGGGAATCTTGGAACAGAGTGGGCCAATAATATCCAGCTCTAAGTATCTTGTGTGCTGTTGTCTCCCCTGAATAATGTCCACCTGCGGGGCCATCGTGTAATTCTTTAACAACTTTACTTGCATCTTCCTTTTCTAGACATCTAAGGAAAACTCCATCATAATTCTTTCTGAAAAGTATCCCATCAATGATTTGATAAGGTGCTGATTTGAAACGAAGTGCCCTTCTTTGCTTAGAGTTCCAGTGCTCAGGTAGGTATCCTTGTTGTAAATAATGTACCAGATCTCTATACCATGACTAAGGAGTTGAGAAGATAGGACATATTTCAATCGAGTTTAGCTCAGCTTCATTCTTCCATTGTTGCTCTTCATCAGTCGAATTTTCTGCAAGCAATTTGCACATGCCTTGCTCTTTAATGATCGTGGCCAGTTGAAATTCTAAGTCATATTCTTGAAGAGCTGTGACCCAGTTCCCTCTCCTTTCTCCTAGTTCCTTTTGAACGAAAAGGGATCTAACAGCTGGGTGGGGAACTATAACTTTAGTTCTATTCTTAAGAATATATGGCCTGAACTACTTGATTGCTTTGAAGACAGCGTATGCATGATTTTCCACCATCAGATAATTTAGCTCAGCCCCCTACAGACCAGTGCTCATAAACGAGATTGGGTATTCGTCTCCTAGTTCCACCTTTTGAGTGAGTACAGCTGCGAGGGAGTCATGCGAAGCAAAGGTGTACATGATAAAATCCTTATCAAAATCTGGGCTTCTTAAGGAAGGAGCTTTAGCTATAGCTTCCTTGATGTCTCTAAAAGCATCCTTTTCTAAATCTGTCCACTTCAACTATATGCTTTGTTTAACCATCTGTTGTAAAGGTTTATCAATTTGTGCAAAATCTGGAACAAATCTTTGGACGAAATTGATAGTGCCCATAAATAATTGCATAGATTTTTTGTTATAAGGCATTGGAATCTTATTGATAGCTTGTACTCTTTCCTAATCTATTGACACTCCTCTTTTGGAAATGATATGGCCCAAGAGTTTACCTTCGGGAACAACGAACACATTCTTCCTGGGATTCAAAGAAATACCATATTTTCGACAGCGATAAAAAATATGCTTCAAATGGACAATATGATCTTCCCTTTTCTTTGAAAAAACTGTCACATCATCTAAGTAGACATCAACACATTGCCCATCCAATCCTCAGAAGGCGATATCCATTGCTCGTTGGAATGTAGCTCCTGCATTTATCAGGCCAAATGGCATCCTTCTATATGCGAAAGTTCCCCACTTAGTACGGAAAGTAGTCTTAAGACGATCTTCTTTGGCTACTAATACCTGATTGTACCCAGAGAAACCATCGAGAAGAGAAAATAGCTCAGATCCCAACACCATTTGAAGGATTTGTTCCATTGAAGGGATGGGGTAGTTGTCTTTATCCGAAGCTCTGTTTAAATTTCTGAAGTCTACACATAGTCTTATCTCTTCTGACTTCTTTCTTACGAGAACTAAGTTAGCAACCCACTCAGAATGCCGGACCTTAAAGATTATTTTAGCGTCCAGGAGTTTCTTTAATTCCTTTTGAATCAGAGGTTCTAGAGTAGGATGCATCCTTCTTAATTGCTGCTGAAATGGCTTGACACCCGCTTTCATCGGTATAACATGCTGAATAATGCGGACGTCATATGTTTTTAGATCTTCATAGGTCCATGCAAAAACATCCTTATATTGCTTAAATAGTTTGATGAACCAATCTCTTTCTCCCGGTGAACAACATTTTCCAAGGTTGACAAATTTTGGTTCTGCCTCGGTACCTAAATTAACTAACTCATGTTGCATTGATGAACTATTAGTTTTGGTATTAGTTGGCCTTTTGAACTTATTTTGTAGATCGCACAGCATTTCGAGTGACCTTACCCCTTTGGGGATGAAATTTCCTTTATCTGCATCCTTCTTTAGCAAATCAGAATCGTGTTCTTCTTCATGTATCACAGCTCCTTGGAAGCTGTCTTCGTTTGTTAGAAAACTGATAATCTGTTCGTCATCATCGAAAACTCTGAAGTTTGTGATGTTATCGGGAACGGAGGGCCTGAAAATTAATTCAATTGAGCATTTGTTATTAGATGGCACCAATCTAGAAGCGGATGTTGCTAATAGATCAGTTGTAGAATTTTGCAATCTAGGAATAGACTTTATATTGAAAGCGTCAAAATGCATAATAAAATCCCATACCTTAGCATGATAACCCTTCAAATGAGGTGAGAGACAGTGAATGGTGTCTCTTACCTGTCTTACAATTATTTCTGAGTCACCAAAAACCTTCAGGTATTTAACATTTAAACCAATGGCCTTCTTTAATCCATGTACCAAAGCTTCATATTCCACCGTGTTGTTAGTACAATCAAATTCTAATCTACAGGACAAAAAATACTTGTTTCTTCTTGGATCCATCAGAACACAACCGGCTTCGGATCCTTCCAGAGTTTTAGAACCGTCAAAGTATAATGTCCAAAAAATATCTTTTGATTCAGCTAAGTTAGTATCTCTATGATCTAATTCAGTGACTAAACTAACTATATTACAGTCAACATCATCAGTCCGAGAGAAATGAAGGAGATCGAACTATTCATCTGATTCATGGCTGATGGTTTCAGACTGATAATTACCCGGATCAATTTCTAAGAAATAATTCCCCAGAACCGAGGATGAGAAAGTTACAACCTCATTCTTTCCCTCTAGTTGAGTTACATTTTGCTTCATGTGTGGTTCTCTCAGGACTTTGATCTGATTCTGCCTGTTCTGATAAGGCAACCACAGATGAGACCAATTAGTTGCAAAGTAACCATTTAGCTTGGTAGACCAGTCCCTACTTAAGATCAGACCATAGGCTTCAGGAATATCAACTACCATTATGTCAATAAACTGACAGACTCTAGATTTGGCTGATAATCTAATGAGAACATCTTTCATCTCCCCAATCACTTTGACAGCAGTCCTATCTAACTGGATAATTTGGGCCGGAGATGGCACAGGTTGCCCGTTAATTTTTTTACAAATTGAAAGTGGCATGATGTTTGAAGATGCCCCAGAATCTACCAAACAATTGTGAACATTATGATTGAAAATTTCAAAGGTCAACAGGAAAGGCAATGTCTGAGATTTAGATTTCCCGCCGATACTAGCCTCATTAATTTTCGAATCTTCTTGAGAGTCTGTTAATGGAGTGCTGGGCTGGGGCTGCAGAGCATGCAGCAGCTTGTCTCGTTGATGAGACAAACTGCACATGTTGAATATTGACACATTTGCGTTGACTTTCTTTATATCCTCAATAATGTCATATCCTATATCAGACTCATTCCCAATTCGGTCTGGATGATCTGTTTTACTCATTGTGACCTTAGGTTGTTGAACTATGGTGTCAATGTTTGGCTATTTGGCCGCTGTTTGGCTAACTTTAGGCTGCGGTGGAATTATTGTTATATGCCTTCTAGGCAGTTCTTTTGAAACTTTAGGCTTGGGAGGAGCCGAGTTTGGCACAGGATCCGTAATAGGGCCTTTACTGCGAGTATTAATATTCACAGCAGAGAGAGATCTTTCTATGGGATCTTCTTCTGCTAATTCAGTTATAGGTACCCAATCCCATAGCACCATAGTAGTATCCGGAGGTGGTTCTTCTAATTCAGGGCTCGATTCCTCTAGAGGATCGTCTTGATCTGGAATCTGTGAATCCAACATTTGGTTCATGACTAAACTCATAGAGTTAATCCATTGTGGGCAGCTCTTTTCCGAATGCGGTTCTTGATGAAAGGTGCAGAAGTTTTCCATCCCGATTTCATTGAGGTTTAAAACAGGGGAAGTATTCATGGGTGGATGAGGTTGATCACCGTCTTCCCTTTTTTTTTAAAATGGCTTGAAAGGTTTCCTCGATGTACTAGCAGCCTTATCTTTCTCAAGATCTACAATTTTATTGGACAACTTCTGCATCATCTTAACTACATTTTCCATGTCTGTTGATGACTCTTCTTTACCTCTAGTGAGCAGCAAGGGTTTTTTACTGGCTGCTGGTTTTGTTTCTGCATCTAAGGCATGTTTAGCAATGCTATCTGCTTCTTCTTCTACCTTTCTAGCTTCTTCTAAGTTCTCTATCAGGGTGGTTTTCTTAAATCTCTTAACGAACATTGCTATGGGTCCTTCAAGAACTGTTGTATAATATTCAACCAGAGATTCCTCTGCTGGTTTATTTGCTTCACTAAAATTATTTAAGAGTGTTGTGAACCTTTGATTAAAGTCTTGAACCTTTTATTTCTTTTCCATCCTCATGGACAATAATTCCTTCATAAGTGTAGCTATCGTATTTTGGTTTCCATATTTATTTAAGAAACATTTTTCAAATTCATCTCAGCTTGAGATCGAGCTAGGCTATAAACTAAAATACCAGGATGATACTTTCGGCTCAAATATGTATGGAAAAAGCCTACAAACTACATCTTCATGTTGCACGTTCAAAAGATTCAGAGCTAAGTAGAAAATCTTGAGATGATCTTTGGCTGAAATGGCTTTCCCTGGGTCGAATTTAGGCAAGACCTTCTCTGGATTTTTCGGAAGATTGTGGAATGGCCCAGCTAGATTCAATGCTCCCCTTGCTCTCCAAGCAGGTACGGCCATGTCTCTATGTGGAGAATCTGGTGGAGAATTGTAAGGTGAGTTCAGTGGAGTGTTCTTTGGAGTAATCAGTTCTCCAAGATTGTCTTGATCTGAAATATTTTCTAGGTTTCAAGATCGACCTCTTTCAGAGGTTCTGTAATTTCTTCTAAAGTTAAATTCACAAGCTCTTCAAAATTTTGCACAAGAATCGAATCACAGGTGTACTGTCGCTCTTTTCTAGGGGAACTTTTCCTAGGGAGGAAATTCACTGCGTTTAAACCACCTAGCTGTCTAACGTAAGATCATGTATGCCTCCTCAAATCTTCTATTTCTGCAAAAGGTACAGCATATAATGCTTCTTGAGGCTCAGGATCAGAAACGAGGTCTTCTTGATTTGCTACTTCAAGATTTGGGCTGTTTGAAATTCCTTCTTTAAGCGGGTTTTCAGTAACATTTATGACAGTGGGAGATTTTCCTTTATCAGCCATGCACTTTCAGGCCCTCCTTCTAGAGCCAAAAACTATTGAGGCCCCGAAGATCGCAGCATCAATCAGAAAGGGATTCTCCCCAGTAGACTATCCCGATTAGATTGTCCACCGTTTGGTATGGGGAATCCGTCCGGTTAGCGGTTCCGACAACCATTGGGTTTGGAGATTTGCTCCAATTATACCAGTTATGGCCCGATCCACCGTTCTTTTTTTATTTTATGGTTTAGAATGATATGCAAATGCCTAGATTAACTTAATCTAAATGCAGAACTGGAAAACAAATCTGTGTCTAAAATTGAAATAAATCTAAACTATCCCTGCAAGGAGCAAATTGTAAGTATGAGTAATGAGCTGTAAGAGTTATCTAAAAATAAACAGAGAGCCATTAAATCTTAAAGATAGATCCACAACAAAAGCAAGAGATATCAGAAGATAGATTCTAATTAAATATAACACATTCCATTACTCATGTAGGAGAAAATTCATTTGCATAGAGAGAAGTAAGATCATTCAATACAAAGAAATATTTCAAGATAGTAAATAAAGATCTCACAGTAGAATATAGAAGTCACAGGAATAATCCAACATGCATCCAGTATCAATTTCCATGCAAAAGACGTCCTCTCCAAGATCTTATTAGGTAGATTTTATTTTCTTGAAACAAGTGCAAGATAGCTCGTACAAGTTCAGAAAATTATTTCCCTGCAAAAAGTCCCTTTTTCACTGCTTCCTAAACTTCTATTTATATTATTACAAAATGCCCTTTGGGTTGCCACCTAGATCTTTACACTTGTCTCCTACAGACTTTTCCCTTTTAATAAACAAAAATTGTGACACTTTTCTTAAAACAGAAAATTCCCTAAAAAGAAAAGGACAGCTGTCAAATGACTCCACACTTTAAACATAGGGAGACCAAAATAATAATAAAAAAGGAACAACTCTGGGATCAACATGTTCATTCTTGGGAGGGTGCTCTTGTTGGGCGAGAAGCACTCGAACTGGCTGATACTATTGTTGCTGCTGGGAGAGAAGCGCTTGGACTGGCTGCTACTGCTGCTTTCTTTTCCTCCTCTTCAATGTAACTGAACCAAATACCAGTGTCTTTGATAACTACATTAGCTGAGGAAGGGAGCAAGATATTCTGGGAAGTCACATCTTTACCAAGCTCTACACCAATACCCTGAATTTCTGCAACTGCTGCTTGGTGAATTTCTTGAAGCAAATGACTGTATATTGATGACAGCCCAATATAATGATGGAGATCATCAATGGTTAAGACATCAATCTTCTTTACATATTCCATTTGAATGCCCAACTCTTCCTTCAAATCAGATAAACGCTGCTCTTTGCTCGGGAACTCATCAAGGGACTGAGGGAAACTCAACTTGCACTTGTCATGCACTTCACGGATTCTTTGATAAAGACTGTTACTTTTATCCATTGTCCCTTGGATCTTAGCCATTAGCTTAAGGCCACAGTTCCTGCAGAATTCCATAAGGGCTATATCTTCATTAAAACCATCTACAGATTTGAGTGGGAGATGCTTGGGGAAATCAACCTTCCCTTCTCTCCATTCCATCTGGCTTAGGATGTTTTCTTTAACCCGAGTATATTTACCCTTAAGCCTATTGGCCTCTGCCTTAACTTCTTTCAATCTAACCATCATGGCTTTGAGCTTGCACACTTCTTCAGTAATCAGCTCTTGTGTGGCGTGCATTTGTCTCAGGATGCTACAGACAACTCATGGAAGGGAGACATATTTGTTTCTCTTCTCTCTGCCTGCTCTAATTGCTCAACCAATGCCTGCTTATCTGCTTGCAGATGAGACACTCTAGCTTCCGAATCGTTCTTTTCTGCCTCTAAAACCATCATCTGGACTGCCAGGTGCTCCTTCTCTTCTTCTAAATGGTCGTACTTATCTGACAATTTCTTATGCTCAACAGACAGGCGATTATACTTATTTACTACAAGATCCCTGTAAGCTTGTTCATTAGCCACAGTATGTTGTAGCATGCGAGCTCTCCTCTTTGTCGACTCGATTTCTCTAACCATATTGGCCACATTGTCTTGTGTTGATCCGGATCTTGGGAGCTGAGAACCGGAATTCTTGAATGCAGAGAGAGGAGGAGATTAAGCATGCAAATCTGTCATAAAATTCACATGAAAACCCTAATATTGCATAAGAATAAGCATGAACAAAAACATATGAAGTGAATGGGAGGTGAGGCTCAAAGAGGAGCCCCACCTCTTAAACTAATTACCAATAAGTCACTCAGATCTAATTAATCTCAAAATGAACAATAGAAAATAGGAGAGAAACCAAATGAGTAACTTGTTATTATGAGAAGGCTTACTAGGCCTTTATATAGCATTATTACAATGTGTCTTGAGACCATACCATGGGCCGAAACTATGTGCTACCAAATACCATGGATGAGAGAGGGTGGCCTCTCAATTTAATACTTTTATGGCTTATACATCCGAATTTAGACCATATGCCCCCTAAAATTCGGATCATTCCTCCCCCCTTAGAAAATGATGGTCCCCATCATTTCATGCTAAAAAGAGACCCATGATTACAATTTGCTAGTTACCAATGAAGAGAAGGGTTTTGTGTGGTTGACCCATAACTGTGGGTTTTGTGAGGTTGACCCATAACCGTGGGTTTTTCAAGGGTGACCCATAACCATGGGTTTTTCAAGGGTGACCCATAACCATGATGGCAATGACAAGCTTGATTCCAATGAAGAGAAGAGTTTTGTGTGGTTGACTCAAAACCATGAGTTTTGTGTGGTTGACCCATAACCGTGGGTTTTATGTGGTTGATCCATAACCATGGTGGCAATGACAAGCTTGTTTCCACTGAAGAGAAGGGTTTTGTGTGGTTAACCCATAACCATGGGTTTTGTGTGGTTGACCCACAACCATGATTACAATACATAACTATGGGTTTTTTGTGGTTGAACCACAACCATGATTACAATACATAACTATGGGTTTTGTGTGGCTAACCCATAACCATGAGTTTTGTGTGGTTGACCCATAATCGTGATTACATTAAGATTTAAAAAAAAATCGAAAATTCATGATCTTTGGTGCAGTTGATGTCTTGCTTCAAATCTATTCATAGCTTCTGATGCATTTACTAAAATTGAATTCTATTGAAGACCCATTTGAGATCTCAAAGAGAACTTTCCATCCATATAACATACTTGTTCTGGGGTGGCCCAGAGATTGAGAAAATGTTTGTTGAAGTTTAAGAGATGCGCGCACACTATTTTGCATACATATGTTGTTTCAGTCGATGATATCTCTCAAACCAAAAAGCCAGATGGAAAACCACAAAATACCCATTTTAGCTGACGGAAATAGCTTTCCAATGAGGTATGGTAGAGTCTCAAAGAATTTTTTTGGAGTTTGTAGCAGTTGTTTAAAGTTGTTGTACGTCCGGCCGCATTGTGTACAAATATGTACTACTTCAAACAAACATATCTCACAAACCGAAAAACGAAATGAAATTCCGTGAAATTCCGTGAAATACCCATTTTAGATGATGGAAAGAGATTTCCAATGAGCTATGGAAGAGCATTTGAGACATTCCGTGGAGTCTGTAGCACTTGTTTAAAGTTGTTGTACGTCCGGTCGCATTATGCACAAACACTTGCTACTTCAAACAAGCATATCTCAGAAACCGAGAAACGAAAGAAAATTCTGTGAAATACCCATTTGAGTTGACGGAAATACCTTTCTGATGAGCTATGGTAGAGCCTCTAAAACATCCTGTGAAGCCCATGGCACCTGTTCAAAGTTTGCTGAATGTGAGAGTGTTGAGTATAGAGATGCCAAGGGTTTGTAGAGAAGCATGGGTTGTTGTAGAGGTTGTGGAACCTCCGTTGAACCTGCATAATGCTTCAAAATCTTGTCCTGATGGAGAGCGTACCCACTCTGATACCACTGATCCGGATCTTGGGAGCTGAGAACCAGAATGCTTGAATGTCGAGAGAGGAGGAGATTAAGCATGAAAATCTGTCATAAAATTCACATGAAAACCTTAATATTGCATAAGAATAAGCATGAACAAAAACATATGAAGTGGATGGGAGGTGAGGCTCAAAGAGGAGCCCCACCTCTTAAACTAATTACCAATAAGTCACTCAGATCTAATTAATCTCACAATGAATAATAGAAAATAGGAGAGAAATCAAATGAGTAACTTGTTATTATGAGAAGGCTTGCTAGGCCTTTATATAGCATTATTACAATGTGTCTTGAGACCATACCATGGGTCAAAAATATGTGCTACCAAATACCATGGATGAGAGAGGGTGGCCTCTCAATTTAATACTTTTATGGCTAGGCCTTATGCTGCTTGTTAAGCACCACTTCGATTCCATCAAGGAAAATTTGTCTCACTGCTTCCTTGAGGACTACATAGTTAGTAGCATACTTTGGCAAAATGTATGGCACTTTGGTCCCTCCAAACATCCTGATGTAGGTGCCCTACTCTGAGAAATAAAAATCTCCATAGTTTTCCAGGATCTCCATGGCATTTTTTGACAGACAGTTGGGCTCTTCCTTGAATATCTGCTCATATAGGGGCATGATGAACTCCTCGTAGATGAGATTATAGCTTGCTCTGTAATTTTGAGCCCACATTATCTTGTAAGCAGTGTAGAATGGGGTGTTGGCTTTATTCCACGTGCAACCTAAGCTGGGGAAATATAGCTTGGCCAAAATACAGTCAATGAGATAGGAAGACATGTAAAATTCTGACTTTTTTAAGGCCAGACCTTCTCTTGCAGCAACCACTGTGGATTCGAAACTGTTTGAAAGGATAGTAGCCCAGTCAAACACAATCCCTTTGAATGCTACAAAGTGGATGATGGGGGCCCACTCTATCCTGTATACAGTGCCATTAGGCATGCCGAAAATTTTGCATAGCATTAGGGCGATTAACCTAAAAGGAGGTCTTAGGTTCTGAACATCATATTCATCATTACCTCTCTTTCTCAAGTGCTTTCCTATGACCAATAATTTTTTGGCCATCTCAATATTGTTCATATTTCCCAACCATTTATCACTTAGAGCTTGCTGGGGGCGTGAAAATTTGTAGGCTGCAGCGATATAAGCTGGATGAAAAGAAGCAAAAGGTTCTCCCCTGCTGTCATGTAATACTCTTGTTTCTGGGTTGGCATGTTCCAGTATCCACCTGATCACTTCCAAGCATGGGAACAATTCAGGGCGAGTAGAATCCCTAGCTATGCCGGAAGTTCTGATGTTGAGGTATTTGTTCTTCTTCCAGTAACACATCCGGCATATCCTGGTCCCTGATCATCCTGTAAACATCGCCCCAACGGACCTCAGGAGGAATGCCGGTAGTACATTTAGTATCTTGGAACATAGTTTTAGTCCTAAGTGGCATTGGCTCTGGCTCCATCACTTTAGCTTTCTTTCTACCACCTTTTGGCATCTTGGCTTATCTCTGCTAGCAACCAAATGCAAGTCATTATAAAAATGTGCAACATGTTATGAGGATAAAACATAGAGAAGGACATATTTAACATGCTAATGAGAAATATAGACAAATTATGAAGCTGCATGCTGGGGAAGCAAAATAAATCACTCCAAAACAAAAAGGTTCTGAGACTTGATCATCCTAGGGAGACAAAGTCTAGTCAGGAGCTTTTGGAATGCTTCCGAAAAGGTAAGCATATGACGTGAAAACAACCTGCTTCTCGCCTAGCCCTTGGAGAGAGGGTATCCTTCATCGTTGCACCTCTAATGGTCAATTGCGGGTGAGCCTGGAGTGAAACAATCTTATGATGAAACAAGAGACCGCTTTCCACATTCATCAAAAGGTGAGGGGTTCAGCCGACCACTACTGTTATTAATAACATTACGAGACATTGTGTGGTCGGCTCGAAGTTTGAATGAGGGTGACGATGCCTAGAATGTGGCCGGTGAAAAACTCGGGTGGTTATAGCTATGGCTTTTAGCTGGTAGGAATGAGGCACCTAAGGGGCCATGACGGTATTAAAAAGCAAAAAATGACCTATGCTAAGAATGCTTGTCGGCCACGTTATGTACGGGAAATCCCCAAAAGTAACTTGACGTGGAGATGGGACAAAAAATAGCAGTTAAAAAACCTACCTAGCGACAAGATAGTGGCTGAATGAGGTGGACGCGGTCATAGACGAGCTGAGCTGGAGCGGTCTGGCGTGGTCTTCTTAACGGCACTTTTTTTGAACGAAAACTAACAATGTGATCAACCAAACCCCCACCGTCCTTTTAAAAGGCTAAACACGTGTGGCATTAAACCGATTGGTGGTGTCATTAAAACAGGGTTTTAATTTCTAGTACGGCGCAGTCATTTCAAGCCGTCTCGGCATTTGTGCATGACCATCGCTTGTGGGGTGGACTTACGAGTTTCATCTGCAATTGCGGAACATTATGGGGAACTGCCTCGGCGTTTCGGGAGAGATTGGCGTATCCTTCCGAAATACACCCTTTTGGAAACTTATTGCGGGCGGTTTCGCCGAGTCGTCCCGTGGTTTCGAGAGAGCTTTGAATTTCTTTCCACAATTTCGGGAGATATGCCAATTGCTTCTGCAATTGCGGAACAATTTCGTGAATGCTCCCGCCATTTCGGGAGACTTGCTTGAATGGTTCCCGGGAAAAGAACTCGATAGCTTCCGCAGTTTCGGAAGGGAAACCTAAATGGTTCCACCGTTTTGGAAAAGTTTCGCGAATGGCTCCCACAAGGTCGAGAGAGATACTTAAGTTTTTTTTTTTCCAAAAGCGTTCCGCGATTTCGGGAGGAAAATGTGAACGCTTTTGCAGTTTCAGGAGGGATAGGTAAATAGCTTCCACAGTTTCGGAAGGGAAACGCGAATGCTTCTGCAGTTTCGGAAGGGAAATGTGAATGCTTCCCCCGTTTCGGGAGGCTTTCGCAAATAGCTTCCGCAACTTCAATAAAAACTCTAAGTCTTTCCGTGGGGTTTTCGGAAGAATAATGTGAACGCTTCCACTGTTTCGGGAGGGATTTCTGAATGCTTCCGCCATTTTGGAAGAGATTTCTGAATGGCTGCCGCAATTTCGAGAGGAAAAAACTTAATATTTTTTTAAAGACACTAAGTCTTTCGGCGGCTTCGGGAGAGAAATGTGAATGACTCCCGCAGTTTCGGAAGGGAAACTTGAATGGTTCCACAATTTCGGGATAATTTCATGAATTTAACCTTTAGAAGAAAACTTAAAATTTTCAAAGGAGAAACTTCAGTTGAAAACTAAGTAAAAAAGGAGAATTAACCTCTTAAGGCAGTCTTTCTAGAAAAAATAAAAGGAGGGGCCCCAATATGCACAAAATTTTTTTGGGGGGGAAGTTGCTGCAACAACAAGGCTACTGGTATCTTTTGTGACAACCAAAGTTGTGTGTGTTAAATTTTGAGCATTAATTCACAATACTCTAGGATCTTTGCTGAGAGAATAACATATACAGTTTATCAATGCATGACAATCACAATATGACAAGCATCACAAGAATCAAAAGCATAAGAGACAAGAGACATAGAGTTTCCGTGGGGAAAACCCTAAGGTGAAAAACCCCACAACTTCCTCAGAGATAGAGAGAGCAATGGCTCAACCAAAGTACAACCAAATAACATTGAGATAGTCTCCTAGTAGCAGATGATCCTCCTCCTCACTAGTGCACCACTTTTTGAGTGAGAGTGAGTTACTTTTTCGAGTGTGTAAAATAGAGATCTCCGATTTCTATTTATACTAACCTTTTTTCCCAGTGACCTTATGGGGCCAACTTGTCTAGCTAGGTACATCCACATTATATTATATATAATTCAGGGCCGACTCCACATGGTGGTCTAATAACCCATTGGAAAGTACACACACTTGCGACACTTGTCAATCCACATGACGACACTTCCTTATAGAGGAATAACACATCTCTTATAAGGGTACAATAAATATATATAAAATACACAGATGAAATACATTCCGAAGTTACATATACATCAACACTCCCTCTTAACTAGGAAGGTATTTCTCGACACAGATCTGCTAGACAAGTCTTCTTCTCGGGATCATCATCATCGATGCATCGTCATCATCATCGTCACTGCTGCTGCTATCTCAACCAATCTCTGACTCTACTCGTCATAGGAAGTTCTACAGAGCCAGTCCTTTTTTATACTGGATGTAGGCCTACCACCTGCAGGTCTTCATCATCACTGGCCATACTGTGGAAACCTCAGGACTTATTACGTGCGTCACAAAACCTGGCTGCAGCATCCCAGGCTATTACGAGCACACAACTCTACCTGTAGGATCTCCCAGGAGCACATTACATGTGACCCATCACAAAACCTGGCTGAAGCATCCCAGGCTGTTACGAGCACACGGCTCTACCTGTCAGATCTGCCAGGAGCACATTACATGTGATCTCACCACAAAACCTGGCTGAAGCATCTGAGGCCTTTTTCATCCTGTTCAGATCTCCCAGGAGCAAATTACATGTGGTCATGGAAAAACATGGCTGAAGCATCTGAGGCCTTTTTCATCCTATCTAGATCTCCCAGGAGCAAATTACATGCCATAGGACAAAACCTCGAAAGAGCATCTGCCAGATATCCCGGGGAAACTAATTACATGCCATAGGAAAAACCTCGAAAGACTATCTGCAGATCTCCCAGGGCCAAATTATATGTCCTCCCAGAGCAAAACCTCGAAAGAGCATTTGCCAGATATCCTAGGGCACCGAATTACATGCCATAGGAAAAACCTCGAAAGACTATCTGCAAATCTCCCAAGGCAACGAATTATATGCTCATCTGCACAACCTGATCCACAACCACAAAGTATCATCTGATACTCACCATACATCATCCTAATGTACACATGATCATCCTGATCATCATCACTGTAACATCCTGCTGCATGTCATCTGGAGAAGCTCGTCATCCACGATCACCTTGATCATACAATGCATCCATCTGATGCACACCAAGTATCTACCTGATACATATCATCATACATAGTGTATCCACCTGATACATAGATACATGATCCACACAATGTATCCATTAACATACATGATCTACCTGATCATACCTGATACATATCAATATACATGATCTACCTGATCATACAATGTATCCACCTGATACATACCCAGCATCCAACATGATGCATACATACATATAAATGATCCAACTGATCATATCCAACATCCAACGTGATGCATACATACATACATAAAAATGATCCAACTGATCATATCCAGCAGAAACCAGAACATCATCCTGATGCTCATTATCCAGCGCTTACATCCATAGCCATGTGAAGGATCCTCCTTCCAACATGCTTGGAATGGCTTCAGCAAATGTGTCCATCACTTCTTCCTCGAAGTGTCCTCGATCTGAAGAACTCCAAGCCTCTCTTTGAAGTACTCAAACTTCACTCTGGCTAGTGGCTTCGTTAGCACATCTGCAATCTGCTCATCCGTCGCAACATACAGCTCCTCTCTGCACCATATCCCTGATATAGTGATATTTGATCTCTATGTGTTTCGACTTGTCATGAAACACTAGGTTCTCGGACAGCTTCACACAACTCTGGTTATCACAGAAGATACCAGTAGCATCCAACGGGAGATCAAATAACTCAAACAGTAGCTTCCGTAGCCATACTACCTCATAACTAGTTGAATAGGCTGCAACATACTCTGCCTCAGCTGTACTCAGTTCTACGCAGGACTGCTTCCTGCTAAACCAAGATATCACACCTGATCCCATACTGAAGCAACACCCAAATGTGCTCTTCCTATCTGCAGCACTGCCAGCCCAATCTGAATCAACATAACCTTGCAGGTTAAACTTTTGATTCGCTTCATACTTGAGCCCATAATCCACTATACCCTTCAGGTACCTCAGAACATGCTTTACAGCAATCAGGTGAACACTCCTCAGATCCGTCAGGAACTGGCTCAATGTTTTCATAGCAAAGCAAATTTCCGGTCTCGTGTTCGTCAGGTACATCAAGGACCCAATCATCTGATGATACATAGAGACATCAACCGGCTCAGATGAAGCATCATATAGAAGCTTCAGATTCGATGCCATAGGTGTGGCCATGGCCTTGCAATCCATCATCCCAAATCTCTTCAGGATATCTACTGTGTAATTCCCTTGACCAAGGAAGATCCCACCTACACTCTGCCACACCTCCATGCCTAGGAAATAGTGCATCATTCCCAAATCTTTAATATCGAATTCAGCAGCAAGCTTCCTCTTAGTATCTGCAATCAGTCTGTCATCTCCTGTTACAAATAAGTCATCCACATACAGGAGTAGAATCACAGGATTCCCTTCCTCAATCTTGTAGTAAAGGTTGGAATCCGCTTTACTCTTAGTAAAGCCCAAACTAGATAGGAAACTGTCCATCCTAGCATACCAAGTTCTGGGAGCTTGTTTCAAGCCATACAAGGCTTTCTTCAATCTGCACACATATGACTCCCTGTCATGTCTTGGGACTGCATCCCAAACATCTTCTTCATGTTCGATGGATCATGGCATTCCATTTCTTCATCCCAGATCCTGGGAACTTCAATATCTTCAATATCTTCAATAGATATCTTTGTTGCTAGAACAAATGTTGTAGTCCTTTTGTAGGTGAAGATATACGGTCTTTCCTACAAAACAAGTTAAATTGCACGATTAGAAACATCTCAAAATTTTCAGAACAAATTCTTTACACATAAAGAAATATGTCATGCAGTCATGTAGTTATCTTAGCCAATGCTTCAATACAACATTTATCCATGTTCCACAACTTTCTAGATGCCTTCCAGTCTCTACCAGAACATTGTTCAGAGTTTGCACTACTCCCAACATGTCAGCAAAGAGGTTTCATTCTAGATAAGTAGCACTGGAATGTTGTACAGTGCCATAGGCCACTTACCCATCACATGCATATTAGTATACTGTTCATAAATGCAATCATTCTAATATGCACAATACATCTCCTAAGTCTAGGAACATAAGCATAATATTATTTAAACAAACAAAATGGGCAAGAAATGATAATTGAAATATTTATCTTTGTTTGTTTGTTGGGTGGAATCCCTTTGAGTCTTTGCTTCCTGGTAGGAGCTGCTGAAGTAGCTTCTTCTACACCTTTCGGTTTTGGAGTCTAGGAAGATGGTCAACTCCCTTTGAAAATCTGCATCCTTGCAAAAGCTACTGGAGTGTGCTCCCTTTTGATCTTTGCTTCCTGGATTATCTATCCTTGAACTTATATTCATCCTTGCTGACATCAATCTTCTTGAACCCATAAAAGACCTCTTCTGGTATCTTGTTGTCCAATATCTTGTGGGGTGTTTTGTTTTGCACATATACAGTTGTTCTAACTGCTTTCGCCCATAGATGCATAGGTAGATCCTGGTCATGCAACATTGCCTTTGCTGCTTCCATGATAGTTATGTTCTTCCTTTCTGCAACTCCATTCTATTGTGGATTGTAAGGAGTAGTCAACTCCCTCTTAATCTATGAATCACTGCAAAGCTTCTTGAAGTCACCTAAGGTGAATTCTCCACCATTGTCAGATCTGAATGTTTTGATCTTCTCGTCAATTTGATTCTCCATCAAGGTTTTGAATTCCTTAAACTTATCAAACACCTCATCTTTGTTCTTCAAGAAGTATACCCAAGTCTTCCTGGAGAAGTCATCAATAAATGAGACATAGTAAACATACCCGCTTAGAGAACTGGATGACATAGGACCACATACATCTGAGTGGATGATTTCCAGGATGTCTTTTGCCTTGCTTTCACTGCTTGGGAAAGCCTTCTTAATGTTCTTACCTTTTGCACATCCTTTGCAAACACCTTCATGTTTGGTCTTGATTTCAGGAAGACCCTCTACAGCCTTGCTTGCAATTGGAAGTGCCCTATAGTGCATATGAGCAAGTCTTCTATGCCAAAGTTCACTTGGCTCCATGGATTCATGCGCCATGGCATGTTCAGGTTGTCCCTTTAATTTATACAAACCTCCCTCTTGCTCTCCAATCACTACTGCATCATCTATGGTCTTTCCCTTTGCCCACATTAGGACTTGACCATCCACAAATGCAACCCTCATACCTTTTGCATCCAATGCAGAGATTGAGAGTAAGTTCTTCTTGAGCCCAGGTACATAAAAAACTTCTTTCATCTTCAAAGATTTTCGAGAATCTAGGTTGTAGGAGGCTTCACCACTTCCTTTGATTGGGTATTGATAGTCATCCCCAAGTTTCACCTTATGGGGTGATTCATGTTCAGATAGATTCACAAAAGATTCCTTAAACCCAGTCATGTGTTTGGAAGACCCACTATCAATCAACCAATCATTACAACCATGGGAGATGGTACCTGTGAGAGCAGAGATTAGAACATACTCTTCTTCACTTGATGAGTTGTCATCACTTTCTACCCTATCCTTCTTCTTGGGTGGTTCATCATCCTCAGCAGCATGAGCATGAAACCTTCTTTTGCTGCCCTTCTTCTTCTTGTTGGTGTTGTTGTTGTCCTTCTTGTTCTTGGGACAATTTATGGCAATATGTCCTTTCTCATTACAGGTGAAGCATATTCTTCTTTCTTTGAAGCGATGTGAAGATTTCTTGGAGTGAGATGGCTCTCTCTTGGACTTCCCTTTCTTGGTGTGAGCTGTGAGAGCTTGATCTTCATTCCCCATCTTTTCTTCTCGTGCCACAAGCCTTGCTTCTTCTTGTGAGCATTCTTCGCGTAGTCTACTGAAAGAGATCAACTTCTTCCTTGCACAAATTCCTTGGATAAAGGAATCCCATGACCTGGGTAGGCCATTTAGAGTGGTCATCACCACTTCACCATTCTCCACCATTTCATCCACTGCTTCTAGTTGTTCCTTGATCTGGGAGACCCTTGAAAAATAAGATTGAATGGTTTCTCCATTCTGAAACTTTACTCCTTTCAATTGGTTCCGCATGGTCATCTTCCGATTTATGTTCTTCCCTTCAAATAGCTTGGTCAAAGAGTCAAACATCTCCTTGGGTGTCTTTAGAGAGGACACATGGGGTATGAGATGATCTTTAATGGAATCAACAATGATTCTATTTTCCTTGACCAAGTTCTTCTTATGCAATACCTTGGCTTCTTCATCCTCTGGGATAGGGATGTCTTCTTTCACATATGAGTCCAACTCATTTTCTTCTAGGATTAACCCAATCCTATACTTCCAAGCTCGGAATTTATCAACTCCTTCAAGCTTATCCTCAAGCTTGGTGTGGTGAGACATCTTAAAGAGTACTTCAAATGGAAATAGAAAAGATTTAGATCTTACCACTTGAAATGCTGAAAACTGGATCTGGTCTCGGATTAGGGTTTGTCAGAAAAACCCTAAAAATTCAAAATGTGAATTTCAAATTTCTGAAAGGACAGAAAGATGCGCCTTGATGAGTTGATCAGCCTGGTGCATTCAGAATTTGAGATCAGCAAATTTTTGCCCTTCAGAATTGCCTTTTCTCCTCCCGGGTTCACTAGGGAGAGCCCTGAATTAGGGTTTGAGTTTCCCAGAGATCTACCCAGCCAAAAATCTCGATCCAAAGCTCTAAACTTCAATTTTTGGAAGGAGCTTCCAGCTATGTCTTCAGATTTCAGAAATTCTTATTTTTGTGGAAACCCTAATTTTTAGGGCCAAATCTGAAAATGCTCGGAATTGAATTCTGACTGGATAGATAGATGCGCCTTCATGAGTAGAGTCAATATACTATACTGATTTTCAAAAATCCATGGAGAGAAACCCAATAAACAAGGAACTTAAGCTTCCATCACTGCAAAATGTCTTCTTCTTAGGTTAGCTTTGATACCATGTTAAATTTTGAGCATTAATTCACAATACTCTAGGATCTTTGCTGAGAGAATAACATATACAGTGTATCAATGCATGACAATCACAATATGACAAGCATAACAAGAATCAAAAGCATAAGAGACAAGAGATACAGAGTTTCCGTGGGGAAAACCCTAAGGTGAAAAACCCCACAACTTCCTCAGAGATAGAGAGAGCAATGGCTCAACCAAAGTACAACCAAATAACACTGAGATAGTCTCCTAGTAGCAGATGATCCTCCTCCTCACTAGTGCGCCACTTTCTGAGTGAGAGTGAGTTACTTTTTCGAGTGTGTAAAATAGAGATCTCCGATCTCTATTTATACTAACCTTTTTGCCCAGTGACCTTATGGGGCCGACTTGTCTAGCTAGGTACATCCACATTATATTATATATAATTCAGGGCCGACCGCACATGGTGGTCTAATAACCCATCGGCAAGTACACACACTTGCGACACTTGTCAATCCACATGACGACACTTCCTTATAGAGGAATAACACATCTCTTATAAGGGTACAATAAATATATATAAAATACACAGATGAAATACATTCCGAAGTTACATATACATCAATAGTGTGAAGCTGTCTGAGAACCCAGTGTTCCACGACAGGTCGAAACACATAGAAATCAAATATCACTATATTAGGGATATGGTGCAGAGAGGAGCAGTGAAGCTTCTGTATGTTGTGATGGATGAGTAGATTGCAGATGTGCTGACAAAGCCACTAGCCAGAGTGAAGTTCAAGTACTTCAGAGAGAGGCTTGGTGTTCTTCAGATCGATGACACTTTGAGGAAGAAGTGATGGCGACATTTGCTGGAGCCATTCCAAGCATGTTGGAAGGAGGATCCTTCACATGGTTATGGATGTAAGCACTGGATGATGAGCATTAGGACGATGCTCCAGTTACTGCTCTGTATATGTATATGCATCATGTTGGATGCTTGATATGATCAGTTGGATCATTTACGTATGTATGCATCATGTTGGATGCTAGATATGATCAGTTGGATCATTTATGTATGTATGCATCATGTTGGATGTTGGATATGATCAGTTGGATCATTTATGTATGTATGCATCATGTTGGATGCTGGGTATGATCAGTTGGATCATGTGTATGTATTTTTATATGTATCAGGTGGATACATTGCATGATCAGGTAGATCATGTATGTTGATATGTATAAGGTATGATCAGGTGGATCATGTATTTGTATATGTATCAGGTGGATACATTGTATGATCAGGTAGATCATGTATGATGATATGTATCAGGAAGATACTGTGTATGCATTAGGTGGATGCATTGTATGATCAGGATGATCATGGATGATGAGCTTTAGGATTTCGCTTCGGATGACATGTGTCAGGATGATGCAGTGATGATGATCAGGATGATCATGTGTACATCAGGATGATTTATGATGAGTATCATGTTGATACTCTGTGGCCGTGGACAGGTTGTGCAGATAAGCATATAATAGTGCCCTGGGAGGTTTGCAGATTCTCTTTCTAGGTTTTTCCGCTGGCATATAATAGCTCCCTGGGAGATCTGGAAAATTCTCTTTCGTGGTTTTGCTTTGGGAGGACATATAATAGCGCCCTGGGAGGTTTGCAGATTCTCTTTCTAGGTTTTGCAGCTGTCATATAATAGCTCCCTGGGAGATTTGGCAAAAGCTCTTTCGAGGTTTTGTCCTATGGCATGTAAGTAGACCCGGGAGATCTGGACAGGATGGAAAAGTCCTCAGATGCTCTTTCGAGGCATTGACATGACCACATGTAATAAGTCCTGGAGATCTGGACAGGATGAAAAAGGCCTCAGATGCTCTTTAGGGTTCTTGCTTGACAAGACACTCTTTTAAGGTTTTGTGGTGGGGGTCACATGTAATAAGTCCTGGAGATCTGGACAGGATGAAAAAGGCCTCAGATGCTCTTTAGGGTTCTTGCTAGTAAAGAGACTCTTTTAAGGTTTTGTGACAGTCACATGTAATAGCTCCCTGGGAGATCCGATAGGTTGGGCTGTGTGCCCGTAATCAGTCCTGGGATGCTCTTGCGAGGTTTTGTGATGCACGTAATAAGTCCCGAGGATTCCACAGTATGGCCAGTGATGATGAAGACCTGCATATGGTGGGCCTACATCCAGTATGAAAAAGGACTGGCTCTGTAGAAATTCCTATGATGAGTAGATTCAGAGATTGATTGAGATAGCAGCAGCAATGATAATGACGATGATTCGAGGATGATGATTCGCTGATGATGATCCAGAGAAGAAGACTTGTGCTAGCAGATCTATGTCGAGAAATACCTTCCTAGTTAAGAAGGAGTGTTGATGTATATGTAACTTCAGAATGTATTTCACCCATCTATTTCATCTATGTATATTGTACTCCTATAGAGATGTTATTATTCCTCTATACGGAAGTGTTTGTATTCATGTAGAGATGTTATTATTCCTCTATATGGAAGTGTCGTCATTTATATTGTAAGTGTCGTAACTTATACTTGATGGGTTATTAGACCACCTTGTTGGGGTTGGCCCTATATAAGTCATGTGGGTCGAAGGGTTATTAGACCACCCTATTGGGGGTTGGCCATGTAGGTCAAAGGGTTATTAGACCACCCTATTGGGGGTCGGCCCAGTCAACATTATGTTATGTGGTTAAGTTAAGGCCGACCTAGTAAAGGTTATTAGGCAAGTCAAGTCAAGTATAAATAGAGTGCGGGAGGCACTCTATTTGATCATTCTATTCTCTCACACACTCTTTGGAGAGTGGTGCACTTGTGGAGGAGGAGAAGCTATTGCTAGGATATGTCTTTCTCTTATGCTTGGGTTGTATCATTGCTCTATCTATCTCTGAGGAAGTTATTGGGGTTTTTCACCTTTATGGTTTTCCCCAAGTAAACTTTGTGTCTCTTGTGTGCTTGCATTATTGTGTCCATGATTGATATGCTGTAGATATGTTGTACATGTTGTTCTCTCAGTTAAGATCCTCGATCATATTGAAGTAAATAATGAAAAACTAACAACAGTTGCTACAACTGCTTCTTCACTTCTTCTACTTCCAGAACAAACTATTTGTACAATCTGATGTTCAAAAATCGAGAATTTGGTAGTGGCTGTATCTCATGCTCCACTTCTCTCTTAGGAGGTATCCCTCTAGGATCCTAGAACACTTATCTGTATGCATACAAAAGTTTCTCCAATTGGTGTTTCTTCTCTTTGGTAAATCCCTCTAGAGATGCCTTTACTTTTATCTATTCACCTTCTTGCTGATTATGTCTCAATAAAACAACACAAACTTTCTACTTGAACTGATCAACTTTTTTGCTTGGTTGGAACTTACCAGAGAGATATTCAATTTACCTTTGTGTTCTTTGATAAAAAAAATTGCCATCCTTGATCAAGTGGTATTGGTTTTCTCTCCTCATAAAGATCACATCCCTATTATACATGTAGGGGCTTCCAAACACTGCACCACAAACATTAAAGGGGTACTACATCTACCTCCACTTCATCAACATAATATGCCCTATTTTGTGACCCTAATTTATGTATCCTTATTTTTCCATTCGAATGGATAGGGGCTAGGGTACTGATCATGTATTCCAATCCAAGCTTACTTACTAGATATTTTGCTATGAGATGGGCCTGCGAACTAAAATCAAATAGAGAATCTACCTTGGTCTTCTTGATTTGGATTTCGATATGGAGGATTTTTTTCATCTCCTTCTCTTCTTTGTGATGAAGGCTACTTAGTTTCACCTCCTTATACACTAAAGTGTAGAAAATATTCTCATCCACATCTAATTTTGTCTCTACCTCTTTGCTTAAATCCATGGCTAGAAGGTTCTTCTTCTTAGAATCTTTCTTGCGGTTCTTAGGTTTCAATTTTAGATGTAGCTTCCAACACTTTTCTTCAGAATGACCATCAACATTACAATGGTTACGATGGTTTTTCAAATCATTGTACTGATGTCTCATGGTTGTAGGATTGTTGTATTTTCCCTTCCACTTCTTCTTCCCCTCCTTGGAAGTATCCTATTCCTCTTTATGTTTGGAAGGATTTGGTTTTCCTTTCTTATGGCCTATATTTTTCCATGTAGTGCTTGCACAAAAGCCTCATCAATTGTCCTAGGATTGAATAGTATCACTTGCTTTCATAAATGACTGTGTAGACCTCGACCTAGATACTTTAGGAGTACATATAGATTCCTGGGTGAGATACCTAACATTATATCCACATTCCTTAATTCAGTGGTGTACTCTTGCACACTCTGCCCTTGTCTTTGCTTAAAGTAATGCCAATAGAACCACTGGTACTATACATGCTCGATAGGCCAGAACTTAGACTTAATGAGGGTTTTGAAATCCTCCCACTTAGTTAATACTGGATTATTGACGAGATTTTTATTTACCTTCTAATTTTTTAGGAAGGCAAGTAATAAGTTTGTACATTAATTGTCAACCCATGGTTTGATGGGAAGTTGCAATTTACCATGCACTATATATATGGGCCACACCTCTTACACTGGTTTATCTATTGCGAAGCTGTAGTTCAATAACATTAGTTACAACCATTGGTATGGGAAATTACACACTATTGGCAAGGAATTAGATAACTAAACAAGTAGTCGAACTAAGTTTTTAGGAAAGTAAAGCACATGACAAGAAAATAAATCATGCGACAAGAAAGTAAATTCATACGATACTAGAAAGTAAATGCTAAAATTAAATTCACATTGTGTTGGAAAGTAAATGCTAAACTAAATTTACACTTTGCTAGAAAGTAAATGCTAAAACTAAATTCACACTTTACCAGAAATTAAATGGTAAAACTAAATTCACACTCTAATGGAAAGTAAATTCACACCACACCTTGAAAAAAGGGTAAATTGCATAAATGAAATCTAAATCCCATCCTTGCCAAATACACGTTATTGTTTATAATCCAGAGTAGTAAATATGATCATTGCAATAATCACAAGGATTGTAAAATAAACATTTAAGCCACTAATCTATGCAGCAAAATTAAATTGCAGAAATAAAATTCACACATAATAAGAAATGAAAACTGTGGAATTAAAACTACATCAACATAAACTAAATAAAATCACACTACAAAAAATTCTCAAACTAAAATATATTTTCAAACAAGATCTCATGCAACTATAATTATTCCATCATCATATGGACTATTTCTCCAAGAGTCCTCCCCTTTGGAATAGAGATGGAGCTCTATTTTATACATAAGCTTCCTTGAAACATAAATAACCAATATTAAATGTAGATCCAAAATATCCAAGTAGTTTCAACAATTTGTTAATAATTAGCAATTTCAAAACCAACTCATAAATAATCCCAAGATCTTTATCGACAAATCATAACTAATATTTATCCAATATTATTTATATATCCAAGAGGTTGATGATGCTCCTTGATCCATGGCATGATTGGTGGTTGAAGGTAAATTCAAAATATTGACTTTCTGTAGTTTCTGTACCTTTCTTGTAGAGTTTTCGTAGCTTCTTATAGATTTTTTGCAGCTTATGTAATAGATCCGCAACTTTCCTATAGAGTTTCTATAGCTTCTTGTAGATTTTAATCAGCCCATGATTCAACTTTAAAGCATCGATATCAGCATGGTATGACTTGATATCAACTTTTGCTTCCCTCTTGAATAAATAATAGGAAGGGTTATGGTATTGGAACTTGGTTGCTCTTTCTCGGGTTCTTTCCTTGAATCCTTTTATGGGTTGAGTTAAAGCCTCTAAAATCAATGAAAGGTCCAAAATTTATCTCCAAGGCCTCCATGAGGATTGTGGTACTCTCTATGGAGTTACCTATGACTCTATAGTTGGAATGTATACTACAAGATATCCTACTTCCTTTGTGAGGTTCTAATATCCACTCACATTTTTTTCTCAACTATGGAACAATGCAATAACTTCATAAGAATGGAATCCAGTCTTCTCTTAACAACATGGTATTTAACATAGTCCAATAGTCGTCTAGGGTTAATTTTTAGGGTTTTTGGATGCCTAAACTCCTGACTCATTGTCATGTTTTTGGATCTTATAGATGTTCTTGAAAGTATACATCAGAGTAGCTCCACAGGTGTGAGAAATGAGAGCTAATGTGGAATCCACTCAGTACCATAGTGGTCAACTAGGTAGGTCAACTTGCAAGAGGCATAACTTCCTCATATGGACTCCGATTGAGGAATTTTTTGGATCATTGGAAATATCTCAGAGTGTAGAATTATGTCGAGGGACATGGCACAAGTGATGAATTTTTACTCAAAAAAAATCATTTAATCCCTCAAACAAACCCAAAATGTTATGGATCCCAAAGCTGCAAAGTGAGACTTACCCCTAAAATGGGCCCTACAAACCAATTCATCTAATCTTTCCACATGGAAAGCACCAAAATAGATGAAAAAAATATATTGATCCATTTCAGATCATCTATGCCCTCCAATTGTGAATTCATCACCTTCATGTTGATGTTGATTCTTGGCTACATATAGCACATTTGAATAACTATTATCAAGTATGCAATCCATTCCTTTTTAGAAAATATTGCATGCTAGACAATTGGTTAGACAATTTGAACTCATCACATTCACTCATATACCTAGGAGTCTCAATTTTTTTTTAGATAGTACTACAAATCATATTCTATATTGGAATATCATTAATTAATAACAAGAAATCAAATTATGCATGTATAATCATAATCATAATCATCAACACACACACACACACACACACACACACACACATATGTGAGTATCTTCCTACTCATCATAATCAAAATCCTCTCCCATATTGTTGTCCTTGTTATCACTATCATGACTAGTGATACATTGGACATTTCCCCTCATCATGCCATGAATTGATTGGTCTACCATGATGATTCTCTGCATGATTGACCACCACTTTTGTGGAGATGAGATCTTCATCTAAATGTTGCTATCCCTCATTTGTGACCCTAGATAATGATTTATCTATGTCCCAACATAGGTCCTATAGGACTACATCATCTTCCCATTGTTGTCTATGAGTTTGAGGATCAAGGTCAAATTTATTGACCCTACCATTAATGTCTCTGATTTCCTTGAAGAGGGACTAGTCCAATATTTGCACACACATGAGAGGAGAGTAATTAGTAACTTATATCACATAAATAAATCTAGATATCATTTATGATAGTCCGTAACTTCAATGGAAGTGGCTACACAAAACTTAAGCACGAACAAAGCTGCTATGCTTTGACGAAGCTCTGAATGAGATCTGAATTTGCTCTGATACCGGTGATCCACTCAGGGCCAGGAAGCACAAGGGGGAGAACAGTTCGACTGAATGAGCTGGTTCTGTTATGGCGAAAGCATAAGAAGGAGAATAAGAAAAGAAGGAATACACTACGCAGATAAACACAAATACACATAGACGATATGCAGGAATGCGAACCGATTTCTCTATTACTGGATGTAAATATCATGACTATATATTACAATAGTTTACATGCTTATATAGAGAGTGATGATACACTTGGGTGCCTGTCCATTACATTTAGTTACAAAAGAAGTTAGGATGGTTTCGGAAGTTCAACTGTTACAGTCGACTGGAAGACAGAGAGTCAGTCTGTCGAAGTTTGACATTTGCAAGTCACAAGTCGCAAGGCGATGCTGCATGTCGATGTCGCGAAACTGTTGACGCTAATAAAAAATGAGAGATAAGTGACCAGGTCACTAAAAAACTTAGTCACCATAGTTTTTTCAAGAGATAAACGACTAAAATTGAGCAATTTTAAGTGAGCCAACTAAAAACGACTAAGATAAATGACTAATTTAGTCACGTGATAAAATATACAACTAGATAACAAGTGACTAAAATAAAAATGACTAATTTAGTCATAGGAATACAAATATCACTAACTAACAATGAATAAGAATATAAATTAGTCGTTGTTAGTTAGTCATTTTTAGTTATGTCACCTCAACAACGAAAAATTACAATTTTGACAATGAATTTGTACAATTTACTAAATTTTAACACTGCAGATGGATTCATAGACCCCCTTACTAAATTTTAACATTGCAGATGGATTTAGAGACCATTGCAGTGTTAAAATTTAGTAAATTTTAACATTGTAGTTGGATTTAGAGAACCGAGTGACATTATTTGTGTCACTCAACAATGGAAAATTACAATTTTGACAATGAATTGTTACGATTTATTAAATTTTAACACTACAGATGGATCTAGAGACCCCTTTCTAGGGGGTCTTTGGATCCATCTATAGTGTTAAAATTCTAGGGGTCTCTGGATCCATCTATAGTGTTAAAATTTATTGAAATTTTATCACTCCAGATGGATTCAATATGAGAGACCCCTTGTGTCACTCAATAGCATTTTTTTCTTTCAAGACATCCAATGAGGTCCCTATAGCTCTAGATGTTGGATATGGTAAAATAAATAAGGGGTCTTTGAATCTATCTGCAGTGTTAAAATTACTAAATTGTAATCCTAATCAATTACATATATATTCTTATATTAATATGTATTAATAATTATGCCGATAGACATTTATAATGAGAAATGGGGGTATGGGGTATGAGGCCATTTCGAACTTTTAATTGCATTTCCACAATCTATGGAAACAATTTATGGTGATGGCATATTCCATGAGAAAGATTCCTCTTGCACATAAATTGATGGCTCTTGTTTAAGGATTAACTTTGACTTCCAATTTAAGGCTCTAGTTTAAGGTATTTGTTGCTTATTAGCACCATTATTAATATTTCAGTTCCGCTTCTCCCCCTTGGGCCTTATACATGGATATTTCCAATTCCCTATCCATTTGCGGTTGTTTCCATTTCTCAATATCTATTATGCTAGAAACAACGTGGCCACATAACGACTATTTCCATTTCCCACTATTTATTATGATGGAAACAACATAGACACATATATAACAATCGTTTGTATCAAGGAGTGGCACACATATTTGGTGACGCCCTATCTTTGACGGTGCATGCATTTTCATTTAACCATGTATTTCACCGTTGGGAAGATTTCTTTTCCAACTTATCGATTATCTGTATATGCAACTAGAAGAATATTGGATTCTACAATACTTGGAAGGTGTAAGTCGAAAGGTATATTATGGCATATGCTCATATGAGATCATTGGGTGGTCACTTAGATGCTCCTTTTCTAGTATTTTTTGTAACAAGACACTCTCTCTACCGTAAATTACATTTGGAGGCGTGAGGATTGGATATGACTTTGTTTTGCACTGTTATATACTTAATCTATGGACTATCTTTGCTAGATGTTGGATTTCCATTTCAATAGAGAAACATGCTTACAAAGCAAAAAAAATATGTAGATTACTAAAGAGTCCAAGTTTTTGTAACAAAAATGTCTTGCATATTAAAATCAAATTAATAGAGTGAAAATATAAAAAAATATGTATATTACTAGACTATCTAAATATAGAGCCGCATCCAAACCTAATTCATCACAATCTTCCTATGGTTATTTTAATGACTACATCCACCAAGGGAGACGAAGGAAGGATTAAACAAAGTGAGGATTAGTCTATAATGAATCTTGTGATAATTCCATGACTTGTTGTGGATACTAAAGTGAAAACTTTGAAAAAAAAATCATTAAAAGAAATTATATTTTGTAACCTTAAAATTAAAAGTTTTGGTCAATAACCTTAAAGATATATGTTTGTAACTCTTCATTGCATTCTATAAGTTGGAAGATTTATAATAATGAATCATTTTCCTCATACATATAATTTATTATTATTTGTATTTTATTTATTATTTTAGTTAAAATTAACCACACATATTTGATTTAGAAACACTATTTTCTTTTATTACATCAATCCTTATAACTTTCTCAATATGTTCTTTTATTATATCAATCTCAACAATCTCTTTGTGGATTCACAAACATATAGATATTTGGATATTGATCATGAGCACTTGGGAATGGTTTAACTTGCAACAATCACAGAGTAAATGGTTCCTAAGAAAGATGTGAAATTTGTCACAACATTACTGCTAATTGGGTCGGTGAGGCACATCATAACAGTTTTGGAATAACCAACATACCCGAGGTACACAACAAGGGTTTGGAGCAGACCAGGCACACTGATGGAGCAAAGCGAGTTCTGGGGCTTGTAGAAAGGATTTTGGAATAACTTCTGGAATGAATGTGGGAGGGGAATCCTCCTCTCCTTTCCGCACTGAGATTGATGCCTTTGAAAGACTGGTAGCCGCATCAGGGAAAAAATCAATTCCATCACTCCCATCTAGATTCATGAAGAAAATCAATGATATCCCTGAAGTTGAACTGCCCCTGACGAAGGGAAAAATGATGCTAAATATGAGGATGGGTGGGGCAATGTTGCCGAAGATTCGAGTGGTATTGATTTTGTAAAGAAACATAGTGGAACAGGAAATTATCAGAAGGTCAAGGGTTTGAGTATCACTGATATTCGTAAGATAATGAGTGCTGCTGCGGAAGATGATGAGAACTTGAGTTGGGATTTGGATGAAGACAGGATGATGCTAAATCCACCGACAATCATTAGAGTTCACCCTATTATACTTACAGGTTTCTCTGTCGTGTTTTAGGTTTCTGATGTTTGATAATTTCTAACTTTGAAGCAATTTATATTTGTTATATCTCTTTGGATTTCGTATATATCGAATACTACAGGAAATTTTTGCTTTTCAGCTAATGTCCATTGAAAATTGCTAGAATTGGTTGCAACAAATATCCAGTATATTTACCAAAAATAGTCATCCCATTGCATTCTATTCTTAAAATAGGAAAATAAATAATATCATTATTGATGTTGTTTGTTTCAATGAAGTTGATGGTGTATGTAATGATTTTAAGCCCTTAATTGGTTTGACTGTGGCCATTTCTGTGACATTTCATTTATGTTATTGATTTTTTTTAGCAAATTGTGAATTTGGTTTCCATAATTTTCTAAAGAATGTTACATTGGAACATAAGAAGAATTCCCTGCATACTTGTTTTGAATAGGGGAATTAGCCTATTAATGTTAAAATTTAGTAGTCGAGTCATCCCATAAAAGGATGATGATATTCATGTATCAAGGGGATTGGAAACTTGGTGGGTATCTTAATGCCATCACCTTCACAATTGGAAAAATTGGTTTCCATGATTGAAATTTGGTTAGTGATTGGGAAGGGTCTAGGAGACTAGGAATTGTCTTTGTCATCTTCATCTCTCGTGTTTTCAGACTCTCCAAGAATACCTCTTTCCAACTGCTTTCCATCTCAAATCCCCCTATTTCTTCAAGACACAGTTTAATTCTTCAGTTCTTCTATAGTTCTGTAAGCTCTTAGTTGACTCCCTTATCAAGCTTGATGATCCTTCTCTTAATCTTCTTCAAGGTGTAATTGCATCATCAGGATAAAGAGTATTCAAGTATAGCTAAATTTTGTCATAAAATATTGGCGTGGCTTGTTTACCTAATGTACAAGATGTTGAAAATTATGTAAGAGACAATGTCTACTTTATTTTGGTCTACCTTACTTTCTGCATCTTACTTTTATAAGAGACCTTTTGGTGCCCTTGCTTTGTAAAGAATTCATTGTACTAGGAAATCCCATTGACCTACTTTTGCAATCATTTGTCGAACATTAATAAAATTATCTTATCTTATCTTCAAAATTCAGCTTGCAAGTCACATTAATCATGGGTATCATTTCAAATCTATTCATGCAAATAGTTCCTTCGGTAAGGATGCCTCATTTGGTATTTCTACTTTAGTTTTTGATTCTAAACTTCACATTCACACTCAGTGAAATCATTGCTATTACATTCAACTACTATCATCTATTCTCATCCTAGAAAATTAGCATGTGTGGTCTTTCAATCATTTCCAATTTTGAAACTCAAAGCTATATATTACTAAATTCCAGTTTTGACTAACAGTAAGCAAGCCTATTAAATATTGTAAATTATGGGTGCTCAAGCCTTCTGTGCAGATATGGAATTTCTGATTTGTAAACTTACATTCGAGATCTTCCAAACAACAAAGCATATAGAAGATGTTTTTGAAATTTTTAGGTGGTTGGAGGTGGGATTAGCGCCTAGTCAAAAAATTGTGCACATGGGGTCATAGGGAAGCAAACGCTATAGAATAGTCTTATGAAAACATGAGGTTAATAACCCAATCAAGTACTTATAACCTGCATATTCTAATGTTTATCAAAATGGATTTATTTGTGGTGAATTCAAATCAAGAAAGACACCATATATATGACATGAAGGGGATAACCAACATGAAAACTTTATGTATTTCAAGGAAATTGGAATCAAGAAATTGTACTTAGATAATACATCCTTAAGCATAAGATGGGACGAGATCAAATGAGAATCAATCAAAATTAACTTCCTCAAACAAAAAAAAGTTACCACTTTTTTGTTGCCCCATTCATAAACAAATCTTCAGCAGGAAATCTGCCATGATACTCCAGAAACAAGGTTCCATTATAAGTGCCAAATGCCCCAAAATCACCAATGCAATATTATCGGTGTTTCTTCAAACCATTACAATAGGAGGGGCCTTTAATTTTATGGAGACTAGGTGAAACAACCTGCAAAATAAAATACTAAAATCCTTTCTAAAACCCTAAATATAATCTAGATGAACATAAATTGACAATATACTTCAACTAACTTGAGAGGACAAGTCAACTAAATAATATAAATGAGTGGCCATATCACATGTACAATTATCCCAACATAGAAGCCAAGGCAAGTGGTGCACTTTCCTAGAGTAGCATAAAGAAATGGACTAATGCTCGATTGCCCTCGTCAAAGTAAGTAAGTAGACCTTGTCAAAACACCAAAGAAATGATATAATACTCCTCCAGGTAGTTCCCCCTCCTAGAATACAAACATAAAACCAATAAAATATAACCCAAATGGTGCACTGCTGAAAGATGCTTCAAATGTGTGAGAGAATGAATAAGATAGTAGGATGCTCCTCAAAATATGTGTATAACCTCCTCCATTAAGGCATGTTTGGTCTCTGAGGTGAAGCTAAGTCAACCAACCATAAACGAAACAATTGATCAATAACTATCTCAACAAAATCCAAAAAGAGAGGGACGACCCCAAAAGGGAATACAATACTCATAAAGTGATGATGGTGTCCTCAACATGTATGCCCATCTAGTTGGGTGTTCCACTACTAATCATAAGAGAAAGGCTACCAAAAATCATCCAATGTGAATCCAAACCATAAGGTAGGGTTCTCACATGATGGCTCCTCTTTTAGTCAAAAGATTGTCAAAATCGTTGTTAGGATGCCTAGAATCTTCATTCCAAGTGTGTACAGAGTGAGTGCTCCCCTATCAGGCAAAGATAAACCCATTATAATCATCTCCAAGTGAACAAGTGTGTTCCAACTTCAAGCAGTAACATTTTCAAGTCAAATTGAAATCAAATCCACCATCATGCTATCTAATTAACCTCACTTGTGTGACAAAGAAGGGGGTGATCCTTCAAATAATGAAGCATATGTTATAACAACATGACTAAGTGACAGACCCCATAGTCACAAGTTCTGAGTTTCAAATTTCTAGAAGAATTGTCTTGTTTGTTATCAGGGATGGTTTTGATCTCGTCTTTGTCCTATATTTGTCCATTCTAGAAGATATTTTCTCCTCCTCTATTTTGTGACTGCACTATGTTTTTTTCCGATATTTGTGTGTCCATATACACTCCCTCGAACTTTCCTCCTTGGACACATTTTGTTGTTGAAGTTGGTCTTTTGAACTCCCTCATCTTTCCTCAAAGCAGTCTGTGTATCACCTTGAAGCTCCCTACCAGTAGTGGCTTGTGTATTGCCACAAAGCCTCCTGTCAAGAGTGGCCTTTGCATTACCCTCCCAGATTGGATATGCGGTGTTGTCAGCTTTCCAAATAACATGTTAATTGTTTCAATGATCCAAACTAGAACAACATGCCTATATTTATAACTAACTTTGTGCATTTTCTTACCTTCAACCATCTTGTAAGTACCTTCTATCTTTGACATGATTTTTATTCTTTTTCTAGGTATATCTAGTCTAATATGAATTTGACCAGCTAGTTCTATGGTGTTACACAAATACTCATCAACTTTGTAAATGGATTCCTTTGTTCTGTACATGATTTGGGTTTTCTTTCCGTGTTAGGTCCTGAAGTGGGCATGCAATGCTTATTTATGCATTGAATCAACTAGTTTAGGTTACACATTACATGCTTTTCCATCCAGGCATCTTGATAATTGATTATAAGGTTTACACAGAAGTCTCTTTAATGTGAAAGACTCACAAAATGGATCTGTTTTTGGTCCATAAGAGCTTCATTCCATTTGTAATTCATTCAGGCTGCAACAAGGCACCGTGCAAGGGAAAGTAATATTTACTGTGCCATATTAGTCAAACATCTGTTGGAAACTGACAATTATTCATATTTCCTAGAGAAAGTGCTTAAAACTAAAAGTTCTTTCAAAGGGAAGAAAATTTGAAATCCCGTTTTAGTAATTGCAAGTACTAGATTTTTATATTTATTGTTTAATTTATTTTATGTTTCAGAATATTCAAAGTTGTTGTTTGGTTGTTAAAGCACCATTATTGTCTATAACCCTCTGAAGTATTTATATGAAAACATGTTTTATATAAAAGTTTCATTTGGTATAATGGTACGTCATAAAACTGTATCTGTACGTGACATGCCATTCTAACTCCATCATTGTATTCAAGTATTTTCTTTTTATCACAATTAATGTTATCTTATTTCTGTGCATGGGAAACAATGTCTGAAGTCAAAATAGATAAACTCAGTACTTGGGATCAGGAGGCATTGATATTGAAGGTTAGTTTTAAATTTTTGACATATGCAATCAGTGTAAATTTGGAGTTTAGTAGCAAGCATGCAAAGTTTTTTTGTTGCAAAGTTGATTCACTCCTAATTTTATTTTGCAAGTCCAATGTGCAATTGTGCTTATCTATCATGACTCTTGAGTGCTACGATTTGGGTGCCAACGTTCGAGTATGTGGAACAATGATGTATTTATTGAGTTTCATATTCCTAATAAGAGATTTTCAATGCAGAAGAAGGATGAAGAGATTATCCCAAATTTGAAAGGAAAATGTATATCTCTTGTTGGTAAGTTGTTAGTAATTGGATATCTGTGGGCTCTACCCAGGACAGATAGCTTGTGGTGGCCGCTTGTTCAGACAATATATAAGCTATTCCCTATTTAAATTGTGGTGTAAACCAAAATTTTCTTTTTGCAGGTATGATGGGTAGTGGAAAGACAACTGTTGGAAATATTTTAGCAGAAGTCTTGGGACTTTACTTTTTTGATAGGTTTGTTTCCTGTGGAGTTTTAGGTGTTGATTACCATTTCACCTTTTTGATTATTATATTGTCTTTGTCATTTATCCTTTACTGAAATCTCATAACCCTTAACCATGAACCCATGTCCTTTAAATCCATATAAAATATAATAACACAACACATAACTAGAAAAATATACTTATTATAAACATCTCAACTTTCCTTGAAATAAGAAATGCCACCTTAAAAAAACCTACCAACTCATGACATGTCCATTGACACAAAATTAAAATCTACACCTAGCTGTATTTGATAAATAACTTCATAATATCTGCAACAAGTGTTGATAAATAGCTTAAGAGTACATTGGAGAATTTAAAAATCAATCCAATTGCTTCATTATAACATGTAAGGGAGCATTGAATAATCAATCCATGGTGGAGGATAACATTAATATCTATGAAAATGCTATTCTTATCCATTTATAGGCATTTTATGCATAACATTTCCTTCAAGTTTCTTTGGAGGGTCTCACCTCGACCTAGACGTAGAAGATTCTCTTCGACTTCTCCATTAAAGTCACGACTCACAACTCAATCCTATTCGCCCGCCTCACAAAATACTATTTATATAAACGTGCCTGCGTGGCCAATTTGCAAAACTGATCTTGTCTTCTTCAAAGTTGTGGGAATCCAAAGACGTAATGAAATTGAATACAACATCTAACATTTCTCTAAAAATGGCTTAATCAAGATATCTATATCGTCATCTGTGACATAAATCAGTGTCATACTTTAAAAAATTGCCCCCCTTCCGAGATCTGTGGCAACATACTTTTTCCAATCCCATTTTGTTTAGTATATAATCTTACTATTACAACAACCATATGAGATTCAATACTTTTGGAAAAATGATTTTTTCTTATATTCTACAAATGTTTAATATACTACAATATCCATGTTTTTTCCTTTTACTGTACCATTCCATTCGAATTAGCACATTCAATTTTTGCAAGGGTTTGATTTTGTAAAACTATGCGACCAACAACCGTCTTTTTATTTTTTCCTGCTTTAGCATATTTTTTTTTCAAAATTTATATTGTTATTCAATGCATTGCAACTGTATATGAAATAGGGTTTGTCTTTGAAACATGATATGAATTGGGGCCCTCCATATGTATATATACGTGTGTAAAAAGAAGGATTATCCCATCTTCCTCCTATCCCATGATATTACCAACCTCCTCCTTCCCTTACGCTTGTGGGATTCAAGTTTTTCATCAATGAATCAAGGCCAAGAGCCTCTACCCATCCTTCCTTACCAACTTCCCACCACATATCACATTTCAATGGATTTCTCAACAACCTCCCACTGGCCTTGAACACCCCCAAATTGCCCTTAAATGTGGAGGCACCTGCATTGCTTGAGGCCATTCTCGCCTCCATGTTCGAGGTTTGCTCCAAAGCAGAAACCCTGAATAATCCCACATGGTGTCTCCAAAGATTTCGGTGGAGTCGTAGTTGATTTTAGACGTGTTTTTGTTCATCTTGCCGAATTTATGAATCAATAAGTTCTTTCTCGTGTTTCAAGCAATACCCAATTTATTTCCAACATGGAAACTTGTAATTTCCTAGAGTTGAATCGTGGATTAGCAGATAAATTTCTGATAATCCAATTGCTTGTCCCAAACCGGTTTTGTAGGGGCTTTTCTACATTACTGCTGGCCCCTGGAAGGCTATTGAGTTTTTGTGTGCTTCTTATTGGGATCCTTGTATTCTGGGGACCTTTAGGACTACATAACTACTTGTTGTCCTGTGGGTTCTTCTGGAGTTTTATCATAGACCCATTTTTAAATTTAGGTTGACACCAATTTTGTGGTCTTTGGGTCTTCCATGACATTGTTCAACATGGAACTGGGAAGAATTGAATTTGGTAGTTCATTTAAGGTCCAATCTCATTCTTGTTGTCCTATTCAGGATGCAAGTGGAAGAAAGAAAAGGTTATATGTGAAGCCCGCTGGACAATGGAAAGGAGGAGAGCTTCATAGAAGCAACAATCTACAGATGGTGGTTCTCGAGAAAATAAGTGTTTTAAATGATGCTAGCTTTCCCTCTTTCAAGCCTCTTTCCTGCACTTCTAATGGAAGATATGTTTGTAAGTTCCTCTATATTTCCATAAATTTAACTGCAAAGCATTTTATATATTAGGTATTGTAACAATGATTTGGGTTTTTAATGTTTTTTCAAAGGCCTAATGTCTAGGGACTTGGGTTTTCTTTGAAGTACATTGCTATAAATTGAGACATAGAGGATATAGGCCAGCTAAATCCACTTAAATCTAGATCGCTCATTTAGAGTTCCAATATTGTATACGTCGGCCATTCGAGTGAAATCCAGATATGCATCCTTGAGTTTCCTAACATGGAGGTGCATATCAAATCCTAGTTTAGAGCTTGGGCAAGTTTCCATATCCAATGCATCATCAAAGAGTTGATGGGTCACCCTATTCCCACATAACTACCGAATGCACTTCGCTTTTGTCATAGCAAATATTATACTGGTTCCATGAATATGAGTTTACAGATTTTCTAACATGTATCTCAGATTTCCCTTAGGGATTTCCATTATTGAAAATTCTTTCAAAATGAAGATAATGTTAATGCCCCGAGATAGGGAAGCAAGAGGAATGCCCTTTTTTCGTTTGAGGACTAATGGGTTATGTCTCTTGAAATTAATCTTTAAAAATAGATATGATCTAACAACTTCTTAAATTCCTGGGAGTATTAAGAAGGAAATTTATAAAAATATTTTAGTACAATCAGAGCTAAAATTCTTGGTGACTTTCATACTGGAAGATTACCCAGTTTAAATTTTAGTGCAGGTTTCCATATTGTGTTTTGTTAACGTTTGGGTTCACAGTATTCTCCATATTTTTACTACATGTTGTCATCTGCTCCGTTTTTAAAATATTGGGCCTAAAATTATTTGTTTCTATATCAATGTATGGGTAGGGAATTTAGATATTCTGGTCTAGGTTTGGGGGTCAAATATTTTAGTAAACTTTAAGAATCAATACTTTAGATCTTCTGGTTTTAATTGTGTTTTATGTACTACTCCTTTGGAGAGTGGTAGGGTATTGTGGCACCTGATATGTTTGGTTGTTTTTCTACCAAAGTTTTTTTAGGTATCTTTGTGAAAATGATGTAATATTACATGTTTACACAGATTCTGCGGTTATTCACTGAATCTGCTGAAAGCATTGTTGGATTGAAAAGTGAATTTTAAGAGGCAAAGAAACTCCTTCGTTCTCAGAACAAGCAACTGCATAAAATTTGGTATCACTCTGTTACGTTTTGCCATATTGTTTCTTTACTAGACCAGATTGATAATGTGGCAAAGGTGAGTGTTCTTTATGAAGAAAGGTCTCTATTATTGGGTTTATAATTTTATTATTAACAGGATGCTCACATTTTCATGTACATAAGAGTGATATATTATTATATTTGATATAACATAATGGTTGCTTTTATTCTGAAAAATGCTTTTGAGAATGAAGATGCCAAGATCTCTTGTTTCTTTTCTTTGTAAAGAAAGCCAAGTGTATGTTCATATTTGTAAAAGCAGAAGAGATATTATACCTAACTTAGTAGCTTACCTTAATTGTTGAATACATCATCCTTTGTAATGCCCAAGTACCTAGTCAATGTGAATATTCCATTTTACGGGAAATAAAACTAGAGTACCCAGATTGAATTTATGTTTCCATAGTGCAATGAAAGACCAACTAAAGTTTGTACTGTGAATCACTACCATGACAAAGAGATAACCACATGACTGAATTTTGTAGTGGCTTTTCAATAAGGTAACATTAAAATCAGGAGTAACAATGATTAATATTGTGGTTGTGAACTCAGAACAATGTTGATTTGCACTCAGATTGAATTGTTTCCACAGCACAAAGAAAACCCAAAGAAAGTAGTATTAATTCACTACTGTGAATAGAACTCAACACATGCCTGAATTTTACAGTGGCTTTTCAAAAAGGGAACTCTAAATTGGCAACAAAACCAATTAATATTGTGGATGCAAACTCATAATAGTGTTGATTTGGACCCAGACTAAATTTATGTTTCCATAGTTCAAAGAAGCTCATAGAAAATTTGTACTATGAATTCACAAAGAGAATGAATTTTGTAGTGGCTTTTCAGTAAGGGAGCTGTAACATTGATTACTATTATGGTTGAGAACTCAAAACAATGTTGATTTTGATATAATTTCTAGTGTAAATAAGGGGACCAAAGAACTAGCAATCTATAAATTGTCTCGAAAAATTCAGGAGAATACACAAAAATAATGCAATTAATGGAACAAGAAAGATCTCAATTCGTTAACTTCAATGGTAATTTACAATCAGATCTTTCAGGGAAAAAAATAGCATGCAATGCAACAGTCGAAATCCAGAACAAGTGTAATGACAATATTTTTTGGGACAAGACACCAAAGGAGGCATTCACTGATGTGAAGCCAGATATGAGTCATTTCAACATCTTTGGTTGTCCATTTTACATCCATATACCGTTGGAGAAGAGGACCAAGTTGGAAGCAAGAAGGGTTTTTTTTTATGGCTATAGTGCAGCTTCAAAGGCCTACAAGATCTACATTCCAAGGGAAATAAAGACAATTGTAAGCAAGGATGTAAAGTTTGAGGAATACTTTGCATCTAAAAAATCTCGTGAGCATATTCTAGTTATAGAGGATGAGAAGTAGGACGCTATGAAGGTTGAGAGGCCATCACCAGTGACTTCCAATTCTAGGCAGTAGCCTTCAAATGCAAAGCAAGAGCCACTAGCTCCTATCAATTCTATCAGGAGACCTTGTAGGTTCACATAGATATTGAGGGATTCTTAGGAGCTTGTTGAGGTTCCTAAGAGTTCATTTAGGGAGAGAAAACCAATGAACAAACTACATGGAATTAATGAGTAGCATCATAGATTCTAACTCTAAGCTTTAAATTTTTCTAGAGGCAGCAAATCAACAGGTTTGGAGGGATGCCATGGTGGAGAGGTGCAACTCCATAATGAAGAATAATGGTGGAAAATACATATATTATTGCCATATATGTAATGAAGATGAACATGATACTTGTATTTTAATATATAATGCTTGGATGTGGAAGGAAGAGTGCATTGTTAATAGTTGGAGTGGAAACACAAAAACATAAGCTAATGACCAATGTAAATTAATTTTTGTACATGAATTTAGTGTTTAGACTGCTTATAAATTTAATGTGAAATTTATACTAGAAAATAAAGTACATGAATGATGTGGGTTAATTAGTGGTTAAGACATGCTCCTGTCCATTTCGGATTCTTGCTGGTATGTCCAAAGCATTGTACATAAAACCATATTTCTTAAGAAAACAACTATCTCACAAATTGTGCTCATGTTTCTTGCTAAATCAGTTCTCTTTGCTTAACAACGAGGGAGGCGATGATATGACTTGAGGTATTGGTAACGGATTAGAGACTCAAGAGGATGAATGAGTATGTTTAATGGTAGAATGGGAACATTTGACAGGGTTTGCATAAATAAATATCCAAAGAAAGCATTAATTTACTTTGTTAATGGTGTGGACCTCGGGACCATGACCATTTTTTTTCACAAAATTGGGGACCATGACTATGATGATTGTTCCTGGAAAAAGTGGGTGAAGTTGTGGATCTATAAGCCTTTCAGTGCAAAAGCGAGCTTGCAAAAAGAAACTACCGTTTTTCATGGATTTTCCTCTAGTGATCTGCAGTTACTTGAACATAAGAGAAGAGGGCCCAATATTTGAATCCTTCTATAGAAGAGGCTTGATTCAAGATGTTTTTGAAAATGAATAGCCCTGAAATAAGAAATGAATTTGCAGAATTTTCTGTATATATATTTTCCACCTACGGACATTCCTGGGTGGTGCTATCAAAATCTATAACTAGAAATGGTTGTTGTTCTCATCTCTAGAATGTATCCCACAAAGCATATCTTGATGACTGAACACACCCATGAGCACCATCAGTCCTCTCTAAATCAACTTCTAGTTTCAAAACGAATCTAATCTATTTCTACTCATCACAGGATTTGCAAACAAAATTCAAACTGGCGTCAAGTAGATTTGAAACCACCATTTGTTTGTTCTCCAATGTTGAAGCTGTATTCTCTCTCATGTTGCTCATGGGATCTATTAGAACTCGTCTCTAGTGAATTCTATGAGTCGTTACCATTTGCTGAAGTATAGATATGTGTTTTCTCACATCAATACAATCTTTGGGCCTTCTCACGACATTTTCATGGCATCTGTTCACCTTCACACTTATTCATTATTCATGTATGCTGTCCTCTCCAAATGTTTGTAGCTTTATTACGTTCCGTCTCTAGTACCGAATGTACAATAGACACAATAGACAATAGACAAACTGGAAAATGTACAATAGACACAAAGTGAAACAATTCATAGTTCAACCATATCATAACACTTGCACAACTCAATTAGTTTTCCATTATGTGACAATTGTAAATAGGAAAATGGTTAGGATGATACAACTATCAAAAACCACAGTTGGCCTGATATTGTGAGAAAAATACTACTGATCAGGTCATACATACATAACATGAGGGTACAATAAAATATTTAAATTATAAATGGGTAGCCTGGAAAATACACAATAGACACAAAGTGCAACAATTTATCATACCACTTGCACAACTCAATCAGTTTTCCATTAAATGCCTTTCAATAGGCAAACAGTTACAATAATACAACTCTCAAAAGCTACGGTTGGCCTGATACCATGAGAAAAATACCCCTGTTCAGTTCATTCGTACATAACAAGAGGGTACATTAAAATACTTCAATTATAAATGGGTGGCCATCAACCACTCTAATAATCATTCTTTGTTTGTCTGCATCAATGTGTAAGTTTTTGATTTATTGAAATACGTATCTTCTATTTTTAAAAGAAAATGAATATTTAAGTCAGCTGAGATTCTTAGGTTTCTTCTTTGAATGGAAGTAAATAATGTTTTCCATACCTTCAGGTAGGTTAAAGAAAAGTGGAAATTGATTGAGAAAACTGTAATGAAGAATCCTTTAGTTTAGCAGGTTATTGGAATGAGAAGTTGTCTGACATTTAGAACAAACCCGAGAACTTGAATTACTCTTTGAAGTCATATCTTTCACCATGCTTTCAAAGTATATATAATCCATCAATGGGCCATAATTTGGGAACAATATTTTGAAAAATATTATATTCATTTCTAGACAAGCTTCAACCCGAAAAGTTCTTTTTTTTTGCAGTTTGACATCCTGACATTTGTTTTGCTGATAGGTGAACCTTACAGTCAGGGTGAGGGGGGGGGGTTGATATTGAAAAGACAGACGATGTGCCTTTAGAGAAACCCAAAAATGATTTAACCCTGAGGTATTGCATGTAATATTTTGCTTGGAGTGCAGGGAATTGTGGAAAGCAGGCTTTCACTGGAGAACTGCAACTGTAGGCTCCATGATTCTTATGCTCTCTATTACCTTGTATGACATGGGATGGATGGTTTGAGCCTTCTCATGTTTAAATTGCTAGATAACTACCAGAAACAAGCTTGTTGTCACATTCAATCACACTTGAGTTGCAATATTATTGTCTTGGAGATCTGAATATTGGGAATTTGAGGGAAATGGGATATACCTGTATATTATGCAAACCAGTGAGAATTTGAAACACATCCATTGGCATTGATTCCTACTGGAAGACATCAAGCCTGAAGTTATATGGCTCTGAGCTAGTTACTGTCATCCCTCCTCTCTTTATGATGTCCCCAATCAGATTCCAATCCGTGTCTGATCCCCATGTCACTTCTTTACCATCAATGTTGTCCATAGAGCCATAGAAACTACAAACTCCATACTCATATCCTTCATTTCCAGGACCAGCAGAAAACAGAACCTGCCTCCTAGGTGCTCCTAGAAGATCAGAGTTATGTTCTCCAGAGTATTGTCTCTGGAGATCAGACTAGTTAAGCGAGAAGATCATAGTAATGTTATCCAGAGTCCAGATAACCTATTTGAGGATCTCTTTATCATAGCTTAACTAGAAATATCAAACTAAATGGTTTATTTATGTATGTACTGCTTAGACCACTGTTCTCTCCAGAGGCCACTGTCAGATAGTTTATTGGATTCTTCTATGTCTGATGATTTTGTTAGGGTGTCATCTTTATCCTCCTTTGTTTTTCTTTCTCATCCACACATGCCTAGAGGTGCCACCTTTTGACTGGATATTTATTATTGTTTCACCATTTTTTTTTAAGGAGTTGCTATCACACTACCACTATGTACTTGCACTGGATTATACTTCTAAGTCCCATTGAACTACTTTTGTGGTCATTTATTGAACATTAATAAAAAATATTATCTTGTCTTATCTCATATGGTTACTTGAATACATTAACATATATTATTCCTCTATTTATTTGTTTGAAGTGTGTATGAAAGTTCTGAATACACACACACACACACACACACACACACACACATATAGTCTTAGTCTTGTATTTGAAAGAAAACATGTTTGGCATTAAGGAAATGAGTGGCATTTGAAAAATAGTTGTGAGATGTTTTTTTCTCCTGAACATGCTTATCCACTGTATGCCTCAAGGGAAATATTGGATTCCAACGAGGTGCAGAAAACTGCTTGACCTTGGGAGGCTATCCTATGTTCTCTTGATATTTTCTTGAACATGGGATTGAAACTGTTGTTATTAATTTTTTAGGCACATAATGGTCCCATGGCAGACATGGCCTGTGATGCATCTAGAGGATTACTTGCTACAACAGGTGCAGATAGAAATATTCTTGTTTGGGATGTGGATGGAGGGTACTGCACACATTCATTTCGTGGACACCAAGGAGTTGTAACTACAATCATATTCCATCTGGATCCTATCACCTTTTGGTAAGGTGTTATTATTGAAGTAATGAGGTACACATAGATTCCCAAGTTATGCATATTTTGTATTTACTACTGGCATACATTTATTGTTAGTTTGTCTCACACTGTCTTGCTTTTGCTTTCAGTTTTTGGAGCCATTTGAACTTTGTTACCGATCACTGTCTTCTACTGGGGACTAGCCAATTGCAGATGGCAGTCTTATTGATTTCATGTGTCAAGTTTCAATATTCATTTTTCACTTCTCAGGATGGATATTAGACAAGAATCTGACAGACACACTGATGTAGTTGATGCAATTACAAGGAATTTAAGGATTGGATCCTACAAAGAGTGGTCTGAGGAACAATCACAATCATGTCTCTTGTCATAATTGTAAGGGAAACAACCTTTGTTTGGGCATGAATTCCCAAAGACAGATGTTAAGTGCAAAAATATATTTGCACTTAATAAATGCAGTTGAAAGACTTGAAGGACTAGTACAAGGTAAGCCATTATGGATCTATAGTAACTTGGTAATCATTATTTTGTATGCTTGAATGATGCAAAATTTGTTTGAATATCATCATTGTCAAGCAATAACAAATTCTTAAAGGGTTCTAGCTCAATGGTAGAGCACCTACCTAATTATAGGAAAGAGATTAGTGGTTCGATTCCTTTGTACCCTATCATAAATTAGTGACTAATAAAGTGACTAAATTCACATATATACGACTATTAGTAGCTGATTTTCAGTATCTTATAGCGCGACTAACATTTAGTCGTATTTGGCTTAGTCATTAATATGTTATCATCTAGTAGTTTATTTAGTCGTATATTTGGTCATTAATTGTGGCAATTGATGACTAAATTAATGACTAAAGCAGTGACTAAATCACTAACTAAATCAATGACTAGATCAATGACTAAATCAGTGACTAAATTAGTGACAATCAATGACTAAATCAATGACTAATAAGTCAACCAATTAATGACTAAGTGAAATACGAATAGCTATAAGATAGTTTAAATGAGCTACTATTAGTCACCGACTCAAAAATAGTCGTTTATAGTCAAATTTTCATCATTTTTTTAGTCATTAATTCCTCATTTTGTACTAGTGTGAGGTCGCTGAACTTGTCGAAGGTCCAGAGTTTGTCGAAGTCGAAACTTGTCAAAGTTGTGTCGACATCGATGACTTGTCGTAATCGATGTTATCATTCGACAACAATGCCAACTGCAATATGGATTAGACCTCCTTCCTTAATAAACAATGGTCCCCATTGTTTGCTCATGAAGGTGAGGAAACTTGTTGATTAGTTCAGTAGAAAAGTACCATTTTCCTTGTGCTGGGATCTGTCCAGCTTTAGCAACCTGAAACAAGGGAATTAAGTTTGTCCTTGTATGGCGTACTCGCCGTCCCACAATGGTGTCATAAGGAAGAGGCTCTTGAACATATGGATGGATGTCATCAGGTTCTGTTGTCGGTAAGTCCTTCTATTCCAACAGTGGTGCATGGTATGGTTAAAGTAGATCTACATTGAAGACTGGATGTAGACCCAAGCATGCAAAAATGTCAAGCTGGAAAGCGTTTTTGCCAATTTGCTGAAGAATACTGTATGGACCATATCGCAAAGGTTTCAACTTCTTGTATGGTCCGGTGAAGCGCTTCTTCTTAAGATGTAGCCAGACCTTATCACCAATTTGGAATGAATGAGGGATACAATGCTTCTCGTGTCAGGCCTTATATTTTGTGTTTGCTTGTTGCAGCATGTCTTGTGCTTGCCACTGGATGTCGCAAATCTGTTCTCAAAACTTCAATGCTTTGTCAACTTCCCATTGGTTGTAGTCGGTGTCATTCGACTGTGTCAAAGAGCTGTTCAAGTCGATAGGCACTAAGGGTTGAAATCCGTAACAGATCTCAAATGGAATCTTTCCCATAGAGCTGTGATGAGCACGATTGTAGTTGTGTTGTATGTATGGAAGACTGTCATCCCATGTTCGTCAATGCTTGTGGTTGTACATGTGAAGCAGTTGTGTTACCAAGCGATTCACAACTTCCGTCTATTTGGCCATCTGTCTGTCTGAGGATGGAAAGATGTCGACAATGATAGTCTTGTGTCGAGATGCTTCGAAAGAGTCTTCAAAAATATGCCGATGAATCTGGAATCTCATTCAGAAATAATGGTTGTCGGTAAACCAAAGTGTTTCCAAACATGTGTGAAGAAGAGATGAGTGGTTTGATGCGCTGTCGTCGTCTTCTTGCATGGAATGAGAATGGCCATCTTGGAAAATCTGTCGACTACTACTAATATCGCATCATGTTGATGTTTCATAGTAGGATATCCGGTCAAGTAGTACATATAAATAGATTCCCATGGTCGAATAGGAACTGGAAAATGTGTATACAATCCCTATCGTCGATTAGGCGGTTTAGAAATGGCACAAACCATGCATGATCGAATGTACTTCTTGACGTCAGTTTTAAGTGAAGGCCAAAATAAATACTTCTAGAGAATAGCAAGGGTATTTACTACTACAAAGTGTCTTCTAGTCTTGATGTAGTGCACATCCCAAATGAGCTATTGTCAATGCTCACCTGTCGGTACACAAAGCTGTTCAAGCTTGTATAGAAAGGTGTCTTTTAGGAAATAGTCAGTGGTCGATGACTTGTCAGTCTGATGTTGACGGTAGAATGGTGAAAAGTCGATGTTTTCCTGATACAACTGAGGCCAAGTAGTGGTGTCATATCCCTGCATACTCATCACTGTAAAAAGGAGAGTAATGGGTGGTTTGCTTAGACAATCAACGACGGTGTTAGCTTTACCTTTTCGATACTTAATTACCAACTGGAATTGTTGCAGGTAATTAATCCACTTGAGTTGTCAAGTTGTCTATAGTTTTGACTGGGTCAGAGTGAACTAAAGAGTCTTGTGGTCAGTGAGGATGACCATTTCCTTTCCAAGGATGTAATTCCTCCATTGCTTGAGAGCTTGCACAATGGCGTACAGTTCTTTTTTGTACATAGAATATCTTCTAATAGTTTCATTAAAAGTTTTAGAATGAAAAGCGACTGGGTGACTAGACTAAGTGATCACTACGCCCAAGGCATAGATGCGTCCGTCTCAATCTCAAAGGGATGATGCAAATCATGTAACACAAGTACTGGTGCAGTGCAGAGCTTGTACTTGAGCTGTTCAAAAGCTGCTTCTTGTGTCGGTGTCCATTTGAAGACAGTTTTCCCAATTCCTTTCATCAACTAATTCAAGGGCCAGACTATGTGACTGAAGTTAAGTATGAATCATCGATAGAAATTCGCCAAACCAAGAAAACTTCTTAGTTCTTGAATGCTGTGAGGAATGGGCCAATCTTTGAGAATTTGTACTTTTTTTGGGTCGATGTGAATTCCTGTAGAGTCATATACAAACCCGAAATATTTGATGTTCTTCATCGCAAAGGAACATTTTTCCATGTTCAAGTAAAACCGATGTTCCTGGAGAGTGTTGAGGACATGTTGAAGCTGTCCGACGTGTTATTCCCATGATTGACTGAAAATCAGTATGTCCTTAAGGTAGAAAATGACCCATTTACCGATGAAAGGTCGAAGAATGTTATCCATGTATCGCATGAAGGTCGCAGGTGCATTGGTTAAGCCGAAGGGCATGACTAACCATTCAAACAATCCTTCCTTGGTCTTGAAAGCAGTTTTCCATACATCTGAGGGCTCGATTGGAATTTGATGATATCCCGACTTGAGGTTGAGCTTAGTAAAGAACTTAGCACCTTTTTGAAATTTGATGAGGTCATCTATCCGCGGCAGAGGGTACCGATTCTTCACCAAAATTTTGTTAAGTTCCTTATAGTCGATGCACATGCACCAAGTTCTGCCTTTCTTTGGAATGAGGATGACTGAACTTCCACAAGGGGAGGAGCTGCGAATCTCTTCATTTTCTAGAATGGATCTTGTGTAGACAGATGCCTTAGGAAAAGAAGAACCTAGAGCAAGTTCAATAGAGTGTTTTACCTGGAAATCTACAGGTACTCCATCTTTAACTTGAAATAGGTTTTGGTACTCATCAAGAATATTGTCAATCTGATGCTTCTGTCAGGAGTTCCATTGGTCAGTGACTCAACTGGTTGTTGTAGTCTTCCTATAATGTTGCGGCTTTATCATAATTAATGTGAACTTCTGAGCATGATTGATGAGCTTCTTTGTCTGTTTATCACATATCATTGTACCGTTGGTGTAGGTCGTCATTCGGGTATGTTGTACCGTTGATTCCAAATTATGACAATCACCTTCTACGGTCGTGACTGGTAACTTCCATGGCGATCCCATAGGTAAGGATTTCCAAACAGGGCGTCGACTATGAAGAGTGGTGCCACATAGAAAAGTAATTCATATTCAAAAGGATTTATGAAGTAGGCGAGCTTTCATTATCGGGCGATCCTTAGCTATTGTCCATCCTTCATCCAATAGATGTTGTAAGGATGAGGATGCAGAGTGGTCATAAGACCTAGTTTCTTCACAAGTTCTTCAGAAACAAAGTTCTTCTAGCTCCCGTTGTCCACAATCAGATGCAATGGATTGTTTTGAACCCATATCTGTGTATGGAACAGGCACTCTCGTTCCTCCTCATCGACGATAGTCGATTTTGCTGGAGTTGTCGATGTCAAAAGAGTCGTTGCTTCTAGGTTAGATTCTACCATAGTCTTATCGAACGCATCGGATGTCAACAATTTTTCTAAAAAGGTCTTCCAAGATTTGCATTTAGACGTATCATGCCAAGATGAGTGGTGGTAATTGCACCATTTTTTAGTAGGTTTCTTTCTATGTTCTCTTTTGTGAAAAGGCTTTTTGCCATCATCTGGCTTTGGTGGAGTTAGCTGAGAAGATTTTGACTTGTCAAATTCGGTTGGTGCCTTCTTGTCGGGTAGTCGTCTTGATGTCGGCTTTGTTGTGAAGCCTGCTTTTCCCCTCTGCTTGGTTTCGAGTTTTCTAGAATAGTGGAATGCATCCACGAGCATATTGACAGTCAGAAACTCCATATCCTGCTGAATGTACTGGGATAATCCATTGACGTACTCCAGAACAAGCAAATTTTCTTCTTCTTGAATGCCAAGTCTAGCCATGAGTCGATAGAACTCGTCGGTTTAACTCTGTACAGACTGGTCTTTCCATTTCCTTAGCTGCTGCCACTTATTATACAGCTGCTCAAGGTACTTGGGCTGGTAAAACTCCTTTCAGATGTATTCGACAAATTTCTCCCATGTGTCGATGGGGTCTCCACTTTTCTCCATCTTTGTCAAGAGGTTCTCCCACCAACAGTGCACAAATGTTGACATCTTTAAGGATGCAATGGTGATCTTATCGAATTCTGAGAGTTGATTCACAGAGTAAAAGGATTCCAACTGTTGTACCCAATTGTCGACAAATTCCCCGTCAATATTGCCATCTAGATTTGGTATGTCCAAATTCATTTACACTTTGAAGGGGATGATTTTTTTGGAGTTGGTCTTAATCGAAAATGATCCTGACGTCGGAGCAAATCATGTGAGAATCTCATTGAACTGAGTGAACATCTCAGTTCATTGCCGAGCTAGCACTTTCTCTATGAGATGTTGTGTCTCGTCGATTTCATGTATTTCTCCTGTTTCTTCTGCCATATCTGGAGGTAGTGTCTGTTTAGATTATTGAGTCTAAAAGCATGTTTGAACTGGCATAAGTCAGGTAACTTCGATGGAAGTGTCTATGCAAAACTTAAGCATGAACAAAGTTGTTGTGCTCTGATGAATCTATGAATTCGATCTGATACCAATGATCCGCTCGGGGCCGTGAAGCACAAGAGGGACAACAGTTTGACTGAATGAGTCGGTTCTATTATGGCGGAAGCATAAGAAAGAGAATAAGCAAAGAAAGAATACACTACGGAGATAAACACAAATACACACAGACAATATGCAGGAATGCAAACTGATTCCTTTATTACTGGATATAAAGATCATGACTGTATATTACAATAGTTTACATGCTCATATAGAGAGTACTCAGATGCTTGGGTGCCTTCCTGTTATGTTCAGTTACAAAAGAAGTTAGAATGGTTTCGGAAGTTCAACCGTTATAGTCGACTGGAAGACAAAGATTCAGTATGTTGAAGTTCGACAGTCTCAAGTCGTAAGTCGGTGCTACGCAAGTCGCAAGTCTATGCTGCATGTCAATGTCATGAAACTGCTAAACTTGTTGAAGGTATGGATTTTTTCGAAGTCGAAACTTGTTGAAGTTGTGTTGATGTCGATGACTTATCATAGTTGATGTTAGCATTCGACAACAATGCCAACTATGATATGGATTAGACCTCCTTCCTTAAGAAATAATGGTCACCATTGTTTTCTTGTGAAGGTGAGGAAACTTGTCCGTTAGTTCAGTAGCAGAGTACCATTTTCTTGTTGATGGGATCTGTCTAGCTTTAGCAACCTGAAATAAGGGAATTGTGTTCGTCCTTGTATGGCATACTTGTCATCCCATAATGGTGTCACAATGAAGAGGCTCCTGAACATCTGGATGATATCATCGGGTTCTACTATCGGTAGGTCCTTCTGTTCCAACAGTGGTGCATGGTATGGTAGAAGTAGATCTATGTTGAATACTGGATGTAGACCCAAGCATGTAGTAATGTCGAGCTGGAAAGAGTTTTTTCCAATTTGCTAAATAATATTGTATGGACCATATCACAAAGGTTTCAACTTCTTGTATGGACCAGTGAAGTGCTCCTTCTTAATATGTAACCAGAACTTATCCCCAATTTGGAATGAATGAGGGTATGATGCTTATCGTTTCGGGCCTTAGCTTTCGTGTTTTCTCGTTGAAACATGTCTTTTTCTTGTCGCTGGATGTCACAAATCTAGAATGGTTTCAGAATTTCAATCATTATAGTCGATTGGAAGACAGAGAGTCAGTCTGTCGAAGTTCGATAGTCACAAGTCGCAAAGTCGGTGCTGCACAAATCGCAAGGCGATCCTGCATGTCTACGTTGCAAAACTGTTGAGGTTGCTGAAATTGTCGAAGGTGCGGAGTTTGTCGAAGTTGAAACTTGTCGAATTTGTGTCAACATCGATGACTTGTCGCAGTCGATGTTAGCATTCGGCAACAATTCCAACTTCGATATGGATCAACCATAACTTAAAAAATCAATAAACATCATATGTACCCTCATGTACCCAATCCTATCTTGGTGGTCGAGGTAACTCTAGGTAACTAGCAGTCCATCCTTGCATATGGGTAATCCTTAATCACCACAAGGAACTAGCACCACCATTCAAAGAAATCATGATGGAAGAAATTTCTTATGACACCATCCCAACCCATCAACATCATATACCCTCACCACTACATCGAGGGATCCATAGGCCTTGCATCCCAGACGGTATGGTGTGGTCACAACATTGGCACCCTCTTAAATAAATATGTGTGGATAAAGTTCCCAAGCCTGAAATCTCCACATGACCACCTGGACTAATACAATTGGCACCAAACTGTCGTCAAAAACATTTGGGCCCATCTAAAATATGTTATAGATAGAACCCAATTGATGATCATCATTTGACATCCTATAATCTTGTGGGTTTCCCAAGACCCCCAACACATGAACCACCCCTATATCCATGGCACGAGTCTCAAGGAGATCTAAGTCTTGAATGCAAATGGATTAATCATGTATGATTGCATTGACCATGTAGTGGGCCTCTACAGAAGTCCTCCATGTCTACACACCATGGCCAAAATGGTTGAGTATTTCCTATCACACCATTCAGAACCATAAATTATGGTGGTTTTTTATCCTAGTTTGGTCAAATACCCTAGACATTCATGAATCCCCCTAGTTGTTGAGTCTATCATGGAATCCCTTAAGTTTATAGATTCCTATGATTCCTGGGTTTCGTTGGAGACAATGATCTAGTTTTAATTGCAATTCCTTAGATGTGTTTGCCTCTATCTTACATTATTTGAGTCAGTTGTGAGGAGTTTCTCATGCTATAACTCCTTCTAGATCTCGGGCCCCTTTATTTTTCAACTAGGCTTTAGTTGTTATAAATTAACAACTTGCTAGGATTCCATTGTTCCTTATTATGTATTTTAGATAAGCTATGATAATGACCACAATTATGTACTTGGATTGGGTCCTTTATTTACCTTCATTACCATGATGTATTTTCCACTATAGTTATTCATGTACTTTGATAATACCCCTTCATTTCTTGGTCCCATATTGTATCGAGACATTATTATAAGCATGGGGATGCCCACCTCATTTTCATTTGATATTATATACATATTAACCCATTGGTTGGTTGTTTACAGGTGTGGCCTCTGTGGTCCCTTCAGCTGGCATGATTCTTTCTCTTTACTCAATCTCAATCCTTGACTTGGTATTCGTTTTCTCTCGTTGATCAAAAAGGAAAATACCTGTGATTTTTTTCAGCCATATGATGAGCTCCTGATCTCACACATCAAGGACTAACTATGAACAACTTATTTTTTCTCACCTACTTTATCATGAGAATCATCACAACTATATAATATTTCCAATAGTATTATCCTTGTTTCCATCATCATATGACCTCAGTAGTATGACAAAAAAATGAACTAAATTTAAGAGTTGAGCATAAAAGGTCATTGTGTGGAATTTTCCTAAACATTTAGTGAGGCCCATCACACTAAAAATCTTGAAAACCATGACATGGACCTGGAAATGAAATTTAGTTACTCATAATTACTATGAAACTTTTAAAAAGGTGTAGTAGTTGAATGTGGACATTCCCAAACTATTGTTTCCAAAAATAGCCTTTGATTTGGTCTCTAATACCTATCATTATCCCACTAAGTCATCAATGAAAAAGAATTATTCACATTGGGGCTAGATCTAAGAAGTCTCCACATTATTTTCTTTAAATAAATCCCTTAAGGTAATTCCAATAGAGATAATATACCACTTAAAATCATAAAAACAAGGTTGTGCTACTATATTTCCTACACACACGTGTGCACGCACACACACACACACACATAGAACCTTTTACATCCATTTCCTTCCACCATTTGGAGTCTTCAAATACATCACTTGGTTGTGAGTAGAGTGTTAAAGGAGAAAAAGAACCCTCCCTTAGGTTGGTTGCAAAGGTCCACATCAAATACATATAATATCGAGGTGTGTATCATCATCTCTATTATTTTGTTGATATAAAACCCACATTCTTTGTGACAAGATTTGTTTTTTTGTTTATATACTTTCCTTATATTACATTGTGTTGTAATCTATGGGATTACACTGAACTAGTTACTAGTAGTGTATATGAACACGTATAGTGTACAACATATTGATATACATACAACATGCATACATAGAAAGAGAAAGAAGAGAATGTAGTAGTAGAACTAGAAACAAGTAGTCTTCTATATCAGATCAATATACTAACAATAATTGCATACATTTACTTACATATTCATGCCTTTATATATGTTTACCATCATGGAGGTAGTTATACCTTGGTCAGTTGACTGACCCAACCAACCTGTTAATTCTATTTACTAGTTGACTGGGATCCTATGTCTCGCCCATCCCCAAATCCTTTTTCATCCTGAAGAAGAGGGGAGATAAAAATTTACATAGTACAAAAATAATAAAAAAAGGCCAAGAAATTCAATTTTCTAGGGTATATGTTGGAATGATGCTGGGTTCTTCAGACTGTTGTCTAGATGGTTGTGTTCTGGATGCACTTGGATTGAAAAATGGAACTGTGGTCGCAGTGGAGACAATTAAGGAGGAGTAGGCGATGATTACATTTTATTTAGGCTTCCATGCATGTTTGATAGATAAATGGTGCAATTTTTTCCATTCGAGACTTGAAGTCTGTCCATTTATCCACTGCTTTCTCAGTTTCAATTCATTGCTCTTGATTTTGTTCATTCGACTGCTTATTCTTCTTCAACAAATGTAGGCTTTGTTGGTGATGGTTTTCTAGTCAAGTGGACTGAGTTCTATGTATCACTTTGCCCTTTTGTTCATGGTTAAGTCAATATTTTATTTGTAAATTTTGTTTCTTCATATTTTTTCTTTTTAGCTTGTTGGGTTCCTGCTCTTCTCTTTGCTTCGTTATAGGACTCCATATTGTTTTATATATGATTTTCTATAGTTAGTTTGTTTCTTAGGGATGCTATTATGTTTTCTATTTATTACTCTAATGCTTTAGTGTATTCTGTCCCAACAATGGATTCTAACAGTTGTTTCCTCTTCTTTGCTTGTTCTATGTTGAGTTTTCCTTTTTATTATTCTCTTGCTGGTATGACTTTGTGTGCAAATTCATTTAATTTCCTTTTAAGTTGAGGATATTTAAATTCTATTTCTTCTATACCTTGGAATATTTTTTCTATATCTTCCTTAGTTTACGATGTAGGTGAGTCCGGATTAGTGTGCTCTGTCTCAGTCTTTTGCTTCTTCCTCACTGGTTTCCTTGGTGTGGAACTTGTAGAACTGCCCAATTGCTGTACAAAATGAACTGTGAAATATGATGCCTCTATTTCTTCTTCTATTTCAACTTTCGATAGAGGTTTTATAACCCCGAATGCTCGGCTTCCTTGCTAATGGTGGGATTGGGAATATTATATTTTCTTGTCTTTTTATTTCTTCAAATACCTCCTTGACTGTAGGGTAGTACTCCATATATTTTGGTTCACCTACTTTCCCATCTGCATACTAAACCTTTGTGAAGTCGAGTCCCAACTGAATATGTACAAGGGGAAGTATATTTATTCTAACACATTGGGGTTCGAGATTTAATATTTCCATAGTGAATAATGTCTGAAGAGGAGGTTTCTGTAGTATTGATGGTTTCCATTTTTGAGTCGATGTTTCAAATCCTCATCTGGATTCATCATCATGACAATTGATCAAATGTAAGAGATGCAATCTAGATGCATTTGTAGATAAAGGATGAGAAATCATATTTTCTAGGTTGGATAATTAATAATACACATTTATTAATAATAAAAACTAAAGATAGGTAAATAATACCTAACACTTAATAGTACATAATAATTAAAAATAATACCTAATAATTAATACTGCATTAAAATAATACATAATACTACATAATAATAATATATAACAATACATAATAACAACTAATACCTAATAATTAATAATACATTATATATAATAAATAATACATAATATATATATATATATATATATTATTAATTATTATGTATTATTAGATATTATTAAGTATTATTATATATTTTTATGTCTTATTAATACATAATGTATTATTGATTATTATGTATTATTAATATTTAATGTAGTATTAATTATTAATTATCATGTACTATTAAATATTAGGAATTATTAACATATCTTTCATTTTTATTATTAATTACTATGTATTATTAATTAGTTGATCGAGAAAATATGATTTCTCATCCTCCATCTATACAATTGCGTCTAGATTGCAACTCTTACCTTTGAACGATTGTCCTGATGATGAACCCAATTGATGATTCAAATTGTTGCCTCAGAAATGGAAACCGTGGATACCCTTGAAACCTCTTCTTTGGAAATTGGTGTTCTCTCCATCTATTGCAAACCAATTTCATTGATTTGAACCATCCTTGAAACATCTCATGAGGGGATAGGGTTTTTGTCTATCCCTTCCACTTGACTGAAAATCATTGGAAGCTCCACATATTTGGTATCATATTAAGTGTGAACATTGTCTCCCCAATTGGAGTTACTCTTGACATTGTTATCCATATTAGAAGTGATGGATACTTGATGTATTTTCTCTGTTCTTGACATTCCTCAAAGTTTGTCTTTAGAATTTCAGCCAAGTGTTCTACCAAATTGTAAACTTTTCCTTTTTATCTATTTGACCAATATCCTCTAACATGTTCATTTTTACATCCAATTCCTAGATGGAATTAGTTAGGAAAATGACAACTATAATGTAGGTCCATTTAACATGTTCTTCTTTTAACTGACTGATGACCAAGAATTTCTAATTCTTTGATGATGTCGATCCTTAAAATTTTGTATCCATTCCCTCGCATCAATTGTCTTTGGTATAGGTTCACCTAATTTTTGTAGTCCTGTAAATTGACTGATCAAGGAAAGAGTAAGTGCAATTTGTTTGTCCAACCAATTTTTCCCATTGTGCCACCAACTGACAATAAACTTGGATGCTTCTTCTTTCCATCCATTAAATCCCTTGACTTGGGGGGTGTTGAGATATGACCAAATCTTTTCTTTCTACAGAATCAATGATTCCTCTCTCTATTTTCCACCAACATTTTCCCATTTCCCAAAATTCTGCTAGTGCTTATCCTAGTCAGTTTCTTCCATTTTTTCCTACCATTTTTTTTTTCATTTTGGCTTCTAATTATGTATCTAGCTCCTTGTCGTGTCATTTTTTAGTTCTAGGATTTATTGTTTTTTTTTTCGGAGCACTTCTAGTTGAAATTTATCCTCCCATCTTTGGTGCCATGATTTCTAGAGGATTTTTTGTCGAACAAGGTCAACTTTGCTCATGATTCGCTGCTCTTTTACCAATTCTGCATATGTTGACAATTTTGGTCATTCATATTTATAGGTGCTTTGGCATTGTAAGGGTGCTAGTTTCTCATGAAAAGGTCGTATTAATGGTGTGCTTCATTTAAGTCATGAATTAAATGTGGGGTTTGACTAGTGATTTGACTTGTTTATCGATTTCTTAGGGTTGGCCAATTTTGCTTCGATTTGAATTATTTTACTTCCACCGATCAACCAATTTTTATTGTTTTGTTTTCTTACTACTTCTTGATCCTTGTAGTATCGACCGTTGTCTTTTTTCTTGATATTTCCTATGATGTTATGCTAATCCTTTGACTTGTTCTTCCATATCTTCTATTCAATCGACTGATGTTCCTCGTTTTGACATTTTCTTACTTGACACTCTTCTCACCACGGATTCCTGTTTTTATTTGTTGATTTCTCCTCCCAGTATACCATCATGATCCTTGGATGATCTTCCTGTGCTGATTCATAATATTTTTAATCCTTGAAACAAATAATTATTCAACCAATTTTCCTAACAGAGTGTAATTAATTTCTTATTATTTTATTTTTATTTTCAAGCATGGTATATTCCTAGTATTTCACCATTGAATACTTTGCTAAGGATATTCCCTTGTAATGATCTTAATTGGATATCACCTTTAGGTTCTATATCTTCAATTACAAAGGGCCCTAAACATGTTGTTTCCAATTTCCTTGGTTTTCCTTTTATTGTATTGTCATACATAAGGACAAGGTTTCCTATTTTAAATTCCTTCTTTTTAACATTTATGCGATGCCATGCTTTCTATTGTTTCTAACTTCACTTCTTGATGATGAAGGACTATTGTTCTTTCTTCTTCTAGTTTGTTAAGTTAGTAAAGTCTATCTTGTTTTGCTTGGTTGTAGTCAAATTTTAATACACTTGCTATTTTATCTAAATTTGTTGTGAAGTGTAAGAAGATTACAACTTCTCTCGAATAGACCAATTTAAAAGGAGTTTGTCTAGTCGATATTTTATAGGTTGTTATATATGACTAGAGGACAACTAGTGCCTTATCATCATGGTCATCCTTGTTGATATTGTAATTTTTTTCAAACCCTTAGTTAGAGTTTTGTTGAATGCTTCTATTTCTCCATTTTATTGGGGGTAGTAGGGGGGACTTTTATTATGGTCAATTAAAAATTATTTCATTAATACCTTAATTTTACTATTGATAAATTGATTTCCTTGGTCACCTATTCGGTTAGAGGGCACCCAAACCTTGTGGTTATGTTTACAAATATGAATTTAGTTACTACATATTTTGTGCAATTTTCGACTGGTTCTACTTCTACCCATTTAGTTTAATATTCTATTGTTGTAATAATATACCTTGCACCTATTATTTTTTATTGTTTATGGAAGGGGCCCACAAATTCAATTTCCCAAATTTCAAAGAAAAGACTAGGATTTATTGGTACCAAAGGCATTTCATCCCTCTTTACTAGTCGACCCATCCTTGGCATTTGTCACATTGGTTTACTTTGTGTTTGCAGTCTTTGTATAGTGAGGGACACCATATATTTGCTTGTAGTATCTACCTTATTATAGTATCTGAGTGGAAATGCCATCCTATAGCTCTTGCATGCGCTTCTTGAATTATGATATCTCTTTTATGTTCTAGGGCATGTATTCTTGATATATCACCATGTGTTATCTTATAAAAACATCCATTTATAAGTGTATAGGGAAAACCCTTGAATGCACATATTTTCTTTTTCTTTTCTAGAAGATCCTATCGGGCCTTCCCTTATTGTAGAAATTGTGCAATCTCATCTAGTTCAAATGGTACAAATTCAACTTTAAATAAATGGGCATGTAGTATGTCATCCTCAATCCCAATCAGTTCTTCCTAGTTTCAACTCTTGACAAGTGGTCATGTCCTATGTTAGCTTTCCTTGGTCGAACTATGACATCAAATTCAAATCCTTCAAATAGTAGGATCCATCTATATATTCTCCCCTGATCGATTGGCTTGTTGACTAAGTATTTCAATGCTTGATGATTTGTGTAAAATGTAAATGGATTTTCTAGTAAGTAGTGTTGAAATTTAATGAAGGGAAAAAATCACTCCCGATCCTTCTCTTTTCATGGTTGAATAATTGATCTAATATTTGTTTAGTTTTCGAATTGCATACACATTAGGGTGTTTGAGTCCTTCATCCCTAGGTTGTGCCAGTACATCTCCAATTGTAATGAATGAGGCATCTACATGAACATGGAATTTATTGGACTAATTGGGAAATCTTAAAATGGGTTCTTATACCAATATTTTCTTAAGGATTTCAAAAGATTCTTTGCACTTAAAATTCTACTTGAATTCTGCATCGAATTTAAGCAATTCTTATGGGGGTAAGTTATGTTAGTAATACCTTATACATTTTCTATAATATTCTATGTGTACCAAAAATATTCTTATTCTTATTTTCTTCAGATTTACAGGTGGATTTACATCATGTATCACCTTTATTTTTTCTAGGTCGACCTTGATGCCTTGCTTGCACACTGTGTGACCTAGAAGGATTCTAATTGGTGTGAGAAATATGCATTTCTATATGTTTAGGGAAATTCAGATTTGTTAATAGCACTCCAACATGAGTTGAATCAAATTTATGTGATTCTTCAGTAGACTATATATTGTCTAGTCATCAAAGCATACAACCATTGTTTTATATATGTATTATTGAAAGGATTTTATGATTATTCTTGAGAAAACTGTCATGTTGTTCTTCAACCCAAATGACATGACTCTTTATGCAAATGACCTGAACTCTATCATGAATGTGATTTTTTCCTGATCCTCTTTTGCAGTTGGAGCTTGGTTATACCTAGAGAATCCATATGCAAATGAATTGAATTCATGTTCTGAGACTTTGTTAATTATTTCTTCTGCAAATGGCATTGGGAAGTGATATGTCATTGTCATTTTATTGGGACCCCTAAAGTCAACACATGTTCTGAGCCTATTGGGATCATTCTTTATATTTTGGACAACCATTGGACTGGCCCATTCTGATTTGTCAATTGGGAAAATAATGTTTGTTGCCAACATATTTTCGATTTCTTTCTATATTATATCCTTGTATTTATGAGCTAGTTTGTACGACCTTTGTTTATAGGTTTAGCATTAGGAATCAATTAAAATTTCATGTCACCCATTTCTTTAACCAATCCTTTGAGATATTTATAATCCCGTGCAAAAAAATCTTGGTACTCTTTAAACTAGTCTACAATTTTGTTGTTTGTCAGTTCGACCAGTATTTCCCTATTTTTTCCATCTTTCCAGTCAATCATCATTGGAGATGTTTACTTCTTTGATCTTTATGTCTACTTCCATCCATTTAGGGGCTTTAGATTCGTATAGTTTCCATTCTCCTTCTTCGATTTTGTTATATCGTAGGGGGAAATCAATTTATTCTTTATCTCACTTTTTTCTAGTTTGGTTGTTTTGAGTACATATTTTATTTATTTTATAAATTTTGGGTGATATTTCCTCCATAAAAAATATTTGCTAGGAAAAATTTTGTTTTTCATCTCAAGTGGTGTTATTTTATGATTCTCTTGGCATGCAATTTTTTTGCAAGTCAAGTTGACCCTATGCCAAATTTCTCCTTACCCTTGTCCTTATTGTTTCTTTCCACTAGTTCCTCTACAAATTTATGGATTATTTGCATTGCTTATTTTAATTCTATTTTTTCTAGCACAAAGGATAAATATTTCACAAAATTTTCTTTTATATTTTTCCATTTCATGGTATCTCCCTCTGCTTCTTCTATTTTGTACCATTTATTGGGCAGATCTTCCAGAGTATCAGGGAACAAATGTGGCCACACTCTTTCATATCTATAGCCAATTCTATGCCATTCCCACACATGTTCCTCAATATGCATATTAGGGTTGTAAGCAGGTTTGAATTTGGTTATTTGTGCTATAACAGTGACGGGATTTTTCATTACCTTCTAATTTCTCAGTAGGAAACTAAGATGTATGTGCATTAATTGTCAACTTAGGGTTCGTTGGTAACTTGTGATTTATTGTGCATTGTATATGTGTGCCATAATCTCCTCTTACACTAGTTTATCTATTGTGAAGTTGTAGCTCAATAACCTTACAAACAATGGTATAAACAGTTACATAGTCCTGGCAAGGAATTACCCAACTAAACAAGTACTAGAACTAAGTTTCAAGGAAATTAAATCACACAACAACAAATTAAATTGCAGAAAGTAAATGATAACACTAAGTTCACACTCTAATCACTAGGAAATTACTACCCAAAATCCGACGGCATATATGTCCGATTTTCGACCTCACGTTGTCGACCATCCGAAAAGCCTCTCCTTTTTTAAACGTCGGTTTCCCTTCGGCGGATATCCAACAACAATATGGTATCATTGGATATCTGACACGAAGATGTCAAATATCCGACCACAACTCTTTTAATATACAGGTCGAATATCTGACACCCATTACTTTACAGGTGGTCGGATATCCGAATATAGGGCCGTAAAAAATACGACACAAATTACTTTACAAGTGGTCGGATATCAGACAAGATGGTTGTCGACTATCCGACGCATATGCCTACATACAAATGACAAAGTCCGACTACGTTTGGCGTTGGTGGTATGGAGAGCTTGTTGGATTCTTTTGAAGGGGCCATCGGATAGCCGACCTTGATTACATTATAGGATGTTTGATATCTGACACCATTTGTCGTCGGTGGTATGGCGAGGTCGTTGAATTCTTTGGAAGGGGACATCGAATATCCGATGAATATGGGGATTTTTTTTTTAAAATAATACAGAGATATTCGATGCCCAAAATGTATTTTACTGTCGCCAAGTAATTGAAGATATTCCAGTTATCTAAGTTATCTAAGTTAAATGTATCCCTTCCAAAGAAACCTTGTCTTAACTTAAAGAACTAGAAGTAATATTTTCCACAAAAAGAAAGACATAGTTGCCACTAGCCCAGACAGATTCGCCCAGTCGGATTCAATCTAATTTTTAGGAAGCATAATGTGTTTTGGAGATCAATGAAATTGTTGATATGAAAACTCTAGAAATAGAGTAGAAGGTCACTAATGGTAGTGACATTATTGGTGATATTGTCCTCATCAGAAGATACTAGTAAAATAGTCATATGCGGCATAGTTAATAAATTAGGTGGCATTAGCACATCAATATATGCTAGTGGTATAAAAATCCATGTAACCTGCAAGGGGCTCATAACAACTTGTGACATTGATAAATCCTTTTATTGAAACACATTGAATTTTTGTATTTGTGAGGACAAACTTTTTGCAACGATATTGCCTATGTATCCTTATAAAAAAATGACCTAATTCTTCATTAATCAATACCCCCATACTACAGATTATTCTATCATGTGTCAAAGAAGTGGTTCTGGATCAAGGTTAATTAACACCCATAAAGAAATAATTGGGAGAGGATTTCATTAAAGCAATACTAGCAAGGATTTTTTGGCAGCAAGAAGAGTCTTGACCTATAACAGATCCCAACATTGAAACTCTTTAATATGGTGTTTGAGATCAATGTTTTGTTACTAGAAGTTCTATGAGTGATTTAGATAATGAAGAATTGTTATGACATTGGTCTTGGCTAGATATATGCCATAAATTTGTATATGTTGAAAATAGTCATTGTTGCAATAGAAGATAAATTACATAAAGAGGGAATGTGAGACCAGACAGGCTTTACCAAGAAGATAAATTAAAAGAGGAGTGGTTTTTGTTTACTACCTCAACCGAGGGTCTTATGATTTCAAGAGGAAGTGTAATCAAAGTGGAAGTTGAGTTTAGTATTGATTCATTGACACCATACGATTCTGGTCCAGTCATGGGCATACTAACCATAGTAACATTTGAAATTTCAAGTTGTATTTATTTATGTGTTTTGTACTCCAGGAATCAGAATTTGGAATTGGACTACAATAAGTGGCTTAATAGGGGTGGGAATTCAGAAAGATTGGGAAAACATATTCTGTATATAGGTTGCTCTTCTAGAGAACTGATGCGGCTCTAAAACCTCTATCAAGATGTTCATGTATTAATTGAAAAATAAGGCCATTATCAAAACAATATCTTAAAACAATGGAAAAATATTAATTATAAACTAGCATTAAACCAACAATCTAGTCAAGATGAAGTTGTGATTGATTCAAAATCCAATCAACTACAAGGAATCCATTGGTGCTAATTTTGAAAGAATGCAACAATCGATCTTGTTAGGTCGACTCACAGCTAAAAGAAGAAGAAACTAGAGGATCCATAATCATTGAACCAGAAGCTCTAGATAAGATAGAGACTACAAGATAATCCTATTAATGTCCCACCTATATTGCACAAGTTTCCAGAATGTTGGAACAATGGGAATGCAGGTACAGGTGTTTGGAACAACTAGATGCTTTGCCCAAATTTTCAATTGATATGCCAACTCGATTGAAATTTTGTGACAAGATGGGAGTTGCAACTCCAATTAAGAAATATTCTTTATCTTGTCTATGTCTCTAGCAAACATGTTATGCTTATCTTTAACATATTTCAAAGCATTAAATTCTTATAACCTTTGAGTAATCACATATGAAGGATTTTCACGTAAGGTAACAAACAAATTCACAATTTAATAAGAACTTAGACAAATAGTTAATGCCATAAAAGGAGACATACTTAAAGCCTTAATGTAAGAACTTTGGTTAGAAATTTGGAAAAGTTTGAACAAACCTAGTCCAACTACAAAATGTAATCCTCTTAGAGACTGACAAGATTGAACATTTAGCAGAGCTAATTCAACATTTTCCTGTGTTTGTATTGAATATGTATTGTGATTTTCCTACCACTAAAACCTGTATTCACACGTTTTGAACTAGGATTTCCATAGAAATTAAGTGCGTTTTAGGTTCAAATGGAATCAATTGTGGGGTGAGGAACAAGACAACATAGTAGGATACAGAGGTTTAGCAACTAAACTAGCATCTAATGTGATATTAATTCTAACAGTGGGGACTAAAATGAGTCAAAGCTAGAAAGGAATCTTTATGCAAGAGAGCTCCAAGGTTGTTACGAACTTTTGTATTATATAGACATTGAATCATATTTAAAATGTCTCAATTCTGTATTGCATATTAGTGTTGTCATGAATCATGGATTGTCTATCAATGAAAATATATGCTTGAGAATTGGCTTTCCAAATGCAAATGTAATCCTCTTCAAATATTAACAAGCTTGAATGTTGCATTCGTTTCTATCTTAGAACAAACAATTAGTAGCGCTGATTCAACATTTTTTTGTTTGTATGGAATATGTATAGTACTAATTTTCCTACCACCAAAACTTGTGTTCACTTGAAAATTTTGATCTAAGATTGCAATAAAATCTAAGCACATTTCAGGTCCAAGTGGCATCATGTGCGGGGTAAGGCATGGGAGAACATAGTAGGATATAGAGGCATGGAAACTAAATTGACATCTAATGTGATATTAATTCTAACAATATGGACTGAATTGAGTCAAATATGGAGGGGAATCTTTAAACAAGAGTGCTCCAAGTTTTCTACAAACTTCTATATCATACAGACACTGAATCATTTAAAAAAGTCTCAAATCTGTATTACATCTTAGTGTTGTTGTGAATAATGGATTGTCTATCAGTGATCATATATGCTCAAGAATTGACCTTCCAAATGAAAAATGAATTCATCTTCAAATACTCACAAGCCTGAATGTTTCATTCATTCCTATCTTAGAACAAATAGTTAGCAGAGCTGATTCAACAATTTCCTGTGTTTGTATTGTAATTTTCCTACCACTGAAACTTGTATTCAATTGAATGTTTTCATCTAATATGGAAACAAAAGCTTGTGGGATACAAAATCTTGGAAACTAAACTAACATCTAATGTGACCAACAACTTGAGGAAATACAAAATGTAATAATAACTTTCCATGTTGTATTAGCATTGAATTAGAAAATTATGGCATTCAAAAGTTCCAAAGGACAACTTGTGACATTGATAAATCCTTTTATTGAAACATATTGAATTTTTGTATTTGTGAGGACAAACTTTTTGCAACTATATTGACTATGTATCCTTATAAAAAAATGACATGATTCTCCATTAATCAATACCCCCATACTACATATTATTCTATCATGTGTCAAAGAAGTGGCTTTGGATCAAGGTTAATTAACACCCATAAAGAAATAATTGGGAGAGGATTTCATTATGGTGTTTTTGTGGGCACTACTCTCATAGACATGTAGGTGAAATGAGAAAGCCAATAGTAGTCATATGATTTTTTTCTAAAAATGCATTCGCAAGCTATGGCATCATAGAATGCAATGATTGTAGGGACCACACATAATGAACACTTTGATGAGGTCCTAAATCTTTTTCAGAAAATGAAACTAGTCTATGTAGTAACAAACTCCATAACCTTTGCTAATGATCTACTTGCACGTGCTAGCTTGATAACTCTACAATAGGGTATGGTGATCCATGAAGAAATAGTTAGAGGTGGATTCCAATATAATGTTTTTATAAGGATTGTCGTTGAAGTCATGTATACAAAATATGGTAGTGTAGAGAAGGCATGCATCATATTTGAAAAAATACATCTCTTAAATACAATATCTTGTACAATTATGATTACATGATATGCCAAAAATGGGCATGATTTGGAGTCTCTCAAGGTTTTTCAAAATTTGCAAGTTGTTGGTGTGGGGTGGAGGGAGAAAGGGGTGTCATACATGACATTGAAGGAAGGAAAGACTTGGAATATACTTGGAGGCTTAGTAATACTATGAACAATGAGGTGTGTTACCCCAAATATTGTAGGGGTAACTAGGGAAATGCTTTCCTGATAATTGAGAGTGCTTGGAAAATTTGCTTGAAGGGAAGTTTGATGATATTATGGATCATTAGTTGTTCAAGAGTCACTGTTTCAAGGCTATTTCTTCAAGAGTTGCAAGCAGAGCACAATCATGGGAACACGAAGTGGACTATTGTTAGTGTTTTCACTTTAATTCAATTAAGTTAGATCTTTAAACTGAAAGATAAACAAACACAACACAACAAAAACTCTTCAAAAGCACAAAAATCATCCTTTGATAATCCTACTTATAGTTGTGATAAATTTATTTTTCTCTTAAAGAGGTCCTATGGTATGAACCCCATCCCTATATTGGGGTCAATGTCCAACTATCAAAGCAACAAGTTGGTTAATTACATGAAAAACCCAATTAAGCAATGCCTAAGCCTTGGACCAAGCAATGAATTCTCTTACTAAATACATTTGAAATAAATTTTGAAATCCAAGATGCTTCTTACTAGGAAACACGACTCTTCAAATACAAATGTCCCTTGCAAGGTAGAATTCTATGGATCAAGCTTCTTTCTATGCTAAGAGCTTCTTCAATTTATGATGTATTACTTGGTCCATTCTTGGGTCAATTATTGTTTTGAAACTACATTCTACTACATAAGATGTCATAAGAATTGAGCTATTTTGTGATTATTCAAGCTTAGACATAGCCAACGATGAATGCGAAATAAAAAGGATCCATTGCATTTTGACCAAGACACCAATTGGAAAGGGAAGCAATTTGGTGATCTATAAAACTTAAAAAAATAAACTTCGTGAAAAACTTGGTCTACTTCGTAGGAACTCCTTGCATTATAGAAAATCTTGCTTGTTTCCAAATTTAATGTTGCTTTCCTTATTTATACAATTCACAGTCTAAACAAATATAACGCATTATTGTTTAGAATACTGATTCATTCAAATATACATAGATATTATGCTAATTAATATCCAAATACTTTAGGATAAGTTAAAATAATTACCTTTTCTTCACGTTCTCAGCTGATGCACCTCTATTCAATCCCAACACATCATATGGATTACTTGCATATAGAGGAATAATCCTTGTCACCTAGTCGAAGACAATATTAGTCAAAATATAATCACATAAGAAGGGGATATTATGAAACAATAGGAGTACTAGTGAAAAAGGATATGTGGTCATCAATATGGAAATTAAAACAATAAAAAGGACAATTATTAACATTAGGAGCATATGTTTATGTTTTCATATGGATCATGAGTTGTGTGCTTTCAAACTCTTTTACTCCAACAATAAATGTCCATAGAAGTAAGTCCATGTGTTGGGCTTAGCCCAAGTAAGGAATTTTTGTGCAATATATTTTTGGAGCTGCAAAGTTACACTGCAACACAACAAGGCAAGAACAACCACGTGATGAAGATGCAGCACCGCGAAGTGCCAGTTCCGTGAAGATCAGGCATGACAGATTTTTGGATGGAAAACAACATAAGTTCTGGTGAGATAGGTCGGCGATCTATTTTGGGAAAGATGCTCTGAGATTCCCAAGAGGTGTGTAAGGAGTGTTGAAGAAGGAAAGCGACCAGTGGCACGAGCAAAGGCAACACTACATGAACCAGGCACACAAAACCATTAGAGAAGGAACGGAGGATGAAATCGACCCATCGGCATGCATTCGGAAGGGGGGATGAAAGCGACATGACCACGCACAGTCAGAAGATGCCATAAGCCATAGACGACACAGAAGGATGGCCACGACAGTGAAGTCGCTATCAGAGCTCAACAAATTGTGTTTAGCGGGGTAAACGCACCAGTTTTGGGTAACCTTAGGGTTTTTGGCCTATGAATTGTAACAGACATGACCTAAGGGCACTATCTATATAAAGGGAATTTTTGTAAGGGAAAGGGTTAATCTTCATTAGTATTCGTTTTGAGTATTGTTGAAGAGTGATCTCTGTTGAGAGAAGATTGGAAAAGGGATTTGCAAGATGCGTGCGTAGAGACCTACTAAAGGGAGAAGAGAGTCTGTAGCTGAGTGCACAGACTGGAACTGTTGTACCCTTCCCATTGATAATATAACAACAATTCCTGTGGATGTAGCTCCCCTCATGAGGGTGAACCACGTTAAATCCTTGTGTTATGTGATTGAATGTGCATTTAATTTTGTTGAATGGTTAAGTTTTTGTTTATAAGTAAATGTATCTTTGCTTCCATATATGTTATCTAGAAGAATGAATGATAGGAATAATATGCTAAGTGTTGAGTGCATATGAATGAATGTTGAATATGGAAGAACTTCTGAACATGGTGAATGCATGAGTATTGGGTAAACACTTAAGTCAGCGAAGTTTGTATCGTGCGATTCCCTGAAGCGTAGCACCATAAGTGCGCAGTGCATTGTAGTTCATCATATTGCATAAGTTCATGAAATAAGCAACCTAAGGCACTTGTTGAATGAGTAAATTACACTAAGTAAAATTTTGTCGAAGTTGGTTAATCTCCGAAGAGGAAGCGCAGTCCTCCTTGCATTGTCCTATTATCGAGTATCCATTCCGAGTTGCATAGTCCTTGGATGCGTTGATGTATAAGTGTTAACCGTGAAGTAGGTGAACTTCGTGCAGTCCCCAGTTCGCAGCGCGAGTCTTGTAGCGCGCTACTCGCCAGTCTGTTGAAGTGCGCATCACCCGGTTGTGGAAACCTGATTTTGCAACCTCCTTATAACTTCACCTCGGGTGAGACCTCAGTCTGCTCGTAGACTGTTTCCGAAAGGCCCGGTGGAAAGGGTTTTTGTTGGTTCCCTGAGCCGAGCATAACCTAGGTCTATCTTGAAGAACTAAAGAACAATTTACAAAACCAACAAATGGTTCTGTTGTCACGCTTGAATTGGTGATGAGTATTGAAAATTGCCATCGAGACAAAATAGAAATATGGAACTGGGTGGACAAGACAGAAAGAGATTTTGCAAGAAAAGAGAATAGACATCCACATATCTCTGTGTAGATTGGTTAGCGAAATACCTATGGGCAGACATTTACGAAATTTTCTTCGCATCTTTTGGAAACAAGTTGCACGAGTGGTTATCAAAACTCATAGAGAGAAATAACTATTTCCAAGTAGGAGTACCTACTGAGTGGACCCCAGAGCTCATTCAGAGACTTAAAGCAGTAGATAGTCCACTCTCACGAGCAATCGACTTCTGGCTTGACAGCATACTACAAGGCTTCATGACAGAGTTCGTTGTGGACACCCTGAAGTCCTACAGTGCAGCAGAAGCAGATTTCTTTAAAGGATTCAGAGGTAAGTATCTGAACAATCTAAGTTTATATATTAAAATGATTTTATATGAGAAAGGTGTTTTAAGAATGTAGTAAGATTCCTAGAAGTTTTTTAATCTGTAATGGTAGATAACACATACAACGACTCTGAAGAAGATACACACAATTTAAGAAGTGGAAAAAGATATAAGTATACCACTGAGAAGAACCATAGTGAACATGAACTCCGCATAAACACTGAGTTCCAAGTTGAGACTGATAGCCAAACAACACCTCCATCAGCTACCTATCAACCTATTACTCCGCAGAATCCGCCAGTTGAGAATACTGCGCCTCCAATTCCACAAAACATCAATAGTAGTAACACCGCATGAGTGAGTACTCGAAACATTCCAACTCAGAACATTCCACGCAGTAGTATCCCTACCACATCACAGAACACTGCGCCTCCGAGAAGGAGAATGATTGACAATATTAAATTGTCGATATTTAAAGGGACGGGTCTAGAAGACCTTGAGCAACATTGGTTTCTGTGTGAAGCCATGTGGAACGTCAAACAAGTCCAGGATGATGCTGTTAAGCAAGCATAACTCATCACTACATTCAGGGATAAAGCTTTGAATTGGTTTATGAAGTATTCTCAAGGATAGAATAGAACTCTAGTGGACATCAAGGCTACCCTCTTAAGAGAGTTCAAGAAACCTAAGTCAGAATCACAATGTATAACAGAACTGAAAGAGATTAAGCAAAAAATGACCGAGTCAGTATGGGAATTTGACCAGAAGTTTAAAACATTGTTAGACCAAGTCAGTTTTGACAGCGCACCGCAACAACACCAAGAGTGGTTCATAGCTGTGTTGTTGCCCCACATTAGACTACCGCTTATTCAACAGAAGGTTTCTTCGCAGGAAGAAGCCTTGGATATCATGATGAAATTATAAGCTTCACCAATAGGAGAGACTAGCACAGGAATGGTCCAAATAGATAACCAGCTAGTAAACCTAACACTACAATTACAAGACATAAAGAAAGGAAAAGAAACCAGAGAAGAATTATGGTGTACAAGATGTAAGGGAGAAGGGCACCCGAAGGAACGCTTCCCTCTGTTTCAATATTACCTAGACAGTGGAGCACCGAATCCACTGAATCAACATCAAGGGCCATGGTGTGAGATTTGTAGAACTAGAGGACACCACCCAGAAGATTGTTATTCGATGTAGAAATACATCCGAACACCCAAGAATTTGTATTGCAATTTCTGTAAATCAGTTGGCTATGATGATACCAACTGTCGAGCATATGAACTCATGATATAAAGGAAGCATGATGTTTATAGAGTTCAAGAAGAAACACCGCAGAACAAGGATAACACACAGTATGATCAAGGCGCATACAAAGGCCATGGTGGATTCCGAGGAAGAGGAAGAAACACTGGTCCAACACAAGGAAGAGGCAGAGGTCAGATAATATGCTATAACTGTGGTCAGCTTGGCCATCTGTCCAGAGACTGTACCAATGCTTTTACTACCTGTAGTTACTGTAAAAATTTTGATCATGTTATTGAAGCATGCCTAGTGCTACAAGCAAAAATGCAAGAAAGAAAACAAGAAGTACCAAACCCGAATGTTTAGATGATCGCAGTAGATAAAAGAACTAGAGATCCAAATGTTAATGCTGTGAGGTGAAGTGGCGTTGCCATAGGAAAAGATAAAGAACCAGAAGCTTCGACTTCTGGAGACTACCAAGCTAAGCAGACTCCTGTTGAAGGGGTCTGGATCAGAAAAGCAACTGGGAAAGCACCTGCTTTCAATCTAGAAAGAAACAAAGAAGTCTTTACAGAAGTAAGGGAGACCTTCAAAGAACCAGCACCTATGACACCAAGAATCCCGTTGCGAAGTAAAACAACGCATACGAAGGATATGACAACAGCGTATGATAAAATGTGCACCACAGTAGAAACAGACACTTCTGTTGCACAGTTTCTACGAAGCTGTATGAAGTTACTGAAAAGAAAAGATGCTTTAGTGGGAATTCCAGAACTTACTAGATCAATACAAACCACGTAGTAGCACAAACACTACTCAGAGCGTAGTTCACCATATAAAGAGCCATAAGAGAACAAGCCAAGAAATGAGGCTTAGTGCGCAAATTGGAGACTATGAGATGGATGAGATAATCCTTGACTTAGGATCAGAAGTAAATGTCTTGACCAAGTAGACATGGAAACAGATGGGGAAACCAATCTTATCATGGTCACCGATCCAATTAAGACTAGAAAATCAGCAGAAAGTTATTCCCTTTGGAATACTTTCGAATGTAGTTGTGGACATCGATGGAGTAAGAAGTTCAGCAGACTTCGAGGTTATTGAGATCATCGACGACAGTAACCCATATCCATCATTATTGGGGATAGACTAGGTGATGGATAACCTCGCGACCATAAACTTGAAAACCAAAAATATGAGCTTTGAAGGGTAGGATATTAGGGTCATCGCACCCTTGGACCCTTCACAAGGAGAAAGATATAGTGAGCTGATACAGGAAGAATCCAGAGCACAAGACCTTGATCGCATATACAAGATGACTGTGAATAAGGATGACTACATAAATCCTATGGAAGATGGAACACTTATTTGGCGATGCGACAGTTCTTGTGTATCAGACTCGGATGCAAGACTGGAGAATTGGCAAAGCCGAATGCCCGAAGTATCTGCCAGGCAATGTGCACAGATCACCAAGTCACTATGCTGGATTAGAATAGAGGTAATTCCAATCCCCACTTATGATGGTTCAACTAACGTCTATTCATTTATTCAAGAATATACTGTATCGGTTTCAGTTGAACATTGAATACCAGCATTGGATATAGAACTGCGGGCTACACCTGCCAGATGGTGGGCCACGCATAAGCAGACTTTGACCACATGGGAACAGTGAAGACACATGATGCAAATTAGATTTACAGAGAAAGTCGTGCTGACAATGGAAAAGTATAATGGACAAACGGATCCAAGGGATCACATAGAAATTTGTTCAAAAGCATGGATAAATAGACCACAAACATAATGGGTTCATCTATTTGTACACACATTAGAGCAGATTACAAAGAACTGGTATATAGATATAGAGCTTTGCAGAGGAACAACATATTGGTCTATCTTAAATGCGAACTTTCACAGAACTTTCAGTTTCGAAGATGACTCTCCAAGCATAAACGAAGCTCTGCAGATTATCAAACAAAGGATATTCAAAGCCGAATGCCCAAGTATAAACGAGGCATTAGAGGAAATCAAAGAGAAGATATTTGAAGATGTACAGGTACCTGTGAACAGGCAACCAGAATGGGAAAGATAGGTAGAATCTACCCTTAAATGTTATAACCTCTCCGAAAATGAAGAACAAGAGGAGGAGAGCGATAAGGAGGATCCGCGCAATATCAATATACCTGATTCAGAAGGAGGGCGCGATGTAGAGGGACCTCCATTAGAAATACCAGATATGAGCGAACCCGTCAAGAAAAGAAAAGTTAACATTGGCACAAGTGAAGAGCCAAAGTTTGCATCCATTGGAGATTACTGGGATGATGAGACGGTCGTGCAGATCGCAGACCTTCTACATGAGTATCAAGATTTATTTCCAACAAAGTTTGCCGAAATGAAAGGCATTTTGGGAGACTTGGGAGTCATGAAGATACCTCTCAAGCCATGCGCGAAGCCTGTTAAGAAAAGGCCTTATAGACTAAATCCTAGATACAAAGAAAGAGTGAAGGAAGAGATCGATAAGATGCTCGATGCAGGGATCATTAAATCAGTGGAAGAATCAGAATGGATAAGCCCTATGGTTATCCAGGATAAGAAGACGAAAGGAGAAATCAGAATCTATGTAGATCTGAGGAAGCTAAATGATGCTTCGCTACACGACCCATTTCCTACTCCATTTACAGACGAAGTATTAGATAATGTTGGAGGAAATGAGGCCTATTCTTTTACTGATGGATTTTCTGGATACCATCAGATCAAGATTGATGAAGTAGAAAGACATAAGACCACATTTTCTACTGAATGGGGATCATATTAGTATACAGTTATGCCATTTGGGTTGAAGAATGCACCTGCTATATTTTCCAGAGTTATTGTGGCTACATTCAAGGACTTTATCCATAAGTTCTTAGAAGTCTATTTTGATGATTGGACTGTCTTTGGTTTAATCAAGAATCATTACGAGAACCTCAAAATGATGTTAGCTAAGTGCAGACAACATCATATTTCTTTGAATTTGAATAAATGTATTTTCTGTGTACCCTATGGAATTCTATTAGGACACATTGTGTGCAAGCAAGGCCTGATGGTTGATCCTGTGAAGATCGCAGTCATTGTGATTTTACCAGCACTGAATTCATTAAAGCAACTTCGCATGACATTGGGAGATGCGGGATATTAAAAAAAGTTCATCAAGGGTTATGTGCAGATAACCGCGCCGATGGAAAATATTCCGAAGAAAGAAGCACAGTTCATATGGAACGCAGAATGCAAGAAAGGGCTAAATACACTAAAAGAGAAAATGGTAACTGTTCCTATTCTAGTTTTTCCAGATTGGAATAAGACGTTTCATGTACATGTTGATGCTTTATCTATAGCATTGGGAATTGTGCTCGCTCAACTAGGTGAAGGGGGCATTGATCACCCCATTGCATTTTCGAGTAGAAATTTGTCTTCAACCAAAAAGAACTACACCACTACAGAAAGAGAGGGTTTAGCTATGGTATACACACTATAGAAATTCAGGCACTATTTGCTGGGTGCACGCTTCTCCATGTACATTGACCATTCATCTCTGAACTACTTGGTCAATAATCCAATGTTAGGGGGGAGAATATGCAGATGGTTACTACTCTTTCGAGAGTATGACGTTGAAATTATTTTTAAACCAGGCAAACTGAACCTAGGACCTGACCATCTCTCAAGGATTGAGTCAGGTGAAGAACCCACAAATATCGAAGACAGTATTGAGTCTGACGCGCATTTATTTTCCATACATATCGCAGATGATTATTACAAATATATTGTATAATTTTTTACTACAGGATTCGCACCCACATAATTCACTACGCAACAAAAGAAGTAGCTGGTAGTTAGAGCAGTAGACTTCACTATCATCGCAGGACAACTATACAAGCTAGGACCATATGAAGTGTTGTGCAGATGCGTGTTAGAGCATCATGAGAAGCCATTTATATTGTTGCAGGCACATTTAGGTGTGTCTGGAGGTCACTACACAGGAAGAGTTACTGCACATATTATATTAAGAGTAGGGCTATGGTGGCCTACAATCCACAAAGATTCAAAAGAACATTGCCAGAGTTGTGATGTTTGTCAACAAACAGGAAAGCTGTCGCATAGAGATGAAATGCCATTGAAACCACTGTTTACACTGCAAGCATTTTACAAATGGGCTATTGATTTCATGGGACCTATTAACCCACCGAGAAAGAGAACTGGTGCAAGATATATTATCACCGCGACTGATTATCTCACTAGATGGGCAGAAGCTAAACTAGTGAAGGACTGTAGTGCAACTACTACCACACATTTAATCTTTGAGAACATCCTTACCAGATTCAGATGCCCAAAAATTCTAATGAGTGATCAAGGAACTCACTTCCTGAACATAACTATTGAAGCCCTTGCTGAGGAGTTCCACATCTACCATCAGAGGAGTACACTGTACCATCCTCAAGCTAATGGAACTGTTGAAGTCTTCAAGAAAGTATTGGAAAATGCATTGACAAAGGTATGCAATGTAAACAAGGATGATTGGGATCTACACATACCAGCCGTATTATGGGAATACATAACAACTTGCAAAAGGTTGACAGGCCATACACCTTTCAGGATAGCCTATGGACAGGAAGTTGTGATGCCAATGGAGTACATAGCTCCAAGTTTAAGGATTGTTGCATTCACAGGCATGGAAGATAAGAAACAATAGAGGAAATACTTCTACACTTGGTTGGATTGGAGGAAGATCGCTTCATTGCAGGTTTTCACCAGCAAGTGCAGAAGGATAGAGAAAAAGCATGGCATGATCACCACATCAAGAACAAGTCCTTTCACGTAGGTGACCTAGTCCTCCTGTATGATAGTAAGTTCATGAAATTTCCTGGAAAATTTAAAATGCATTGGCTTGGGCCATATACTGTTATGCATGTTACTAATGGTGGCGCAACTTAGTTAGCCACGTTATCCAGAGACAACTTACCAGCTCTGGTTAATGGAAGTAGACTAAAACCCTACAGGGATAGTCCTACTTCGTAGAACCCTCAGTGATCAAAAGAGAAGGAAATTTCTAAGTGTCAAGTACAGTTGAAATTGGGCACTAGAAATTCAAAAGAGTCTATACATAGTTTTGGTTCGATATGGGAATTTCAATGGAAGGGATGCATCTACCGCATAGCACTAGTCGAGAAGTGAAGTTGCGCAGAAAAAAGAAAAAGAAAAAAGAAAAAGAAAAAAGTAGACGCGTGCAGTTGAAAAGTTCATAATGTAGCTGCGCAGATCAAACGAATGTGAAGAATGCAAAGCTCTAAGATGACACCGCGCTGCAAGTGGTGAAACTTGTCCATGTAGTTCACCACGCTGCGAGTGGTGACACCCATCCACACAGTTCGACCCAACACCTCAAAATAGCCATTAGAGCTTAATAATAGCCGTTATACAGTGATTTTGTTGATGACCGTCTAAGCATTTAACGCAAAATTATCCGTTCTGAAGCAGTAAATGAAGGAAAAGACCAAAATCCTCGATGGATTTGGCCAACGAACATGAAAATTAATGCTCATCTAGCTGTTGATGAGCGCGGCTAAGGTCGACTGTGCCTATAAATACCGCTAACTCTAGACTCGCGGGCGTTATCGTAACTTTCGAATTTTTCTGCAAGCCATAGTCTCAGTCTGTTTACAGTGAGTGCTAAGTAATTCCGTGAGTCTACAAAACGAATTCCAGTGAATGTCTGACGATTCCACAGTTGAGCAGGAGTCCACAGTCAAGTAGGCTATGAGGGATTTTAAACAAACCGGGATTGCAGGGTTGATGAGAACCCCTGCCAAGAAGGTTGTTACAGAACAAGTCCAAGGTTCACGCCGCTCACCATGACATCCTGTAACAATGCAAAGCAAGGGTAAGGAACCCGTAGCTGAGAAAGTAAAGACGAAGATAATGGGCTCCAAGCTACCAGAAGCTCCACCAAGGGACAAAGAGCTGCCATTATCTTTAACTCCATAGTATATTTCACCACGCACAACAGATGTACCGGCCGTAAAGCTTGCCAGAAATGCAAATTATGAAATACCACTTCCGCCAATATCCTGCCATGTCAAGCCACAAGAGAACTTACTAGGTAAGCTCGCAGATTACAAGTTCAAGGACTATGATTTGCTACAACAACAAAAGGATCCGGATGAGCCGAAATACCCACAATTTCATCCAAATAGATATATTTGTTGGAAAATGGATGTGAAGAACAACCCGCTGTTGGTAGCACGGAGTTGGTTGTCCGAAGTTGTGGAATCGGGGCTTCTAAACCTGCTGCAGCTCCCACACTTCGATAAGAGCTCGAAACTTAATGCGGTGGTGCACAAACTGATTTCGTGCACACACCAAGATTACCTTTGGCTGGACAGAAATGTAGACCTCAACATAGACCTGATCCATAGGATCACGGGGCTAAGCAAGTGAGGTGACGACCCTAAGAAGTTCTTTGCTGGAAAAACCAAAGATAAAGAGATTGCCACATAGATGAAAGAATAATATAACATTCCCAAAGGAAAAATAGGGTTTGTCACAAATGATTTAAGAGATGATGCTACGAGGTTTGTAGTATAGCTTCTCACAGGAAAAGTCTTGCGGAAGGCAATACCAACAGAAGCACCAATAGGAGCAATTCACCTCGTTGCGAAGGCCCTATAGGGAGCTAGGTTTAACTGGTGTCAATATCTGCTGAATGAGTTTCTGGACAATGTCCGCAAAACTCAGGTCAATGGCACTACTTTCCATTACAGTTGGTTAATGGTATTGATCGCTTTTGTAAGTTGGAAGGAGCCGAGGCACTATGTTGGTCTCACATCTCTTAGCAATGACTGTCGAGGACCCAGAAATGAAAACATTTGGGAAAATATGCTACCAGACCGACAGCGCGCCTCGAATGAAGTATTCTACACATACTACGAACAACTGTGCGATGTCATAGTTCGCAAACCGAGCATATCAAAGGAGTTAATAGCACAATATATTCACACTTTAAATTTCAAATCTGACATGCATTGTATTTACATCTCTCCAAAGGCGTAGAAGAAAAATCCATAGTGGTTCCTGGGGAGCTACCACCTTGATGAAGTTGGCATAGATCTGCTCACGAAGGAGTGGCTAGATGAATGGAAGGCCGAAGGGCCATGGTCATCGACAGTGAATTAGATGAAAGTACTCCATCCATGAAAAAGATCGTTGAAGAGTCACCGACAGGAAAAAGAAAGGAACCTAGAAGCTCTGTCCAGGAAAAAGGAAATAAAAAGAAACAAAAAGCCACAAGGGATCCATTAGAAGCAAGGTTGCATGATGACGATCATGAGATCATCGCGTCCACGGTCACCCCACATCTGGAAGACATGCTAGCCCTCAAAGACAGTAAGAATGAGGAGATTCAAGCAAGTCTGTAAGAGAATCTCACCACTCTGCAAGGCATAGTGGCAAAGTTTGAGAGAGTCCAATGTGACTTGGCTTGAGAATCTCAGTCAAAAGGAAGGTCAGGGGACACCTCGTAGCCAAAGAAAACACCATTATCCCTGACCATGGCATCGCGACTGCACATCATCCGCATAGATTCACTAAGTGTAATTTTACCTCAAGCAGAAGTAGCTGCGGGCGAGCAGAGAATAGAACATGTGGATATCAACATTGCGATGCTTCCTCTAGAAGGCCTACATAATCTACACCTGCAAGTTGTGGAGGAAATCCATGATAGAGATATGGTCACTCTGAACCAACACCAGGACTTACAAGCAAATTATAGAGAGTTGCAGGAATAAAATGCAAAGAAGGCTAGGGCACTTGAAAGTGCACATGAGCAGCGAAGAAGAATAGAGCAGACTGTCGCTTCATTCGACGTAGAGAATCTAGAGTGCATTGAGCAGTCAGAGATCGTAGACACCATCCTTAAGATCGGCTCGGTAGTCAACGATCTTAAGGCCGAAATGGAAGACATGGATATTGATTATAAAGCAAAGCTTGCCACTTTGGAAGCACAGAATCTCCCGAAGACACCACCAGATTAGACAGAGCTCAGAGCAGTAGAAGTGAAAACTGCCGTAGAAAACATATCTAGGAAAATAGCTAAGTGTCAGAGCTTACTGGATGAAGCAATTAGAGCATGGACTATAATACAGGAGGACCCTCAGCTGTTGTAGGTCCAAACCAGCTTACGGGAAAAACAAGCACAATTAGATTCGCTGGATGCGGAGCTGAAGACCCTACTAGCAAGAGATAGACTTCGTCGATTTACGGAAGTCAAAGAATTAAAGAGGGAAATTCAAGTGTTATGAGAAAGGGAGGATGAAGCAAGAGATAAATCACAACCCTTGCAGGAAGAAGCTCATGCTATCTCGCAATAGATTGAAGAAAAGTTAGTAGAACTCCGTGAGAGAGATAAAACAATACAAGAATAGACTCAGGAAGATCTAACACCGGATGTGTTAGAAATTGTGAAGGCAGTTGAGCAAGATGCAAAATACACAGTTGCGAAGCTAACCGCAACTTATCAGGAATTTGCTGCTAAGATAGATCAGCAAGGCGAAGGGCAGCGCAGTGAACCTATGGCGAGTGGCTCAGGGATGATCCACATGTAAGTGTTAGGGGCTTGTTGGGATCAACCCAAGTAAGGCATTTTTGTGTAATACAGTTTTGGAGCTGCGAAGTAACAGCGTTGCGCAACAAGGTAAGAACAACCGCGTGGTAAAAATGCAGCGCCCCGAAGTGCCAGTTATGCAAAGATCAGGCATGACAGAGTTTTGGAAGGAAAACATCATAAGTTCCGGTGAGATCAGTCTGCGATCTATTTTGGGAAATATGCTCCGAGATTCCCAGTAGGTGAGTAAGGAGTGGTGAAGAAGGAAAGTGGTCGGTCGCATGAGAAAAGGTACCACTACATGAACTGGGTGCACGGAACCATTAGAGAAGGAACAACGGATGAAAGCGACCCATCGGCATACGTTCGACAAGGGGGATGAAAGCGACATGACCACGCGTAGTCAGAAGATGCCAAAAGCCAGAGATAGCGTGGAAGGATGGCCATGATAGTGAAGTCGCTATTAGAGCTCAACAAATTGTGGTTAGCAGGGTAACCGCACTAGTTTTGGGTAACCTTAGGGTTATTGGCCTATGCATTGTAACAGACGTGACCTAAGGGCATGATCTATATAAAGGGAATTTTTGAAAGGGAAAGGGTTAGTATTCATTAGTCTTCATTTTGAGTATTGTTGAAGAGTGATCTCTGTTGAGAGAAGATTGTAAAAAGGCTCTGCAAGTTGCGTGCGCAAAGACCTACTGAAGAGAGAAGAGAGTCTGCAGCTGAGTGCGCAGACTAGAACTGTTGTACCCTTCCCATTGATAATATAACAACAATTCCTGTGGATGTAGCTCCCATCCTGGGGGTGATCCACATTAAATCCTTGTGTTATGTGATTGAATGTGCATTGAATTCTATTGAATGGTTAAGTTTTTTGTTTATAAGTAAATGTATCTTTGCTTCCATATATGTTATCCAGAAGAATGAATGATATGAATAATATGCTAAGTGTTGAGTGCATATGAATGAATATTGAATGTGGAAGAACGTTTGAACATGGTGAATGCATGAGTATTGGGTAAACACTTAAGTCAATGAAGTCTGTATCGTGTGATTCCCTGAAGCGCAGCACCAGAAGTGCGCAGTGCATTGTAGTTCATCATATTGCATAAGTTCGTGAAATAAGCAACCTAAGGCACTTGTTGAATGAGTAATTTACACTAAGTAAAAGTCTGTCGAAGTTGGTTAATCTCCGAAGAGGAAGCGCAGTCTTCCATTGCGCTGTCCTATTATCGAGTAGCCATTCCAAGTTGTGCAGTACTTGGATGCATTGATGTATAAATCTTAACCACAAAGTAGGAACTTCGCGTAGCCCCCAGTTCACAGAGCGAGTCCTGTAGCGTGCTACTCGCCAGTCTGTTGAAGTGTGCATCACTCAGCTGTGGAAACTTGATTCCGCAACCTCCCCATAACTTTTCCTTGGGTGAGACCTCAGTCTTCTCGCAGGTTGTTTCCCAAAGGGCCAGTGGAAAGGGGTTTTGTTGGTTCCCTGGACCGCATAGAACCTGGGTCTATCTTGAAGAACTAAAGAACAATTTACATAGCCAACACCATGGGACTAAAATAATGTACAATAATTTAGTACAAAGTGTGAGTGCAAATGAGATTTGATATGTAAGCTATTGTCAAAAAGCAAAGATCTAATATCTAAGAATCAAGTGATAAAAACTATAATAGCTAGGAAACTAGTCTAAAAAAAGAAAAATAGTATGTGTTCTAATTTAACAATTATAGGTAATACCATCACTAGTATGAATTGTCCTAATATGCATAGCATTTTCAATGAAATATTCCAAAAAAAATGATTGCAGAAAAATATGGACAACTGCAATATGTAATACCTGTAGAGGAAGGGATGTCGGTTTCAAAAGTTGTACAACATCATGTTGATTATTAAGTTTTGTAAGTTGTATAGTGACCCAGTCAAACAGGTCTTTATGACCATTTGTGCCAAGCTTGACACCCCCCAAGGATGAAGCTATATATGGGACCTTCCATACACCATGTCAATATATATTATATATGTTCACATGAATATACTCATGTCCATAAGACAACGTGTTACTTTAAATAACATACCATTTTATCAAGTTGTACTGATGCTTCTTATGCTTACATATTAGGCAGTAGAATTTTTGTATATCCTGCACCAAATATGAGTAATCATGGGAAATCAAGATAATACCAAGAATTGGAAAAGCTCAAAAACTAGCATCTCATTTACAAGAAGTGGTGACATCATGAACTTACCCTTACTTGCACTTTTGTTAAACCTAGAGATTTATAGTTGGAATCCTCTCCACATTCTCTATTTGGATGTAATTAAGACCTCATACAGGGTCCCTCACAACTACATCATATTACAAATATTATTAGTATCATGAAAAATGATGATAAGAGATAGAACAGATATTCCAAAACTGTAAAGACTACATTATTTTGCTAACAAAATCGTGAAGTAAAAAAAAAACATCAATTCATTTATTGCCTTAGCTTGTAGAAAAAATTAGATGAAATCTAACCGATGTAATAAATTTTGTTCATCCTAGTTCCATTATAAATAAGAAATGCAAAGATTACATTTTAGCTTTGTAATTCATTGTTCACTCAATGAATTTTCCAGAAATGTACCATAACTAGAACTAAAACCCAGAAATTGTCACATCCCCTCCCGTCACTCCGATGCAAGGGAGGGCACATGACCAAACATATCGGGCTTATTTGAAAATCTCAACCCCATTCATTAGTAAGAAATGCATGGATAAATAAAAACTTATGTGTGCAAATCAATCTTAATAAACACAGTGGAATAACCATAATAACACACACGTAGAAGGGAATACATCAGCCTATTTATTCCAGGAAGAATAATGAAACAAGCATACAACAATCAATCCCATTCTCATGCTATGCACAGGCTTCATGCCAACTAGATTAAGATAATCATATCATTCAATTAACATGAATAATTAAACATGCAGAACAGAACACAGAATGATCACAATTTAAACCACAGAAAATACTTATCTTCAAGATGAAAGTGTCCAACAACTAGCTATGTGAGAGAAACGTTCCACCCAACCATAGATTTCTGTCCATCCTATATTCTTTCAGCTGAGAGATCACCCCTGAGCTGGGTTGTGTATCCACTAAGGAGGAACTAGATAGGCTCACTCATAGCCATGGATTCACTCAACAGCTACGCTAAGCCAACACACAGTTGAGTTTATCAAGCATGCAATAAGAAAATGAGGAGGATGCTAAGACAATGAAATCAACCACATAGATATAGACATCTCAAGATAAATTCAAGCAATCCAATCCTCTGTACAAACATCCACACTTGGATTTCTCACAATTTTGTCATCAAATAAATCAATCCCGTCACTGGATTTTTGGGCTATAAAAACTGGGTTTTCCAATGGATTTTGGGGTACCTAAGACTCTCAAACTCGCCCCAAGGTTCATATCTATGGATCTCCCATTGGATTTTACTGTCAATACCAAATTCTGGGCGTTTATGTCTCTTCAAAACGTGGGTTCTTGAAAAGTTGCGATTTATGATTTTCTCACTACTGGGCATTCGTAATGGATGGAAAATGATGTTGGGATGTTCCACAATGGAATGGGAATGAGGAAGGACCAATTCCCATGAGGTAGAGTGACGTATGGGTTAAGAAAAATGATCCCATACTCTGCCATACGAATTTATGGGCTGCCCATGCACCATTGAATCCATGGGTTCTCAAAATGACATTTGGCAGCTTATGGTTCAATCCCACAACCCCCTCACCACTCCCTAGTGGATACACATGGCCCCTTCTCATTAGTTGCTTCCATAGCCAGTTTTGGTATTTTATTGCATGATGTTTATTTACATCATTTTGACAATGTCCCATGGCTAAATAGCACATGGGTAACATAATATCTAATACTTTCCTTTTAAATAAAATTCGAGCATCCACTAGCGGGGCCTTGGCCTTGAGCTCCACGCTAGGAAAACATACATCACATGTATACAATATTTACAATAAAAGCTAATATATCCTAAGGGTCAAAATGGGGTATTACAATCCCCTCCCCCTTAGAATAACACCGTCCTCGGTGTTCCAATACTTAGGAATACATATACAATTTACACATCCGAAATTTTCAAAAAAATTGCAGATTTGCCCTGCATTCTATTATTTACTTTGAACTTTCAAGACCAAGTCCTTGGGTGTCCACAAACTGCTCCTACTGGTTTTGACCTTCGAGCTCATTCACAAGTCTGAAATTTTTATGACTGCTACCCTCTTGATGGTCCTTTGTTGGGAAGTTGTGGAGGCAATGATGTCCTCCACATTTCCAATATTTCACTGGCTGCTTCATCCTTACCTTCTCAATTTCCTTTGAGTCTTCATGCTTGGAACGTTTCTTAATCGACCGATTGGACGAATGCCTCCTCATTGATCCATTGTCCTTTCCTCGGTTGATTGTTTCTAGGATTATTTTTACTTGTCTTTGCAGACAAACAGAGTCCTGCAAAACCTTATGGTTCATCTCATTCTGCTGCTTTTGTAGCTTGAGCAGTTCTCCAAGATTTTCTTGTGTCTTGGCAATTGTTTGAAGGAGAGTTCTATCCAAGTCCAATAGCCTTTGGTCTATTGCCATGGTCAATGTGCACAACTAGCTTTCACTTGCTCACAAGCAGCACTTGCTTTGCAACAATTGTAATATATTAACTTCGCTTTCTCACCTGTGAAATGCATCATTGTAATTATGTTAGGCCAAGCATAATATAAACATTAAAATCAGTCAATTAATTCCCCAATTGACATGGGTATTCCATGCTTTATCCATGATACTTTCATACTTTTCATGCTTTCCCAACAGGCACATGAGCTCATTCATGTCCATTCTTTCACAGGGAATTAACTACTTCAGCATTCACAATTTATTTCAAGCAAATAAACACACTCTACTTTCAACCATACATGCATTCAATAATTTTCTATTTTTATAAATGCATCAATAAAAAAGGAAAGAGAGAGCAGTAAGAGTTTTCTCCTCTTTGTCTTGTTCCATTCTGGAACCCATACCACCACTGTGGTTTTCATGCTCCTAGCCTCTTTCACTTCAACGTGAATGCTTGACCTTCCCCTCTTGGCTATGACACTTAGTGTCTATGGTCTATTTCATACCTATCAACCATGTATTCCCTCCACATGGTTTGTCTACAACTCTTGGCTGCTAGGACCCACACAATCCCACTAACACCATCTTTTATTACTGCTCATGTTGAGCTCTTTAGGACAGTCACATTTCCACATGCATCCCTAGGATGCCTTCATAGTCCTTACTTCCAACAATACCTACACTCAAACATTGAATCAATTCACATGTTTAGTTTATTTTCGTAGGTTTTATCTCTAAAAGAGTTTAGGAAATCATGACCCAAATCATATACACATGTATTTTCATAAGCAAGAAGCTACAAGATAACCAAATACTTATCTGTATTGTGCGTTTCCTCTCTAGTCCACGAGGTCCTGCTTTGCTTTGCAAGCCTTGGGATCACCTATGGACTTGGATGTTCGGCTAGCATGTAGGCTGCTCCACAACATCAAATAATTAAGGTCCAACCAATACACCTTCACGCCGACTTGGAAGGAAACTTCACCACGACCATTCCTAGGTCAAGGCTCTACTATGGAGCCATAGGCATATAGCAACCCTTTTATCAACACCTTCACAACCCTTCATCAAAATCCCCACAAACTCCACAACATCCTTTCATGCACATCAACCCTTCCACCACAACCCCTCACAACAACCTTTTACTTTGCTTCTTTAATGTGCAGTACGAAATTGCATCTGTTTAAGCTGACAACATAGGTAGTATAGGAAAACTCATCAGCATTGTTTCTCTAAAATTGTAACCATAATTTCTAGCATTCACTATCAAGTATTGAAACACCAGGAATGCATCCACTCCCTAGGGTGTAGTCAATATTGAAAACCCTATCATGACCCGACATCGGGGAGGTGTGCACCCCTTTCCGATGTGAGCCGTGTAGGCCCTATTCATACTCAAGCAGTCTTCCATAATGGAAATAAAATCAAAACATGCTCTGCATATTGACTCTAACAATTAGACATGCATATTCTTAGCCAGGGTCACAAAACACTTATCCATTTGCAAATGTAGTCTTTCTTCAATAATGAGGAATGGGGGATCCTTTTCTGAGTTGACAGTCCCTTGGTTTGCCATCCCAACTCCTTTTGATGTTACATAACTCTCATATGTCTTACTAACATAATATTTACCATCTCACTCATATTGTTTATCAATCATGCAATGCAAATGGGACATTATCAAAATATCCAATGACATTTCACCCGAAACCCATTTCCAAGATATGGGAGCCTTCCCATGAAGTTTGGATTCTGCAAGCCCTCTCTCATGGTCTTACTACAATGTGTCTTCCTGGCACACTTATTAAATAACCATACAGTCAGCAACATTTAACAATAAAAATTCAAATCTGATTATTTCATAACCAATCAATGGCACTAATAATTAAATTCAATATGAATTTTCAATTCTGTTTACTGCAGAAATCAATTTGCTCAGTCATGAGGCTATCCTCATACTGTTTGTCTCTTGTAAGTGGCACCAATCTTCCCTTTAGGATTTTATGCTTGCTAGCATAACATGAACATCCACTTACAACATGTCATCCTGACACAATTCTATGCAAGCCAATGGTGATTAGCAATTATCAGCAAATTCTCAAATCTGAAATCTACAAGTCCAAATTGACAATCTGTTATGCACATAGACTATTTTTACAACCATGAGATCCTTCTCATGAGGTTTGGATCTTTCCCATGGTAGATTCCATCCTTCATCATGGACTTACCCACATTTCCATGCCCAATACCATCTACCTGAAATCAGCAACTTCAATCAGCCAAACACTTGTAAGTCTTCATGCATATAATATTTCATTGCTGCAACAGTCACTGAATCATTTCCAGAATTATAACATTCCATAATTCAAACACTTCCAGATGTTAACCTATCAATATCACCAAAACTCATTACTTCAGGTGAGTCATTATCATACTAAAATTGCAAGGTACAGTCATATCATTCATGCAATTTAAATGAAACTTTAGATACTCATTATTTCACAGTCATATGATTATACAACTTTGCCCTTTCACAGAGTACTCCGATAGCCCATCGATCATGACTACCTTCTTTATGTACTTACTATTCTGCATTCATAACAACCCATGAAATGATCCTAGAATTATCATCAATTCATCATTTCATTCATTATTTAGTTTGCAATAACACACACACCTGTGAAAATCCTCACAGCAGATCTAAGAGATGATGTATACCTCACAAGAGTAATTATGATTAAGCAGGAAAATAGAAGAAGAGTGATCAATGCAATATAATGAGCAACATAATAATAATACAGTAGAACTCGGATAGAAGCAAAAATACTTCACACACACTAATTCATTAATCACAAATGGACAAATAAATAATACAATGCATGAGGAATTCGAATGCCTAAGGTGGCAATTCGAATTAGCCTTCATGGAGTGATCAAAAGATCACTGGAGTGTCATCGGAGCACAACTAGAAGTCTTCATCATCATCAGTGGAGTCATCAATGCTCAAGTAACTGTCAACCATCAGTCAAACTGAGTCTGGTAGGTGTAACTGAGTATAAACTGAAGACAACTGGACTAGTAGGTGAAGAAGGGCGAGCTGCTTCCTAAAATCAAGGAAGAAGGGTGCATTAAGCAACTGGAGGGCTAAAACTGATCAGTGAGAAGTTCCTGGGGGATGGCTAACTGAGGGCTAGGTGTTGGACTGATGACAGGGATGCATGCAAACCCTAAAAGTGCATGCATGATTGAAAATGTAAATGATCAAAATACTGGTGGGACTGGGATGGAGTATAGGAATATCCTAACAACACCATTCCTATGCATTCATGCAATGCATCACAACATGTGTACCCACACTTATGCATGCACATTTACAACATTTACTCAAACTTTTCATATGCATCCACTCAATGCATAACTACAAGATTTATAAAATCTCTTAATGCATATCCATTTAATGCTACCTTGTATTGATTCATGAATACTATGCATTCAAACATATTATGGCTTAACCATGACTACCTCATATAGGATGCATTACCATAATCAAGGCTACCAGTCCTTACTTGTTTTGGTTATTAAGCTCATAACCAACATACACAGGGCATGATATATTTTTTTGTGAATGTAGTCTAAATTTCTAAACCGTCATATGGTATGAGACCTCTTGCCTTCACCATTCCATGCTCCGCCAAACTATGGCAGTATGTCATTCACATGACTGCATTTCAATCCTAAATGCATACAATTCTATGATTACTAAATATGGTTCAATGGATTCTCACCCAATCCCCTTTCAACAGTTATGAAATCATCATAATTAAACCATTACCTACATGGCTCCCATTTACACCCTTGATGTTATCTGATTAGTTGGTCTCTTACAGAAGATTGCAAAATTCGCCCATCAACTTCTTGATCATGGATTTGTTGCCTTATCCTTTTCTTCATAAGGTTGCTGGTCACATGCAACAACATCCTCAACATCTTCAGCCATGCTCCTGTTGTCTTTGGTCCTACCACCAATAACAACACTAATAGTGATTATCAACCACAATATTTACCATTAGTGGTTCATTGCATATGTAAAATCCCATTACTTTTACCAATATGTAATTATATCATATGTGTGCAAAAAACATATTCTCATGCACTGTGCATTGTTTATGAATATGTCAAATAGTACACATTCATGCCATCCATATAATATCTGCACTTTCAGCATTCCCATGCCATAATTTTATGTACACAAATCCTATAAAATATAAATATCGTTGGCAAGACATGGGTTAAGGAATTCTCCCTTTCCAATCCCTCATATTTGCATGGAATTCCTCTTCCACATAATAGTTGGTCTGATTTCATGGCTTCTAGCAAACACACAAGGAATCATTAGCTATGATTTATCGCCAAGCATCAATTCAATACATATACTCGTGCATACTATTCCAACTCGCTACTTTCCAGGCATGCAATTCTAGAAATTGCCCATTTTGACAACAATCTTTGTCAAAACAGCCACTGACACTTTTCTGCCCTGCATAACTATGAGGTATGATAACCTCCTTCAAATTTTGGCTATGCACCATTGTTCTCTGTTGGATAAGATTTCCAATGCCTATCCATGAGCTCCATTCCGACTTTGGGTGAGGAAGTTACATTACTTCAAAAATGACAAATGTTCTCTAAAATTCTGCACTTTCACACAATTGCAAGTTGTCCTGAACTACCAACTTCAGCCACCTGTGGAAGCAAATCTAGAAATATTCAGCAAAACATTTCTAACAGACGAAGTTAGTCCATATAACAAGGAATACTCAGCAACTCACAGATCTCTATTCCGATGCACCATTCATCTTCTATAAATTTTTGGGTTTGACCACTTTTCATTTTTGACTCCCTTTGCAACTTGTGCAACTACTACACAACCTATGCACAACCTATGTGCAACTTGTGTGCAACCTGTGCACAACCTATGCACCACCTGTACAACTCTTGTGCAACCTGTGCACAACTCATGCGCAACCTGTGCAACTTCGGCGCAACTTGTGCACAACCTGTGCAACTTTTGCGCAACCTGTGCATAACTTGTGCACAACTTGTGCAACTCATGCACAGCTAGTGCACAACCTGTGCAACTCCTGCGCAACCTGTGCAACTCATGCGCAACCTGTGCGCAACCTGTGCATAACTTGTGCAACTCCTGCGCAACCTGTGCACAGCCTGTGCACGACCTATGCAACCTATGCAACTATTGCACAACTTGTGCAACTCCTGCACAACCTGTGCAACTCCACAATTCGGACTACACAACCTGTGCAACTCTACAATTCGAACTGCACAATCTGTGCAACTCCGCAATTCAGACTGCACAACCTGTGCAACTCCGCAATTCAGACTGCACAACTTGTGCAACTCCGTAATTCCAACTGCACAACCTGTGAAACTCCGCAATTCGAACTGTACAACCTATGCAACTCCGCAATTCCAACTGCACAACCTATGAAACTTCGCAATTCGGACTGCACAACTTGTGCAACTCCACAATTCGGATTACACAACCTGTGCAACAACTTCGCACCTGTGCAACAACTACGCACTTCCAACTGCACAACCTGTGCAACTCTATAATTCGACCTGCACAACCTGTGCAACTCCTGTGCAACCTGTGCAACTTCTGCGCAACCTGTGCAACTGCTGTGCAACGTGTGTAACTTCTGCGCAACTTTTGAAACTTCTACACAACCTGTGCAATTGCTGCGCAACCTATGCAACTGTTGCGCAACCTGTGCAATTGCTGTGCACCTGTGCAACAACTGCGAAATTGTGGAAACAGCTCTTCCACTCCTGCAAACTCACGGGGCTCATATCTCCCTCATCCCTTAACCAAATAAGGCAAGTTTGGTACCATTGGAAAACTCTTGGCGAGATCTATGCAATCGTGTGATTCTTTGCCACACCTGAGAAATCTGATTCTGCCATTTTCTCCAATCAAAATTCCACCCAAACTTCATCAATACTATGTTAAAAACACTTTGATATCTTCCTGCAAACTCAGAGTTTGGCCCAAGTAGCCACAGTGCTACAACATGGGTTCTGATACTACTCTGTCACATCCCCTCCTGTCACTCTGATGCAAGGGATGGAACATTACCAAACATACCGAGCTTATTTGACAATCTGAGCCCCATTCATTAGTAAGAAATGCATGGATAAATTAAAACTTATGTGTGCATATCAATCTTAATAAACACAGTGGCATAACCATAATAACACACACGCAGAAGGGAATACATCAACCTATATCTTCCAGGAAGAATAATGAAACATGCATACAACAATCAATCCCATTCTCATGCTATGCACAGGCTTCATGCCAACTAGCTTAAGATAATCATATCATTCAATTAACATGAATAATTAAACATGCAGAACAGAACACAGAATGATCACAATTTAAACCACAGAAAATACTTATCTTTAAGATGAAACTGTCCAACAACTGGCTATGTGAGAGCAACGTTCCACCCAACCATAGATCTTTGTCTAGCCTATATTCTGTTAGCTAAGAGATCACCCCTGAGCTAGGTTGTGTATCCACTAAGGAGGAACTAGATAGGCTCACTCACATCCATGGGTTCACTCAACAGATATGCTAAGCCAACACACAGTTGGGTTTATCAAGAACGCAATAAGAAAATGAATCCAGTGAACTCAACCACAGAGCTACATACATCTCAATCTAAATTCAAGCAATCCAATCCTCTGTACAAACATCCACACTTGGATTTCTCACATTTCTGTCATCAAATAACTCAATCCCGTCACTGGATTTATGGGCTATAAAAACTGGGTTTTCCAATGGATTTCGGGGTACCTAATACTCTCAAACTCGCCCCAAGGTTCATCTCTTTGGATCCCCCATTGGATTTTACTGTCAATACCAAATTCTGAGCATTTATGGCTCTTCAAAACATGGGTTCTTGCAAAGTTGCGATTTTTGGTTTTCTCATTGTTGGGCATTCGTAATGGATGGAAACTGATGCTGGGATGTTCCACAATGGAATGGGAATGAGGAATGACTAATTCCCATGAGGTAGAGTGACTTGTGGGTCAAGAAAACAGAGCCCATACTCTTCCATACGAATTTATGGGCTGGCCATGCTCCATTGAATCCATGGACTAATTTCCTCAACAACTTTCTTACACAGAATTAAATGTTAGCAAGGAAAGTCAAATGAGATCTCAAAATAACATTTGGCAACTTATGGTTCAATCCCACAACCCCCTCACCACTTCCTAGTGGATACACATGGCCCCTTCTCATTAGTTGCTTCCATAGCCAGTTTTGGTATTTTATTGCATGATGTTTATTTACATCATTTTTACAATGTTTTATGGCTAAATAACACATGGGTAACATAATATCTAATACTTTCCTTTTAAATAAAATTCGAGCATCCACTAGCGGGGCCTTGGCCTTGAGCTCCACGATAGAAAAGCATACATCACATGTATACAATATTTACATTAAGATCTAATATATCATAAGGGTCAAAATGGGTATTACAGAAATGTACCATAACTAGAACTAAAACCCTCCCAAATCCTAGAATTACACAATTTTACATTTGGCATAAATTGGGAAAGGACCCATGCCTCATGTGAACTTCCTAATCTCTTGAATACAAGTTATTTAGACTATCAACACCCTAAACTCTCTTGTTATTGGTTTGCATCTTCTCTCTAGCACACTTATGGATTATCCCTATAGTGCACCCATAAATCATCTCTATTAAACTTCTTAGGTTGTAATGTTGTGCTACCCTAACATTGTTTTTCTCCTTGTTTATTACAGGAATTAGGGTTTATTGGTTGGTTCAATTTTATCCTTACAGTCACTTACGAACCTCAACATGGTATACACAAGAGTGTGGGAATTCCTTACTCATTTCTCTATTGGTTTATGCCCACAACTAGGGTTTATGTCCTTGCTGCAACCCTAGAGTTTATTGACCTACTATTATGTTGATTCAATGGACATTGTTAAAATTATCTTATCAATCTTATCTTTTGCCATCCATAGCTACATGCCCATGGTTTATTGTTAAACACTGAATTGATTAGTGATATTCTTGTTCAAGTAAGCCTAGAAATAGGATTGTGGAACTTGATTTCAATGACTTTTATCTTACAATATCGCTATGTAAGAATTGTTGCTTATTTGTTTGTTTTTGATGCTTAATTTCATTTGATTTTACCCTTGCTCAAACTATCATAAGTATTCCATGTCTCGATTGCCTTACCTAGTTGATTTTGAACCTCATATTTCCTTAAGCCATTTGCGAGTTCATTACATCATTTATATCTCGAAGATGCATGTGTCTTGAGTCTTTGTGCTTGTATTTATGCAAGCAAGGAAGGAACTAGGGTTTTGGGGGAAAAAATTAGAGCATACTTGAAGTGTTAATGTTTGAGTCCTTTTGTGAGATGGACGTAGATCCTAGGGCATGTGACAACGAAACCCTAGAGGATACTTGGATCTCTTTGCTCAGAGAGCTTGTGTGAGGCATGCTTTGTGAAATAACAAAATTGGAATTGATGGTGTTGGTGCTAGCTTGTTGTAGAGCCTTTGGTGTGGCTAGAGAGCATGGCGGGTAAGAGATGCAAACCACCAAGGAAGGTTGCAAGTTGACATGAGCTCTAGCACTGGCATGGATATACAAGGAAATTATGACAATTGTGGGGCAAGAGATAAGATGTGCATATATCTGTAGGATCCACTATGTCTTGCAAATGAAAATGGATCTTGAACATAAATATGTTTGTGGAACTTGATTTCAACGACTTCTATGTGACAATATCACTATGTAAGAATTGCTTGCTTATGTTTATATAGTTGGTTCTACTTTCATTTTATTTTACTTTTTCTCAAAATGTCATAAGTAAGTGAGAAATGAATAATTCCTTACCTTGTCAGAGGCTTGGAAAGCAAGATAAGATGCTTTAGTTTCATAACAAGGCCCAATAAATTGTCAAAATTTAGATGACACGTGAGTGGGTTGTAGAAAGGCACCATTGTATCCATGCATTGAGCTCCTATTTATTTCGAGAATAATTTAATATTCTCTACTGAACAGGGCCCACCACATGAAGGTGGAATCTCTTATGCCCCCCCCCCCTCACATCACTCTCAATTCCCCATACCCAATGCATGTACTTGAAAAGAAATTACGTGCAAACATGCAGATTTCATCATAAACAAACATTTTACCATTCATTCAATAAAAGCTAACATTCATTAAACCATTCATTCATTCAGTCAACACATTCATTTAATAAAGAGAACATTCCTTAAACCATTCATTCATTTAGTAGGCAAAAAATTAGGCATGACATTATATTATCAAAAATAATTACACAATATTTCTTCAGTCACTTCTTTCTAATTTTTTTCTCTTTACAAAATCAACAAGAAGCTCATATTCTGGAACTTGTTGTTCAGTTCTTGGTGCTTCATCAACTTGTCGTGATGTCTTCCTAGTAGAGAACTCGTGACATGGATTTTGCGGCAAGGGGTCCGGATTTGCTGCAATAATGTGAAATTGTTACATTGATATATTTTGTTATTATAATGACAAGTATTTCATTTTAAAAAAACATTACAAAGGTGTTTTTTTACTTGTTGTGGCCACATCATATTCTTCATATTCCTGTCTAGGCTCAACCTGTACAGTGTGACCCTCTACATGCTCTACAGTTGAAACATGGAGAAGTACAATTAATGTTCACCATTTGCAATGCTATATATAAAATTGTAGCATATGAATAAATTCATTACCAGGATTTGAAACATGATCTTTGATTGGTTGTTGTCCATCCTCGACATTAAGGGGATTATTGCTTTCCTGCTCAAAACATAGTCAGTATTTTATGTCAATTATTTATAATGAATAGATTGCAAAAGTAATAAATCTTCATTAAACTATATAGATTTTATATACCTATGCACGAGATGGATCACCAGAAGACTGTGTTTTCCCAGACAAATGTTTTCGGTGTTCAACAATAGCTCCAAAGCCGTGCTGGAAGCCGAGATCCAAGTCTTCCTCAGTGGGCACTTCTTTGAATCAATCGACCTGCATATTTGCATAACATCATTAATTTATTTTTTGTGGTGCAATAAAATGAAAAATAATTTGCAATTTATTATTTTGATGCATTATTGGTTTTTCGATACTTACAATTTGTCCCGCCAAATTTGAATAACCACCAAGCCCAAGCTTGTGCTGACCAATTTTTTCTAGTCTTGCCTTTGTGGCTTTTGATGTGTCTGACAGCCTATGCAAGTGTTGAAATACGTTAGATGTTCCAAATTCTATATAAAAATTAATAATAATAAGTTTTAGAATTACATTGTAGAAAGTATTGCATACCTCCCTATGCCTGGTGGTAGCTTTCCTTCTTTTCTCAGAGCCCTCACCTTTCCATCTTCCACTAGGGCTTTCAACTCTATTGTTGGAATCATCGGAGGGCACTCATACCTAGGGTTCCTTTCTAGCTAAATCCTATATTAGTCCCAAACAATATTCATATGTTTTCCAACCTTCTTTAGGACCGTGGCTCAATCAAAGGTCTCATTGCTGAATAGGCCAACCAACCGATTAGTGAGCTCATCTTTAAAAAATTTCATTTGTTTATCCCACCTTGTGCGGATGGTGGGCCCGAATATCTCCAAGGACAAATAATTTAGATGTTTATAAAAAACATCATTTCCTGCAAAACGATCATGCCATCATTGGTTGAAAAAAAATGTTTTATGGGTATATTGCAATCAAATTATAAACACTAACTTGAACAATGTATAATTACTTGGGATCTTCTCTATCTTTATTGGAGCGAGATATTCGTCCACCAAAAAGGTTGTCTGTATTGTACCTGTGCTAATGACATAGGAAGATCTAGGAAATGTTGCTTCAGCAGTATCAATACTAGCAGGCTCTGCATCGACCCCTTCTTCTTCACGATCTGGTGTGCGTCGGTCACTAGCAGGTGCACTCACTATTGGCCTCAGGGGTGTCTCAAAACATGTTGCTGACTGTTTAGTCGACAAAAATGGTGCATGGGATGTACGTGGAGTCGTTTTCTCATGTGACGACTCTCTAAGACCACCAATGGGGCCAACATCGCCTTGACCACTACTGTGTGGTTGCAGAAAATCCTGTAAATACAAACCATATTTTATAAGTTCACTATCATATAAAATTAAAAATTATAAAGTTCTAAATGAATTTATATTATGATTCAAGATTCCACAACTTACTTTCAAGGCATGAGATCTCTTTACCAGAACATCAACCTTGGCTCTAATCTCATCTATCTGCTGCTGAATGAATAATAGGCAGAGGATATCCTCATTAATTTTTCTCAAGGTCTTCTCTATCATCTTAACCGGGTCTAGAGAAGAACCAATGTCAACATCACGCATCAACTCATACACATCAAAAGCTATTGATTGTTGTGACGTTGTTTCATATACCAAATCATTGGTCTGCAACAAAAAATATAAAACATTATTGACGTGAAAGCAATAAACTGAGGAAAAAAGTATATTAACAAAACATATCGATCATGGTAGATTCCTAAAATTACAACTAGGTTTACTTGATGCCTCGATGACGACGTCGTCTTATCCACAGCTGGGGACTTGCCACGATCATCCCTTTGCCAAAAAGAAGTAGAAAACATTATCATAATGAAACCAATATACACACGAAAAAGACATAACAAAAAAAACATTATGCTACGTATTATATTGGTACAATTCCAATGAATTATACTTGCTACCTCGAGGATCGTCTACTCATTGGATCAATGGTTATAGGTGACCTGCCCTGATCTACTAATAGGGAGGTTCCCCGATCAGAACCCTGCATCAAAAACATAGAAAAAATCATCTAAACGAAACCGAAATACTCACGAAAAAAACTTAATAAGAAAACATGTTGATGTATTTAAATTGTACAATTACAATCAGGTCTCCTTTAGTGGGATTGAACAATTCCCTTCCATCCATATATGTTTTGCATTTAACCTCTCATTATTTCTCTCATTTAATATATTTCATTATTTCATTATAATGATATGCTTAAATTGTTATCATAAGTGGGTTTGAGTGAAAACATAATATCCAAAAATATATTATATATAATTATTTGATATTTGTGAAAGTGTGACAACTTTGAGATCAATGATGTTTTATTTTGGTGGAAGGATTGCATGTCACATCAAGATTATTTTTTGTATATGAATGATCTCGAAGTATTTTTAGTTGACATGAGTTCATTATTGTTACATTTGTAAATGCATTGATTAAGAGGAGAGTATTTACACTTATTAATGCTTTTGGAGTCTTTTTTATTTACATGAGCACATTATTGTTAGAATGATAAAGTAGAGTGATTAAGAAGAGAATGCTTATACTTATTGAAAATATAGAATGGAAATGTTTCTTTGTGAAAATAATAACTATAAAGTTATGGATGGACAATATCCCTATCCTATTTTCATACCTTAGTTGAGATTTTTGTTGATGTATATGTAACTTTGGAATGTATTTCATATATGTATGTTGTATGTAGTCCTACAGAGATGGTATTATTCCTCTATACGGAAGTGTCGTCATTTATATTGTAAATGTTGTAACTTATACTTGATGGGTTATTAGACCACCTTGTTGGGGTTAGCCCTGTATAAGTCATGTGGGTCAAAGGGTTATTAGACCATCCTATTGGGGGGTCGGCCATGTGGGTCAAAGGGTTATTAGACCACCCTATTGGGGGTCATCCCAGTCAGCATTATGTTATGTGGTTAAGTTTGAGCCTACATGATTTATGTAAAAGGCAAGTCAAGTCAAGTATAAATAGAGTGCGGGAGGCACTCTATTTGTTCACTCACTTCTCACTCATGCACTCAAGGAGGAGTGGCACACTTATGGAGGAGGAGGATCTGCTGCTAGGATATGTCTATCTCTTATGTTTGGGTTGTATCATTGCTCTATCTATCTCTGAGGAAGTTATTGGGGTTTTTCACCTTTATGGTTTTCCCCAAGTAAATCTTGTGTCTCTTGTGTGCTTGCATTATTGTATCCATGATTGATATCCTGTAGATTTGCTGTACATGTTGTTCTCTCAGTTAAGATCCTAGATCAGATTGAAGTAAATTCTAAAAATTTAACATGGTATCAGAGCTAGCCTGAAAGAAGGCATGATATGGCATGTATGACACTTGTTGCACTTACGATGCTAGGGCTTGATATAGCAAAAACTAGTCATCGTAGCACTTTCGCTATAAATCCGTTTTGGCGAAGTTTTCGGATCTAAAATATTTACAGGTCGAATATTAAATCCCCATGTACCTTGTATCCAAAGGACAACCTCTAATTCGTTTTACTTTGTGATTTATGATCTGTACAATATAGGGTTGCTGCCTCTTCTAGATCTGAGTCAAAATCAGGTGACCTTGGGAAAAAGGTCATAACTTGGGCTAGGAAGATCCAAATGAAATTTCGTAAAAAGTGACAGGTAGTACACAGACTGTACTATCTCAAGAAAATTTTTCAGAGGCTGAAGTTGAACCAGTCACACATGGAATGCCGTACAAGTTCGCTCTCCTGTATTATCCCATAAACAGGTCACGTTGCGACACTTGGCATAACTCTCTCTCAGAGAGTCCAATTGAGGTCAGACCTATCAGGATGGAAAGAAAACAGGGCGAGATATCTCAAAAAAAAAATTTAGAGGCCGAAGTTGAAATAGTGACACGTGGCACACCGTACAAGTTCTCTCTCCTGTATTATCCCATAAACAGGTCACGTTGCGACACTTGGCATAACTTTCTCTCAGAGAATCCAATTGAGGTCAGACCTATCAGGATGGAAAGATAACAGGTCAGGCTATGTCAAAAAAAAATTTCAGACCCTGTGGATTGAAAAGTTCGAAGGTAGACCAGAAACAATCAGGTACATATTTCTGTCAAAACAAAATTATTTTTGAGTACCTTCATTCATGGCTTCCGGAATTTAGGGCTTCGGAGAAAGTTGGAATTTTTGTAATCAGAGACCACGGCTGGATGCTACTCATCAAAATAGAAATTTAGAGACCAATATCAGAATTTTTGGTTGGACAGAAGGTCGGGCTTGATCAGACCCTAGTTCGGGACTTTGATCAGAAAAGTGGAAAATTAGGGCTTATGCAAAAATGGGAATTTTTGAAATCTGTGACCATGGCTGGAAGCTCCTCAGAAAAATAGAAGATTAGAGCTTTGGATCAAACCTTTTGATTGGGAAGAAGAGTGGGCTTCATCAAACCCCATTTCAGGGTCATGTCCAGTGATTCCAGAAGTTTCAAAGGAAAAATTGAGGAGTGAAACTTTGCAGTTTTCAAATTCTGAATGTACCAGCTTGATCAGCTCATCAAGGTGCATATTTCTATCCTTTCGAAAGTTTGAAATTCAAAGTTTGAATTTTTGGGGTTTCTCTAACAACCCCATATCCATCTCTAGATCCATTTCTTGCAAATGAAGTGGATTGGGTTAATCCTATAAGAAGATGGATTGGTCACCTGCATAAGTGAAGAAGTTCCTGTTTCAGAGGGAGATGAGGCTAAGGCCTTACATAAGAAGATTACAAGCGATCTCGACAGGTATGAATCATCGAGGTATGTTTTGAGATTTGATCATGATTAAGTTTATGGTATGTTTGTCTTCATGTTATTACGGTCAGTACAATCTTGATTTTAGACTTGTCATATCACCTTAATAAAATTATGAATGCATGATAGAAAATATTCATTGATTAGGGTGTTGACACTTATGATTGTACTAATGCATTATGGTGTTCTATGAGGTTTATGTTGTCTACTAACATGAAAGGTTCACCAAGAAAGACAAATCATGTTCTGGTTCAAGAACATATGATCATGATGACATGAGGACAAAGATTCATCCATTGTCATGGATCTCATAGAAGATCCATTTACGAGGTATGTATAACTTGGTTTTATAATGGTTAACCTATGAGATATACAGGTTACTAGCACAAGTCATTAAAGAAGATCAAGAAGACATCATGTGAGTATGTTAGACATAACTAGCTAGCATGCTAATCCAGGTATGTTTTTCCTATATCAAGATAGAATCCTACCTTGTGTTAGGATCTTATACTATTGTGGTGTTGATAATGATTATTCATGAAGTCATAGGTTTGAATAATCATGGTGGTATGCATATTATGTTTCGTACCATAATTGATGATATGACTAACCAGAAGAATCATGAAGGTATAGTTTTGAATAATCATGGGTTTTATGCATATTTTATCTCTTCTCTTGATTGATGATTTAACTAACCAGAAGAGTCCTATGATTAAATAAGAATATGTATGAATAAAAAAAGACTTCCTTGAAACCTTGAATACTAATGTTTATTATCTGTGTTTGAATTGATCGTAACTATACATGCTTGAGATTATTGTGTGTTGATAATATTAAGATTATACTAATGAATTATGTATGAGACCTAGAGGATAACACAATGATGATACTAATAAGCATGCATAGGGTTCGAGAATGTATATAAGTTCAAGGACAGGTAATCCAGGAAGCAAAGGTCAAGAGGGAGCACACTACAGTAGTTTCTACAAGGATACAGATATTCAGAGGGAGATGACCACTTCTCGCAATCCACATCAGAATGGAGTTGCAAAGATTCAGAGGGAGTCCACCCAACAAACAAACAAAGATAAGTATTTGAATTGTCATTACTTGCATATTTTATTGTTTAAATAATACTATTCAATAATGTATATACTGATGTTCCTAGAATTAGGTTGTGTATTATGCATATTAGAATAGTTGCATTGATGAACAGTATACTACTAATATGCATGGGTAAGTAGCCTATGGCACTGTACAACATTCCATTGCTACTTATCTAGAATGAAACCTCTTTGCTGACATGTTGGGAGTTGTGCACACTCTTAACAATGTTCTGGTAGAGATTGGAAGAAATCTAGAAAGTTATAGGATATGGATAAATGTTGTATTGAAGCATTGGATAAGTTAATTGCATGACTATATGACATATTTCTTTATGTGTAAGAATTTGTTCTGAAAACTATGAGATGTTTTCTAATCATGCAATTTAACTTGTTGTGTAGGAAAGATCGTATGCCATCAACTACAAAAGAAGAACTACAACATTTGTTCAGCAACAAAATTATCTATTGAAAATATTGAAGTTCCCAGGATACGGGAAGAATGCCATGATCCGTCGATCATGAAGAACGATGTTTGGGATGCGGTCCCAAGAGCTGAAGGGAAGTCTGTTGTGACTTCCAAATGGAACTATCAGATCAAGCATGTTACAGATGGCAGCATTGAGAAATATAAAAGTGATGAAATAGAAGATGCACCAGATGGATTTCAAGACAACATGGTGTAGTCATATATGTGTGTAGAACTTGGTATGGTAGGATAGACAGCTTTCTATCTAGTTTGGGCTTTACCAAGAATAAAGTGGATTCCAACCTTTTCTACAAGGTTGAGGAAGGCAATCCAGTGATACTACTTTTGTATGCAGATAACCTGTTTGTTACAGGTGAAGATAGATTGATTGCCGACATGCAGCGGAAGCTTGCTGCCGAGTTCAAGATGAAGAACTTGGGGATGATGCACTATTTGTTTTTGGCATGGAGGTGTGGAAGAGTGCAGATGGAATCTTCCTCGGACAAGGGAAGTATGCAGTAGAGATCCTGAAGAGGTTCGGGATGATGGATTGCAAGGCCATGGCCACACCTATGGCATCGAATCTGAAGCTTCTTTGTGATGCTTCATCTGAGCCGGTTGATGTCTCTATGCATCGCCAGATGATTGGGTCCTTGATGTACCCGACGAACACGAGACCAGACATTTGATTTGCTGTGAACACATTGAGTCAGTTCCTGACAAATCCGAGGAGTGTTCACCTGATTGCTGTAAAGTATGTTCTGAGGTACCTAAAGGGTGCAGTGGATTATGGGCTCAAGTATGAAGCGAATCAAAAGTTTAACCTGCAGGGCTATGTTGATTCAGATTGGGCTGGCAGTGCTGTAGATAGGAAGAGCACATCTGGGTGCTGCTTCAGTATGGGATTAGGTGTGATCTCATGGTTTAGCAGGAAGCAGTCCTGCGTGGCACTAAGTACAGCTGAGGCAGAGTTTGTTGCAGCCTGTTTAGCTAGTTGTGAGGCAGTATGGCTACAGAAGCTACTGTCTGAGTTATTTGATCTCCCGTTGGATGCTACTGGTATATTCTGTGATAACTAGAGTTGTGTGAAGTTGTCTGAGAACCCATTGTTTCATGACAGGTCGAAACACATAGAGATCAAATATCACTATATCAGGGATATGGTGTAGAGAGGAGCCATGAAGCTCATGTATGTTGAGATAGATGAGCAGACTGCAGATGTGCTGACGAAGCCACTAGCCAGGGGTGAAGTTCGAGTACTTTAGAGAGAGGCTTGGCATTCTTCAGATCGAGGACACTTCGAGGAAGAAGTGATGGACACATTTGCTGAAGCCATTCCAAGCATGTTGGAAGGAGGATCCTCACATGGCTGTGGATGCAAGCGTTGGATGATGAACATCAGGATGATGCTCTGGTTTCTGCTGGATATGATCAGTTGGATCATTTTTATGTATGCATGTACGCATCATGTTGGATGCTAGATATGATTGGTTGGATCATGTGTATGTATTTTGTACATGCATCATGTTGGATGCTTGGACCATGTATCTGTATATGTATTAGGTGGATACATTGTATGATCAGGTAGATCATGTATATTGATATGTATCAAATATGATCAGGTAGATCATGTATGTTGATGGATACATTGTGTGGATCATGTATCTATGTATCAGGTGGATACACTATGTATGATGATATGTATCAGGTAGATACGTGGTGTGCATCATATGGATGCATTATATGATCAGGATGATCATGGATGACGAGCTTCTCCAGATGACATGCAGTAGGATGTTGCAGTGATGATGATCAGGGTGATCATGTGTACATCAGGATGATGTATGATGAGTATCAGATGATACTTTGTGGCCATGGATCAAGTTGTGCAGGTAAGCATGTAATTTGTGCCCTGGGAGATTTGCAGATGGTCTTTCAAGGTTTTGCCTATGGCATGTAATTCGGTGCCCTGGGACATCTGGCAAATGCTCTTTCGAGGTTTTGCTTGGGAGGACATATAATTTGTGCCCTAGGAGATCTGCAGATAGTCTTTCGAGGTTTTTTCCTATGGCATGTAATTTGCTCCTGGGAGATCTGGACAGGATGAAAAAGGCCTCAGATGCTTCAACCAGGTTTTGCCATGACCACATGTAATTTGCTCATGGGAGATCTAGACAGGATGAAAAAGGCCTCAGATGCTTCAGCCAGGTTTTGTGGTGGACCACATGTAATGTGCTCCTGGGAGATCTGACAGGTAGAGCTGTGTGCTCATTACATCCTAGGATTCTTCAGCCAAGTTTTGTGGTGAGATCACATGTAATGTGCTCCTGGGAGATCCGACAGGTAGAGCCGTGTGCTCATAACAGCCTGGGATGCTCAGCCAGGTTTTGTGATGGGTCACATGTAATGTGCTCCTGGGAGTTCCTACAGGTAGAGATGTGTGCTCGTAATAGCCTGGGATGCTGGAGCCAGGTTTTGTGACGCACGTAATAAGTCCTGAGAATTCCATAGTATGGCCAGTGATGATGAAGACCTGCAGGTGGTGGGCCTACATCCAGTATGAAAAAGGACTGGCTCTGTAGAACTTCCTATGACGAGTAGATTCATAGATTAATTGAGATAGCAGCAGCAGTGACGATGATGATGTCTCGATGACGATTATCCAGTGACGATGATCCAGAGAAGAAGACTTGTGCTAGAAGACTTGTGCTGAGAAATACCTTCCTAGTTAAGAGGGAGTGTTGATGTATATGTAACTTCGGAATGTATTTCATATATGTATGTTGTATGTACTCCTATAGAGATGGTATTATTCCTCTATACGGAAGTGTCTTCATTTATATTGTAAATGTCGTAACTTATACTTGATGGGTTATTAGACCACCTTGTTGGGGTCAGCCCTGTATAAGTCATGTGGGTCAAATGGTTATTAGACCACCCTATTGGGGGGTCGGCCATGTGGGTCAAAGGGTTATTAGACCACCCTATTGGGGGTTGGCCTAGTCAGCATTATGTTATGTGGTTAAGTTCGAGCCTACATGATTTATGTAAAAGGCAAGTCAAGTCAAGTATAAATAGAGTGCGGGGGGCACTCTATTTGGTCACTCACTTCTCACTCATGCACTCAAGGAGGAGTGGCACACTTATGGAGGAGGAGGATCTACTGCTAGGATATGTCTATCTCTTATGTTTGGGTTGTATCATTACTCTATCTATCTCTGAGGAAGTTATTGGGGTTTTTCACCTTTATGGTTTTCCCCAAGTAAATCTTGTGTCTCTTGTGTGCTTGCATTATTGTCTCCATGATTGATATGCTGTAGATTTGTTGTACATGTTGTTCTCTCAGTTAAGATCCTAGATCAGATTGAAATAAATTATGAAAATTTAACAATTTTAAAGATGATAAGGACTTTAATTTATTTTATCATGTCTTCTATTTTGCAAACAAAAATATTGTATTCTTAAAGAGATTTTTACAAACATAATCACCATTTTTATTAAAACTCCACCTTTATTGTTCTGGATTTTAAAGGTACTCATATTACTTATGTATCTTGGAATTGTATCTTGAAATGCTAATTATATAAGTTATGATCTTTGATTATTTTCCCTATTTCCTTTTTTTTGGAAACTCAATTAAATAATCAAGGTTGATGAAGGCTTCAATAATTCTGATCAATTCTTCGTCTGGCTGAAAAGGATAGTTCAATTTCTTGGTATGTTTGCATTATTTGATTCATATCCGTATTCATCCTCCTTCAGTCCATACAAGAACAAATTTAAAATATTTCAATGTTGGCACCATGTAGCACATTAATTAATCTATAGGTATGGGTTTTGATGCTCGAATTGTTAGTGGCAATCATGTTTGAGTCTAGAAACCCTTCCACACCATCAATGCATGCGTCTAGTCTAAGCATGCCAAATTTCAGTCCAAGCAAGCACAAATTTAAACAATTTCAATGTTGGCCCCGTGTAGCACATTAATTAATCTATAGGTATGTTTTTTTATTGTGGAATTGTTAGTATCAGTCATGTTTGAGTATGGAAACCCTCCCACACCATCAATGCACGCGTCTAGTCTAAGCATGCCAAATTTCAGTCCAAGCAAGCACAAATTTAAAAAATTTCAACATTGGCCTCATGTAGCACATTAATTAATCTATAGGTATGGTTTTTTATTGTCAAATTTTTATTTTAAGTCATGTTTGAGTTTGGAAACCCTCCCACACAGTCAATCCATGTGTCTAGTCTAACCATGCCAAATTTCAGTCCAAGGAAGCACAAATTTAAAAAAATTCAATGTTGGCCCCGTGCATTACATTATCAAGCATGCCATTTGAGTTAGCATGATAATTGTGCATTTTCTTACTGAGCTTCTCTTTGTTTTGAGAATAATTTAATATTCTCTATTGAACAGGGCCAACCACATGAAGGTGGAATCTATTATGGCCCCTCCCTCCCCTCACATCACTCTCAATTCCCCATAACTCGACAAAATCTATGTAAAAGGATAAAATTAATTGTGTTTTTTGTCATAAATTATAAGAAGCAATGTTTCTAATTATAACATATGCCAACATACAGGAAAATGGCAAAAACACTAAGAAACAGTTAATTTATACGTACCAATAAAATTCAATAATCCTATCGCAATATTAAATCAAAATATATAGAGCAAATATTTTAAGGCATACCTCATACACTTCAATGGAATTCATCATCTGTGCTATCATCCGATCCAGAGTCAAAATTGTAAGGAGTGGCCATATCATCATCATCATCGATGTCAGTTACGATCATGTCATTGTCAATATCATCTTCATGGAAATTTTCCGCTACATCATCTGATTCAACTAATACTTCGACATCTTATTATGGAACATGATCGTCTAACTCATGTTGATCATGTTCAGCATCATCTTCTTCTTCGAGACCCTCTTCATTACCTTCCTCTAAGTTATACTTTACCGGCTTTCCCCTTGGATCGTGTCTCACAACGAATGACCAACCCCCTCTACTTGGAACCTCAGATTAAAATACCTGTTCACATTGGCTTGGAAGAACATAGGGTTCCGTTCTTGGCTCAAACAACCTTGTATTAACCATGGTAAATCCATTATCATGTTCAATAATATTTTTATCAAGATTACATTGATTCAATCGTAACCTGTACCATTTGATAACGAACATAACTACCTTGAAGGAGTTAAAGTCACACTGAATAATATATTCCAAATACCCATAGTATCGATTTTCTGAGAGTTCTGGATGTCTGTCACTTCTAGAGGAAACAATGGTCAGCTCAAAGACTTCCGATATCCCACAATATGATGTTTTCTTCATTTCATTCAACTTTTTGATGCGATATCTATAGCCATTGCAACACATAGACTTATGGTGTTTTACCTACAACACGCCATACACGTAAATATTACATAATGATCCATTTATGATTAAGTGCATGTTTATGCCCTACAGGGAAAAAAATCAACGTGTACATCAATATGTTAAAAAAAAAACAATAGTGTGGTTATTTAATATGCTTTCCTGCTTATCTTTTAAACCATATGCTAAGTCGATTTCCCTTTGTGTAAGATCTGTATCTCCATTGCGATGTGCTTCTTTAACCAATGAAGCCACACCTTCCCATGATATTCTATGACCAGATTGTTCACGTCGTTCAATCCATACCTTCATCCAGTCAATATTGTTTGTGATTTATAATTGAAGTGCATCCCACTCTTGACCAACTGTATCATGAAAATAAAATTAAAATTCAATACAAATGTATATTCACTTAACAAAGTATACACTCTTAATTGATGCATATTGAATATAAAAATAGAATATGTATGATATATACATAAAAATCAACAGTCAAATGTATTATATTAATTAATATCCACTGGCTAATCATTACCTTTCACCTTCCTCGATATACCTTTCCCCTTTGGGTACTCACCTTCGAAATTGTTATTGGAGTCTGGATGACAAATGCGGCGTAAATTGAGCTTTGACGCTAATTTAGGAAGATATTCACTAATATACAACATGTTTGGTATACCATATATCCCCCCATCATAGAACCCTCGGGACGTGCTCGTTTTCTAACCAAACCCTTGAGTGCACGGGTCCACACAATTCAATCTCCTCAACTTGGTGTATGAGGTAGTGTTGTTGTGCATTAAAAATGCTAAAGGTAGATGCTTCTGCATTTCACACATGAGATGAGGAATTTCTCTCCTCCAATACTTTATATATTCTTTATGGATTTCTTTAGATGACAACCATCTACAAGTGGCGCAAACCAATCATCAGATTTAACAAAAAAAACATTATATTACATAACATAAATTAGTGCACAAAAATCAAATATAAGTTCTACGATGAATTAAACAAACACTAAGTGCATGCAAAAAATCGCTACTTACCTCATTTATTTCCCAAGTTTATATATAACTTGTTTGACATTGTTGTTGAAGTTGTCCGAGAGAGAGAGAGGTAGAACATACTGTAACAATATACAAATCGTTTCATTTTTTTTACAAATAGTAGACAAACAAAATACCAACAATATGCACTGGAATAAAAAAAATATAGCAATAATTATATGCATACCATAATAATTACCATCATGAATACATGCCAATCATGCGATTTCATCCCCGCAAAATCACCCTTCTTTGTTATGATATTCTTCATGTTCGCACAAAATCCGGTGGGAAACTTAATTTTTCGCATGACTTCTTTTACAACATTACTTTGTTGCTCCTTTAAAATCCATGGAAGTGAGTTTATATTAATTTGGTCTCCGTTGCTATGAAATTGAATGACGTCTTTCATTTCATGGTTGCTTTCTTGAATGTCTTTGCAAATTTTGACAGTTTTTTCTTCCTCACTCCTTCCATCCAATATTCTCCATAACATTTTAGTCACATTCTTTCCGATATGCATTGTATCAAACAGATGAGCAATTTATATGTGCTCATAGTAGGGAAACCTACTGAATTGTTTAGGATAACTTTTCATTCCTCCTGGAAGTCCATTAATGCCTTCATGATCATGACGACCATCATGAATCATAGTTTATAAAGAAATTACAAAAATCAATGCCAATTACAGTAAACAACACACAATTAAAAAAATACATAACATTTCATATACGATGATTCATATGTACCTTGACGATTTCTATTATATTGCAACTTCCATAGGCGAGGCGTCATTCTCTGTAGCTTTAATGTAGTTTCTTGCTTCCCATTGAACATATGTTTTTCGGTAGTTTGATACTTATGATCCTTAGAGAGTAATTTCCTATACTCATCAAACACCTCCTTTCTTAAGCTTTTTGAATGACGAGATTTGATCTTAGGACCAAAAACTAGACATGCAAATTTTTCCTTTGTCTGAAGACCTACATAAAGAGATAGATTATCTATGTAAATTATAATTTATATAAAATGAATGGATTATTTAAAAAAATATGCATGCATAGTATATTAACTAGTTCATAAAATTAAATGCAATTAAAGTGGAACTTATAATTACAAACCGCAAAAATGGGTTAACCCTGGGGCGTCGTGTATTGTCCATACAAGCATTGCATGGAATTGAAATTGACTTTGTCGTATTGGTTTAGATACATCATACATAGTGATTCCATTCCATAACTTTAGTAGCTCGTTAATAAGAGGTTCGATATATACGTTCATATATTTAACTTGGTACTTACTTGATTGATTTGAACATATAAAATATATAATAACGAGAACCATTTATATATATAAACCATGCATAAGAAAAAAAAAATATATATATATATATATATATGACATGATGCAAAAAAATACGACAAATGAGATGCCACTACATTAAAAAAAAAATTGTAGGTACAATATACCTGGAATACTCATCGACAACATTATGTGCTCCCTCTTTATTGACAACCATGGAGGAATGTTATTGTTGATAACAAAAATAGGCCACAACGAGTAAACGGATCTCATCTCTGCAAATGGATTGACACCATTTGCTTCCAAAGAAATCGTAATATTATGAGGTTCTTCTTTAAAGTGAGGCCATTTTCCCTCCATGACTCTAAATGCAGGCCCATCTGCGAGCATTTGAATAATGTCATCTTGACTTCTCTTCCGTGCATGATAATCCATAAATTGCGCTATGTTTTTGCACTTGAACAGTCGTTGCAAACGTGGAATAATGGGAATATAATGAAGAACCTTGCGAGATACCTTTTTTGTTACTTGATCTGTTCGATATCTACTGATATGACATTCCAGACATTCTGTTTCAAATTCATGTTGATTATAATACGTAACATGGTCATTGGGGCATGCATGAATTGCTTCATACTGCATTCGAATTTCTTTCATGATGGAAGATAAACCTCGATAAGTGCGAGGTAAAATATTTGACGATGGTAACAAAAATTCAGCTATCAAGCTACAACAAATTAAAATAAAAATCTAGTTAATATAATATTAATGAAACACATTTCATCCGTATTAATTTTACTTATGAATTAACAATAAAATTAATAGACGAACAATGATAATTAGCGCAATCATATATATTATGTGATGGAATATATTACATACCTTAACATCCATGTGACTGATGTGTTTGAAAGACCATTCATAACCTTCAAGTTCATTATAAAAAATATAGCAGAGAGAAGATTTGTGTTGGAGCCCTCAAAAAGGGGTTCGTATGCCTTCTTAAGAAGAGGTAAATCATGAATATCATCAAAGTCATCATTTTCATGATCATTATCGTCATCATCATCATCCATTCTAACATTAAATGTATCATGGATCAATGTATTTGTACCATCATCTTCAACTATGTTATCAGTATGATCATCTTCTTCAATATGATCATTAACTTGTTCTCCATTATTCATAGCTCCATGTTCCTCCGGTACTTGTTCTGAAAGCACTTCCTCTGAACGATATGTCATAGGATGTATTTCTTTTATAATTACATGAAACCATCAATAGATATAAGTTAATATAAAAAATATTAAAATAATACATACATTTACAAAAGCACTCAATATAAAAACATATATAATGCAAAACTTACAAATGGACGATATTCATGTCCCCCCTTAGTGTGTCCATGTTCCCTACCATTAGGGGAGTTTTGAGGTCTAAAATGGGCCTCCTGAGAGAAATAATAAAATAAGAGTTCTAAATTTTAGAGGGGAAAAAGAAAAACTACTTTTTATTATTGTATTTTTGACATATCTCCTTAACAATTTACCCAACGAGTGCCCAAACTTGAAATTTGGGTAAACTGTTAAGGAGATATGTCAAAAATATGTTAAGAAAAAAGTAGTTTTTATTTTTCCCTCCAATTTGTTTTACAAATTTTACCCTTATGGTTGACATCATCATCCTGAATCCTATTGGTTCTTATAAAGTGAATTTTTATGGTACATTTTTTGTTTTGAGGCCCATTTTTTACCTCAAAACTCCCCTAATGAATGTTTCCTGGATGTTTTGATCTTCACTCTTCTCCTTTTAAATCCCCTGCATTGAATACATGGACAATAACATTTCCCGTCACCCTTTCTTTTCATTCCATTCCACAATCTAGCAAGCAATTGTCGATTTTGTTCGTTTGGATTAGGAATATTGCTATTTGACATTTTCTCATAAAGATCTTGAATGAAGATTATCGATCTTAGAAAATCAAGCTCCACACTTCACTATTTTTAATCACAAAAACAATAGAAATAATTGTGTATTCTTTATGGAAAACAATTCGTGTGAAGAACTTAATTTCCGCAAATCGTCGCTTGTATAACAAACATGTCAGAATGTTTCCATTATTTATAGATTTTAAAATTTAAAGGTTCTTCAGATATCCGACGAGGTGACCATAGTTACAGTTATAGAGTAGATGTTGGATATCCGACATCGCCTATCAGTTATCCGACCGTAGTCGTCAGATATCCGACACCTGTCGGATATCCTAACTCCCATTGGATATCCGACAATTCCATGGATCAATTAAAAAAAATTGATCAAAATTCGTAATTTTGAAGGTGAAATCCGATGACAAGCTCAATTTCGTCGGATGTCGTCGTATTTTCTCATCGGATTTTGGGTCATAATTTCCTAGTGTCTAGCACCAAGTTTGTTTCTTTTCTCCTTTGGTATCAAGGCATAGAGGGTGGAACCAAAACCCTAAGATGCCTCACCAAAGGAAGGTGGCCATACCACATTTCATGTGGAGTCTTGTCTTCAAGAGCATGCGATGAACTTATATTTCTCAAATAGTCTGCACACAATACTGCTTCACCCCAAAACATCAGCTTGACATTCTTGAAAAAAATCATTGAGTGAACCATATTCATGATGGTTCTATTCATCCTTTATGCCACACCATTTTGTTGAGGATTATAAGGAAATGAAGTTTGATGTGCAATCCCATGTTGACGAAGATAGTATTCAAAATAATTAGAAGTGTATTCTTTTCCATTATTAGTACAAAGTGTTCCAATATGAGATTGTGCTTAATTTTCTATCCATGCATGAAAATCCTTGAATGTTTGAAATGCTTCAGATTTTGTCTTTAACAAGTATACCCAACACATTCTGGTGTAGTCATTAACAAAGGTCATGAGGTATCTATTACCATTGGCAGAAGGAATAGGCATGGGGTAACATAGGTCAGAGTGAACCAACTCTAACTTTCTACATGCTCTAAATTTTGACTCTGGGAATGGTTGCTTAGTATGTTTGCCTAGTATGCATGCATCACATTTATTCATCTTCCTAGGAATGGAGGGAAAAAAACACCATTATTTCTTAACAAGCAAATACTTTTATATCTCAAATGACCATATCTAGCATACCATACAAAACTGGATGACATATTACGTTCTCCATGTTGAGAGAGGTAGGAAAATTTATGAACTCTTGCAGAAGGGGCCTTCAACTTCAACAAATTCCTATCTTCATAATTGGTCATGATGACCTTGTTGTTAGAGGACTTCCTTATCTCTGCGATTCCATCAAACATGTGGATGGAATGGCCTTGTTGTCGAATATTCAATAAGGACAGTAAGCTTATCTACAAATCTGGAAGATAGAGAACATTCTTCAACACAAAGTCAGGGAAACTAAGAAGCTTGAGCCTGATGCAACCAATTCCCTTTGGTTTGAGGCTAGATTTGTCTGCAAAATACACTATGACATTTACAATGTCATTCAGTTCTTCAAAGCAATCTTTCCTAATGGTCATGTTGGATGTTGCACTAATATCAAGCATCCAACAATATTTTTAAGATGAAAAGTGTGTTATTTCATTTATTGCAAGATTACAATGTGAAACAAGACAATGAGTAGAATTAGGAGCTTTACCAGCCTCTTGGCTCTTATTTTTGTATTCCTTGTTCTGGTCATGTATTCCTTTTATGGAGTTCCAAGAGGCCCAACACTGATGTGCTTCATGTCCATTCCTCCCACAGGACGTACACTTTAGATCATATCTTTGGCTTGAGTTGTTTCCCCCCCTTCCTATGAATTTTCTTCTTGTCCCCCCCACCTTCCTCTAAATTTTCTTCTTCCTCTTTTGCTGCTTTCTCCCTTAGAAGGGTCTTTTGACTGGTTCTTTGTTTTCCCAGCAAGGAAAAGAGTTTCTTTAGTAGGATCACTGGTCTTCTTTTCGAAGGATTTCTCTCTGTCTACAATATTCTCCACCAACATGTCAAAGGTGAGGTCCTTGAACTTATCATTGGCTTGAAGTGACTCAAAATAGTTTGAATGTGTAGGATAGAGAGACTTGAGAAATGTTGCAAGTGGAAGGTCTAGTTTTATGCCAGAGGCATGAATCTTATGCATGATTTTTCTGATCTCATATGCAACCAACATGGGATCATTAATATTCTTCACCTCTAAATTGGATAGTTTCAACATTAGTTGAATCACCGTCATTTTAGAATGTGAGTCATACAAATCCTGCAAAACTTTCAAGGCTTCAAAGCATGATGTTGCAGGTAATATGTGTTGACTCACCTATTCACTTATTGTTTTAGATATCAACGCGAAGGATTTGTTTTCTTTGGTCTCCCATATCTCTTGTTCTTTTTCAGACATTGGTGGCTTTGGTTCCATTTATATGGTCAGTTCCGCATAATTTTTAATGGTGGTTCCTTACAAATTCCCTTCCACAAATCATTGTAAATAAAAGTAACTTTGATTTTCCTTGACCACTCATGATAGTTGTCCTTCCCAGTGAGGAATTTTCCTACAATAAATTCCAGTGAATGCGTCTTCTACAATGTGTAACTTTAGTTAAACAAAGTTTATGGGAAAAGAGGAAAAGGTGAAGGTCTAAGTGTCTGCCACCTTTTTCAATACAAATACAATCTGATCAAATAAATAGTTTCTACAATAGGATCTATGCACTATTGTAGGTCTGAGTCACTGCAATACTTCTTTATACTCCAATCAAATATCTCTTCCAAAGCAATACAACGCTTCTAAAAATGACATATTCAAAATTCAAATGGAATTCTATGTTTCCATCAACATTATATTGGATGCTTATCTTTGCCACTTTATGATAGTCTTTTGTTTAGTAGACTATGTAAGATTTCTACCAAAATACAATATTTAACTAACCAATTCTATAACAAATATAAATAATGATAATAAAATATAAATAATAAATAAATACAAAAGTAATAAGTAGCTAATAATAATAATATTTCCAAGAGGACACGACTCCTCTCATTGTTGATGTATATGTAACTTCGGAATGTATTTCACCCATGCATTTCATATATGTATTTTGTATTCCTATAGAGATGTTATTATTCCTCTATACGGAAGTGTCATCATTAATATTGTAAGTGTCATAACTTATACTTGATGGGTTATTAGACCACCTTGTTGGGGTCGGCCCTGTATAAGTCATGTGGGTCGAAGGGTTATTAGACCGCCCTATTGGGGGTTGTCCATGTGGGTCAAAGGGTTATTAGACCACCAAGTGTGGGGTCGGCCTGAATTAAGTTAACCATGGGTTAATCTAGACATGTAGGCCCCGTTAGTTTATTGGGCAGGACATAACAAGTATAAATAGAGATTGGGAGATCTCTATTTGATCATTCATTTTCACACTTATCTCATTCGGAAAGTGGCGAACTTGTGAGGAGGAGGCTCTATTGCTAGGAGAAGACTATCTCTTGTATTCTGGTTGTATCATTGCTCTATCTATCTCTGAGGAAGTTATTAGGGTTTTTCACCTTTATGGTTTTCCCCAAGTAAACTTGGTGTCTCTTGTGTGCTTGCATTATTGTGTCCATGATTGATATGCTGTATATTTTCTATACATATTGTTCTCTCAGTTAAGATCCTAGTTCAGATTGAATTAAATTCTAAAAATTTAACATGGTATCAGAGCTAGCCTAAAAGAAGGCATGATATGGCATGTATGACACTTGTTGCACTTACGATGCTAGGGCTTGATATAGCAAAAACCAGTCATGGTAGCACATTCGCTATAAATCCATTTTGGCAAAGTTTTCGGATCTGAAACTTTTACAAGTCGAATATAAGATCCCTAAGTACCTTGTGTCCAAAGGAAAACTTCTAATTCGTTGTACTTTGTGATTTATGATCTGTACAATATAGGGTTTCTGCCTCTTCTAGATCTCAGTCATAAACAGGTGACCTTGCAAAAAAGGTCATAACTTGGGCTAGGAAGCTCCAAATGAAATTTCATAAAACATGAAAGGTAGTACATAGAATTTAATATCTCAGAAAATTTTTTCAGAGGCCAAAGTTGAATCAGTGACACGTGGCATGCCATACAAGTTCGCTCTCCTGTTTTATCCCATAAACAGGTCACGTTGCGACACTTGGCATAACTCTCTCTCAGAGAATCCAATTGAGGTCAAACCTATCGGGATGGAAAGATAACAGGTCAGGCTATCTCAAGAAAAGTTTCAGACCCTGTGGATCGAAAATTTTGGAATTACACTAGAAACAATCAGGTACATATTTCTGTCATAACAAAATTATTTTTGAGCACCTTCATTCATGGCTTCCGGAATTTAGGGTTTCGGAGAAAGTTGAAATTTTTGTAATTGGAGACTATGGCTAAATGACACTCATCAAAATAGAAATTTAGAGACCAAGATCAGAATTTTTGGTTCGGCAGAAGACCGGGCTTGATCAAACCCTAGTTCAGGACTTTGATAAGAAAAGTGGAAAATTAGGGCTTCTACAAAAATGGGAATTTTTGAAATCTATGACCACGGCTGGAAGCTCCTCAGAAAAATAGAAGCTTAGAGATTTGGATCAAACCTTTTGATTGGGCAGAAGAGTGGGTTTCATCAAACCCTAGTTCTGGGTCACGTCCAGTGAATCCGGAAGTTTCAAAGGCAAAATTGAGGAGTGAAACTTTGCAGTTTTCAAATTCTCAAGGTGCATATTTCTATCATTTCAGAAGTTTGAAATTCAAAATTTGAATTTTTGGGGTTTCTTTGACAAACCCTAATCCAGCTCCAGATCCAGTTCTTGCAAATCAAGTGGATTGGGTTAATCCTAGAAGAAGATGGATTGGTCACCTGCATAAGTGAAGAAGTTCCTGTTTCAGAGGGAGATGAGGCTAAGGCCTTACATAAGAAGATTACAAGAATATTGACAGGTATGACTTATCCAGGTTACTAGCACACGTCACTGAAGAGAACTAGAAGACATTATGCAGGTATGTTAGACATAACTAGCTAGCATACTAATCCAGGTATGTTTTTCCTATATCAAGCTAGAATCCTACCTTGTGTTAGGATCTTATATTGTTGTGTTGTTGATAATGATTATTCATGAAGTCATAGGTTTGAATAGTCATGGTTGTATGCATATTATGTTTCTTACCATAATTGATGATATGACTAACCAGAAGAATCATGAAGGTATAGGTTTGAGTAATCACGGGTTTTATGCATATTATATCTCTCATCTTGATTGATGATTTAACTAACCAGAAGATTCCTATGATTAAATAAGAATATGTATGAGTAAAAGAAGACTTCCCTGAAACCTTGAATACTAATGTTTATTATCTGTGTTTGAAATGATCCTGACTATACATTCTTGAGATTATTGTGTTTTGATAATATTAAGATTATACTAATGAATGTTTGATTATGTATGAGACCTAGAGAATAACACAATGATGATACTAACAAGCATGCACAGGGATCGAGAATGAATATAAGTTCAAGGACAGGTAATCCAGGAAGCAAAGATCAAGAGGGAGCACACTCCAGTTTTTCCTGCAAGAAAGCAAAGGAGCACACTTCAGTAGTTTCTGCAAGGATGCAGATATTTAGAGGGATTTGACCATTGCTCACAATCCACATCAGAATGGAGTTGCAAAGATTCAGAGGGAGTCCACCCAACAACCAAACAAAGATAAGTATTTGAATTGTCATTTCTTACATAATGTTATTCAATGATGTATATGCTTATGTTCCTAGAATTAGGTTGTATATTGTGCATATTAGAATAGTTGCATTGATGAACAATATACTACTAATATACATGGGTAAGTGGCCTATGGCACTGTACAACATTCCATTGCTACTTATCTAGAATGAAACCTCTTTGCTGACATGTTAGGAGTTGTGCACACTCTTAACAATGTTCTGGTAGAGATTGGAAGGCATCTAGAAAGTTACGGAATATGTATAAATGTTGAATTGAAGCATTGTCTAAGATAATTGCATGACTGTATGACATATTTGTTTATGTGTAAGAATTTGTTCTGAAAACTATAAGATGTTTTCTAATCATGCAATTTAACTTGTTGTGTAGTAAAGATCGTATACCATCAACAACAAAAGAAGGACTACAACATTTGTTCAGCAACAAAGTTATCTATTGAAAGTATTGAAGATATTGAAGTTCCCAGGATCTAGGAAGAATTCCATGATCAAGGAGTACTAGTCGATCATGAAGATGTTTGAGATGCAGTCCTAAGACCTGAAGGGGAGTCTGTAGTGACTTCCAAGAGGATCTACAAGATCAAGCATGCTGCAGGTGGTAGCATAGAGACTTTTGCTCCTGTAGCCAGATACACTTCCATTAGATCGGTACTTGCTCTGGCTGCAGTGATGAAGAGGAAGATACACCAGATGGATTTCAAGATAGCCTTCTTGAATGGTGTAGTTGAAGAAGAAGTGTATGTGGAGTAGCCACTTGGTTCTGAGACACATGACAGGGAGTCATATATGTGCAGAACTTGGTATGGTAGGATAGACAGCTTTCTATCCAGTTTGGGATTTACCAAGAGTAAAGCGGATTCCAACCTTTACTACAAGGTTGAGGAAGGCAATCCAGTGATACTACTATTGCATGTGGATGACCTATTTGTAACAGGTGAGGATAGATTGATTGCCGACATGCAGTGGAAGCTTGTTGCCGAGTTCGAGTTGAAGAACTTGGGGATGATGCAGTATTTGTTTTTGGCATGGAGGTGTGGCAGAGTGCAAATGGAATCTTCCTTGGACAAGGGAAGTATGCAGTAGATATCCTGAAGAGGTTCGGGATGATGGAATGCAAGGCTATGGCCACATCTATGGCATTGAACCTGAAGCTTCTGTGTGATGCTTCATCTGATCCGGTTGACGTCAAGATGTATTGTCAGATGATTGGGTCCTCTATGTACCTGACGAACACGAGACAAGATATTTTCTTTGCGGTGAACACATTGATCCAATTCCTGACGGATCCGAGAGATGTTCACCTGGTTGCTGTAAAGCATATTCTGAGGTACCTAAAGGGTACAGTTGATTATGGGCTCAAGTATGATGCGAATCAAAAGTTTAACCTGCAGGGTTATGTTGATTCATATTGGGCAGGCAGTGCTGCAGATAGGAAGAGCGCTTTTGGGTGCTACTTCAGTATGGGATCAGGTGTGATCTCTTGGTTTAGCAGGAAGCAGTCCTGTGTAGCACTGAGTATAGTTGAAGCAGAGTATGTTGACGGATGAGCAGGTTGCAGATGTATTGAACAAGCCATTGGCCAGAGTGCAATTTGATTACTTCAGAGAGAGGCTTGGTGCACTTTAGATCAAGGTTCCTTCCAAAGGGAAGTGATGAGTCTGGAAGATGTATATGCACATGATCTTTTCTGACATGGTTGATGTGTTCTCCCATGGTCGTGATGTAATTGCTGAGCCATTCTCACATGGTGGTAGATGTGTTATCTCATGGTGTAGATGTAAGGGCTAAAGCCATTTTTTACATGGTGGTGAATGTGTTCTCCGATGGTGAAAAAGTAAGGGCTGGAGCCTTCCTCGAATGGTGGTAGATGTGTTCTCCCATGTCGGTGGTGTAAGTGTTGGATGATGTGCATCTGGGATGTGCTTCGTGGACGATGAGATGATCTGAAGAGGACGATGCTATGATGATCATGAGGATCATGGATGATTAGCATCAGGATGATGCTCCAGTTACTGCTCTATATATGCATCAGGATGATGCTAGATATGATCAGTTGGATCATTTATATGTATATGTATGCACGCATCATGTTGGATGCTGGATATGATCGGTTGGATCATTTGTATGTATTTTGTATATGCATCATGTTGGATGCTTGGACCATGTATCTGTATATGTATCAGGTGGCTACTGTGTATGATCAGGTAGATCATGTATGTTGATATATATCAGTTAGATGCATTGTGTGGATCATGTATCTATGTATGTATTAGGTGGATACATTATATGATCAGGTGGATCATGTATGATGATATGTATCAGGTAGATACTTGGTATGCATCAGGTGGATGCATTGTATGATCAGGATGATCATGATGACGAGCTTTAGGATGTTGATCCAGATGATATGTACCAGGACGGTATAGTGATGATGATCAGTATGATCATGAGCATCAGGATGATGCTTCGTGCGATGATGATTCGTTGGATCATGAGTATCAAGTTGATACTTGGAGGTCAGAGATGATATGTGGTAGGTTGTGCAAATAGCATGTAATCAGTCCTCAGATATCCAATAGGTTAAGTTGTGTGCTCGTAATCAGTCCTGGGATGAGGTATTTCTATGGAGTATGTAATCAGTCCTTAGATATCCGATAGGTTGAGCTGTGTGCTCGTAATCAGTCATGGGATGAGGTATTACTACGCAGACATGTAATCAATCCTGGAGATCCGATAGGTTGAGCTGTGTGCTCGTAATAAGTCCTGGGATGCTCTTTAGAGATCTTGTCGGTCGTGCTGTGGCACATAAATGTTTCCGGGATGCTCTTTAAAGGTATTGTCTATTCACATGTAATCAGTCCTGGAGATCCGAGAGGTTGAGCTGTGTGCTCATAATAAGTCCTGGGATTCTCTTTAGAGATCTTGTCGGTCGTGCTGTGGCACATAAATGTTCCTGGGATGCTCTTTAAAGGTATCGTGAAGGAGATGCATGTAATCAGTCCTAGGAGATCTTGCCAGTCGTGCTTAGGCACATAAATGTTCCTGGGATGCTCTTTCCGATATTGCATCCGCACATAAAATTAGTCCTGAGAGACCACCTCTATCAGACCATTCGCACAGATGATGAAGACCTGCAAGTGGTGGGCCTACATCCAGTATGAAAAAGGACTGGCTTTGTAGAACTTCCTATGATGAGTAGATTCAGAGATTGATTGAGATAGCAGCAGCAGTGATGATGACGATGATTCGAGGATGATGATTTGCTGATGATGATCCAGAGAAGAAGATTTGTGCTAGCAGACTTGTGTCAAGAAATACCTTCCTAGTTAAGAGGGAGTGTTGATGTATATGTAACTTCGAAATGTATTTCACCCATGTATTTCATATATGTATTTTGTATTCCTATAGAGATGTTATTATTCCTCTATATGGAAGTGTTGTCATTAATATTGTAAGTGTCGCAACTTATACTTGATGGGTTATTAGACCACCTTGTTGGGGTTGGCCCTGTATAAGTCATGTGGGTCGAAGGGTTATTAGATCGCCCTATTGGGGTTCGTCCATGTGGGTCAAAGGGTTATTAGACCAGAAAGTGTGGGGTCGGCCCGGATTAAGTTAACCATGGGTTAAGCTAGACATGTAGGCCTCGTTAGTTTATTGGGCAGGAAAGAACAAGTATAAATCAAGATCAAGAGATCTCTATTTGATCATTCATTCACACACTTCTCTCATTCGAAAAGTGGTGAACTTGTGAGGAGGAGGCTCTGCTGCTAGGAGAAGACTATCTCTTGTATTCTAGTTGTATCATTGCTCTATCTATCTCTGAGGAAGTTATTGGGGTTTTTCACCTTTATGGTTTTCCCCAAGTAAACTTTGTGTCTCTTGTGTGCTTGCATTATTGTGTCCATGATTGATATGCTCTAGATTTGCTATACATGTTGTTCTCTCAGTTAAGATCCTAGTTCAGATTGAAGTAAATTCTGAAAATTTAACACTCAATAGGTTCCCAAAAATATATAAAGGGCCCTCCATGTAAAATTTAATCATCTATCAAATATATTATTCATTTATTATCAATTATGGAAGTTGGATTCACTTCTTAACCCAACAAACGGATTCGGTTGCTTCATTTGGTATCAGAGTTGGCATCCTCGGAAACTCTATCTCGCTACAATCCATCACTCCTCCACACCTACACTTCCATTCTACTCATTGCGAACCCCTTCTCCCTCAAAACCACACACTTCCGCAACCACAACCTCCCACATCTCCCATACGCTTCCACCAACACTACGCCTCTACATTCCCTCCCTCCTGCATTCGTGCGTGCCTTCATCTTCCCTACCCACAACCACACCGCCCACCTTGTTTCTCACCTACACGCTTCTCTGCTCCAACACTCCTTTCCCTCATGTGCTGCTCCCAATTGGCACCCCGTGCATCTCCCGATCTCCTGCACCCAACACTTCCTTTGCGTCTAGCTCCAGCCACCGCATCTAGCCCCAGTTCTCCCACACCCAATACCTTTGCTGTGTCCAGCCCTGATTCTCCTACCTCTACACCTCTCCCCACTGTTGCATCCACCATTCTGTAGCACGTCCCCCACTCCCCCTTCACTTCCACTAGTCTCTCCTCTCCATCACCTCCTCCCTTCACCCGTGCTCTACCCTCGCGCCCCCCCTTCACCATTCCCCATGCTCCTCCCAGCTCGATCCTCTCTCCCCACGCTCGATCCACTGCTGACCCTTCTTCCTCCGTATGCCACTCCTTCCCTGCACGCCAACCACACCACCCTATTGCCGCCTTATCCACCTGCACCTGCAGCACGCCATTCCATCCACAAAATAAGGTTAATAAATATATATTATATAATAATAATATTATTATATAATAAATATTTTTTATTAGCATTAAGAAAAACAAAATTTAATAAATAATATATATATATATATATATATATATTATCTTTTTAATAATTATTATTATATTATTATTAAATTTTTATTTTCCCTCCATCACAAATGAAGTGGGTCGTACCCATATAGGCCCACCCATATAAGAGAATTAGGTCAGATTAGTCATCAGTCAAAATTGCATCCAAGTATTCACCACCACACCTAAGATGCATGATGATAGAGTTAAAAGCCCAAATTGAGAAAATAGAGAAGGACATCCAAGCTTTCAAGGAAATGATCACCAAGAGCCAAGAGGCACTTAAGAAAGAAATCAATGATGAAAAATCATTCAAGTAATGGAGAAGAAAATGGACAACACGTTTGATGTTATGAGTAAGGAACACAAAATGTTAGACCAAAAAATGACTAAGACCCATAAAGATATCAAGGCGATATTACAAAATATGCAGGATAGTAAGGACCAAAAACATGAACAACATGATTTGGATATGTCAGTCACTTCACCTTGCAACTTTGAGTCACCAGCATGCAACAAACCGAAAGTTACTCAATACTAGCCATTAATAACGTATCCGCCTAGAGCAAAAATAGAAATGACGAAATATAATGGAGGGGAAGACCAATGCGTTGCTTGGTTAAATAAAGCAAAAGAGTACTTCAACATATATAACATTACAACAGATGAAGAAAAGGTCAAGTATGCATCAATGCACCTTTAAGTATATGCCTACTGTATTGGAGAAAACTCACTATGGCTTGGGAATACCACAACAGACAGATGACTACCAGAAATCTACTCAATTCTCATAACAATGCTATTATAAATGACAATGTTAAAACAATGAAGAAATGTAACCAACCTCGATCCAACATTTGATGTAGATCCCCGTTGGAGCTTTCAATCCACACACGTCCAAGCACTTGTAATCCGCAAATTAGTCTTGACAACAAATATCTAACAAGTACATGTGACATATAAATAACATTAACATCATCAATAACAATGGTCCATAATATCATAAGCAAATGCAACCCAATGTATAATAAATGACATTCACACCATGAATGGACGAGAACATGAGTATTTCTATTAATGAACAAGAAGAAGTACAAAGTGATACGACCTCTTGCCGGCAACCAATCTAAACCAAGATCTAGATCAATCCACTTGTGCCTCCACCACTTCAATCCTCCATGAATGGCAAACTCAAACTAGAAAGGAGTTTGGAAGGTGAACATAACTGGTTCACAACTACAAGGATCAATGAGTGCGGACTCAAGATAGGGCAAAAATCCACTAGAGTGCCTTTACTATTCTCTTCCTCCTCCCGTCCATAATCCATATGTGCTCAATATATAGTCCTCTCAAAGGTAGGTGAAAGGACTCATCGAGACGTTACTCGGGCAGATGGAGAGCCAAAGGTCACCCAATGACCACTTTTTGGGAATAAAAAGTAATAAAATAGTGCTTTTTACCATTTACTTGATACCCGCGGGCTATAGGGATGCAACTCATGGGTATGCATGCTATAGTGATGCAACATGCGGGTGGGAACAAAAATAGGATAAACTAGTATCACTGAAGGATGAAAATGGATCTGAGTCACTGACATGGATCCTATAAGCCAAAGAATGTTGATGCTCACAGGGTGGAATATTTCTGTATAACAGATGCCCCCTAATGTGTGAGGTCAGAGACTGAAATGTGCTACGATGGCCGAAATACATTATAAAACTTAGAAGTGGAGTGATGGAGACACAAGTGGAAAGAACGGATCACTCGTCATAATACAATAGTATCTCTTAATACATGTCGGTATAGTACAACAATCTAATACAATGGCCATGAATAGGCAGCACATAAGTAGATACATGTCATAAGTGATCATAGCCATGATCCCTCTACAGTAAGATATGGTCTTCTGCTGAAAAGAAGATAGCTGGTGCAAACTGGAGGTACAAACTGCTGAAATCTGAGAGGTGATATCTCAAATGTAAAGTCAAAGTCATATGTAGCATACTGAATGCCACAATCTCCTGGGGTCTTCTACACAAGTCTTCGATGTTGCAAGTCCCATCAAGTGAATAAAGGAGTTGGGGTCGAACCTAATGAGACATCGTCTGATTACCGGTCATTGATGTATACCATTAACAGACGCGAGATGACCCACCGATAATGAAAATGGGCATCAAGGCACAGAGCACAATCATCAGAGTGTGAATAAATGGGTTGAAGTCGAAGACTGGGATGAATCCATCGATCAGGGGACATTGATGTATTCCCAAAACTGTCGATGGCGAGAGAACCTGCCACTAATGACTGCAAGCCTCAAAGTACTCAATCGAACACTAAGCCTCAAGTCCCAGAATAAATGAGTTGAGGTCAATGGAATGAGACTTGCTGGAAGGAGGGCATTAAGGCATCCCCCATCAACCAGCACGAGGGTACCAGTAATGCTGAAAGATTTGGAAGATCTCAGGTGAAACGGACTGGATGGCCGACATGCAATAGTCAAAACATTTGAGGAGTGGCCGACACTAGTTTCAGGACTTCCTTTGAACAAGAGCATGAGCAGATGGATAGACTCAGGCAGCATAGACTTGACATAAACTGTGCAATGCAAGAGGCATTGCAAAGGGCTCCATAATGACCGGAAGCTTAACCAATCGGTGGAGAAAATTGAGAAACAAGTACAGCTCCTAAAGCCCAACTATAGTCCTGACTCATAATGTACGGAGTGGAATGAATGCTCTGTTCAAAGGAAACACAACAGCTGCCAACAAGAAATAATGACCATAATCCCGTCTGGCTTTTTGGAATATTTGATTTTTTTGTCTTTTTCATTTTTGGGAAAAGCTTGAAAAATAATAAAATTGCTTATAGTACAACAAGTGAGGGAACGAGTGTCAAATAGCTAGCATACTAGTCCCAAGCAGTGGAACATACCTATGCTCAATGCAAGGAAGTGCGTGCAGGATGTAGACACTCGGGGGTGTGTTCCCTTAGGGTCAAAGGGTCATCAAATTGTGAAGGGAAAATATATAAGCTCTGCAGGGCTCGACAGGGAAAAGTGCTCAGGCACCAGGCTATCAACTAAGTAAGCGGGAGCTGGCACAAGGCTCAAGTGGCAAGCAGGATGATGCAATGCAATCACAACATGATATAACTGAGAAGTCCTTTTTCGTAAAGGTAGTCTCCTCACCCGAAAAAGTGTAAAACAATGAGAGAAGAAATCTTCTAGTCACGTATGACTAGAGTATACCTTTTTCGTAATTAATCCGCAAAGGTTCAGAAAAGGGGTAAACTTATACCTAAGTGAATGTCACTTCAAATCTTTGAACGAGTCTGAAATGACAAGTATACTCAGAAATCTTGTTTGATTTTGAAAAAGTCTAACAAGGGCTTAAAAAAGACTTTATAAAAATCTTTTCCGTAAAGGTTTAACGAGTCTGAAAAGGTAAAATCGTGACCTCCTTACTGTTTTTAACGAGCTCAAAGGAGATATGGAAGAATGCTCGTAATGAGAGAAGGCGAGTGTCAGGGATATGCGAGGTTCCGAATATTCCTACCATGGCCGAAGCAAATGTCGAAAAGGACCAGTAAACAAGTATAAGTCTAGCTAAGAATCCTGTCTCTAAGAAACATAAGTACCAAGATCATTTCTAAAATGTACGTAAAGAAAAATCCAATACATGTCACTGCGGTAGAAACATTTTCAACTTCACTATTGTTAACCTCAGACATAACGCAGGTAGAGCTAACCACTGAAGGTGCCATAGTACCAATACCTGAGGGATCAAAATGAAGAGCAAAGCTGAAGGATGTGAAGGAATCTGCAGTGGCAAATTCATCATCACAAGAGTTGGAAATTCTAGAAGTAGAATCGAACTCATCAGGATCACTGATTTGCGGATCTATAGGAGAGCTCAAAGACTCATTAAACTCAAACGTCAAATCAGGGCTGGACAAGACGGTGAATGGATCCAAATTCAAATGGATGACAGGTTGTATTATAGGCCCATCTTGTTCAATAAGATCAAGGGGAGGAGGGGAATGAGATCTATGATAAAGATCCCCCCACGGCTTGTCATCACCACCCATGACCTAAAAAAGAACTCCATTTGAAGGTAGGATACCATCGAGGCAATCATGTGAACAAGATAGGTTGGCTGCCAAAACTGGAGCGTAACGGGATCTTCTTCAACTGTCTAGGAAGAAGAGAGATCCAGATCTACAGTGGTTTGTTGGATGTGATCATAAGTGAGCTCCGCTATAGAGAAAGGCATAGACATCCCGACGTGCGCAATGTCTCCAGACATAGAATCCACAGATGGAAAAATCCATGGATCACCACAATAGGAAGTTCGGAATGGCATACTATTCGAAGGAGGAGGTGCATTGTCGGAAATGGTTCCAATAAAATTCACAGGTGTGGAATGGTTAAAAGTTCCCATCAATGAGGGGTACATTCCAACACCTATGTTCCCAGTTGCCGACTGAGAATTAGAAACTTGCGGGACTACTGATCCCATAGATGCTGTGGAAGGAGTGCCAACATAATCCAACTGATCGATCGTCAAAATATTGCCTCCATGGGGAAAGCAAATAACTCGAAATACAGTAGACAGGGCAGCCTTCATAGCGTACATCCAGTTCTGACCTAGTAAAAGGTTGTAGTCGATGGGTGCATCAACCACTTCGAATTCAATAGGCACGGACTTAGGACTTAGCTCCCAAGGAGACAACAAGGGAAGGGATAATTCCATGTGGTGTAAAAGATCTACCGTCGAATGCAGTGAGTGTAGTTCTAGATGCGAGTAGGGGAGGAGAGCCAAGAGCTTTCCAACAAGTCAACGACATTACTGACGCGGAAGCACCTTCATCAACCATAGTATGTTTGATGAAGCTCTTAAGGCAAACCACCTGGATTTGAAAATCCACGTGGTAAGGCAAGTAAGGTTGGACATCAGTAGTATCGAACTTGATAACACTAGGAATTCCCCCATCCTGAACTCCTAACGCACTCAAAAGGGCATGCTTCTAAGAAGGACAAGCTTGCAAAAATTCAAGAGCTGACATGGCACATGGAGTTTGGCCCAAATCTTCTACGATGGAGTAGTTCTGGGTGGCTCAAGCATTAGGATTATGCGTAGAGCGCTTGAGAACATCTTTCGGTATCCACGACATAATAGAAGGCTTCTCGATATGCAAGGAATTATCAGGAGGAGGGGGAGGCTCATTCCCCAAATTCGGTTGTGGTGCACCATAATCACGTTGACGAGTAGAAACACAAACCTCCGACTGAACCATATTCACGCATCCATAACCACTAGTATTGGAAGAAGACATTGCCTTTTCATTAGTACCATAACCAGTGGCGGGAGCTTGCAAAGCCATGTTTTGGTGATGAGGTAGGGGATCCTTCAACACAGCTGGGCTCTGTGCCAAATGCTTCGATGCTTCTTCAATACGAGGACATAAGTGAGTAAGATGATCCTCCCCACATAGCTTGCAAGGGAATTTCACCTTACGCCTAGGTTTACGATCCTCGCCAGCATTACCGCCTTCCCGAGGAGGGTTGGCATTCTCTTTACGAGGAGTATTCCAATTTATATTATTGTTATTTCCATTGTTTCCACCCCTACGATTATTTGTCCCCTTTTTCTTACCACCAGGTTGTTGGTTACCCGACGGTTTCGTTGATTGCACATTGTGTACATCAGACAACGGAGTGGAAGTGGACAAGGTGTGAACTTGTCTGGGTGCATACTGGTTTAGCAACAAATTTTGCATTTGATTAGCTACCAAGTCTATAGGGTGAGTGCATGCGGACCCCATGATGCCATAAGCATGTGGTCTAGGAACTGACGTGGGCTCATGTCTTGTTCTCGGTGCATTAGGAATAATGTCATACAAAATGTCAGACTGAGAATAAAAAAGATCTAACTGTTGGACTTTCAAGATAGCTTGCTCCTCAGTCATAATGCCGGACATCGAAACATCCTTAGCAATATATGGAAGTAAAGACTTGAGGAACCATTCCAACAGGAAATCTGGAGGAATGTTGGCTTTCACTAATCTCTTCCGTCGACGCCACTCTTGAACGTGGTTAGAAATATGTGTGGCCTTATTCTGACGGAAGGTGGACAACAATTCAGTACCAGTATCATAACGAACCGGCAACTGGAAATGGTCTAAGAAAACCAAAGCAATCTCGTTGAAACCCCTATAGGTGTTTCCGGGCAACTCCATATAGCATTTCGCGGCTGCCCCCGTGAGGGTGCATTGAAATAGGCGTAATTGAATGGAATCATGATTCAAAGAGTTGGAGGAGCACCAAAGGTGAAATGTCGTGACATGATCTCCCGAGTCCTCACCACCTTTTCCCTCAAAATTTGGAATGTCCGAAGGGAGCTTGGTAGGGACCGGGGGCCAAGTAGGGTCGTGACACACCGGATCATTCGTGAGCTTCAAAAGATCCGAGAGATTCAAGCGTGCAAGGAACGGGAGCTACGACTGAAAATCTTTATTATAAGCTCCCATAAAAGGTTGATTGAATGGAACTGTGTTGTACAATGGACCAAAAGCTTGACCATGAGGGTTAAACTGCTGATACTGAGGACCTGACGGCCCATAAGCTTGCCCATGGCCATAAGATGGATAACCTCCCCCTGTCTGACCCATTTAAGAGTAAGTAGGTATATGTGCGTTTTGAGCACCATATTGGGGTGTTGGGTGATACTGGTGGCCAGCACCGACTGTGTTGTAGTAAGGGTTGCCACCATGGGTATGGGGCATGTATGTACTATTCATAGTGGGAACCGTGTTGTATTGACCGTAATGGTATGGTATGTTCCCACCCCCAATATTAGGATTATCTTGAGCAGTTGTGTGATGACCATAAGCATGAGAAGTATTCCCAGGTCCAATATGGGTGTGACCAGTAGCAGGGTTGGTGGTGTGATGTCCATGTGGATAGGAAATATTCCCACCCCCTACATTACTATTACTAGCGGCGGTAGTGGACACAAAAGTATGCGGTAAGTGTCCACCCCCATGGTTGGGAGGAACGGTATCATGTGCAAAAGTGGTCCTAGGTTGACGAGGAGCGACATGTGTACTAGGTGGTGGATGGCGAGTCATGTTTCAAACAACATTCCGACTAGGTTGAGTATTCCTAGGAGGTGGTCACCTTCCAACATTAGCATGGTTAGGAATCAAACCAATCCCCATACTATGTGAGTGGGTGGATAACGTAGTGCCCCCAGTGGGTATAGTATGGCTAACACTTTGACTAGTGCCAGCATGAGTACCAACCATAGTGGAAGGTTCGACAGTATTATGACTAGGCATACCAAAAGAGAGTGCAGTGGGGTTGACCATAGGGCCGGAATCATCATGAGTCTCGGGCCTCCTATATCTAGAATCACGTGTAAACGAAGGAATGAAAGGCTCGTCCTGTTCTTCCTCCTTAGGTAAGTTGGGCATCCCATAAAGATAATTATCAAGATTTAAAGGATCAAACGGATCCCAGTCAATTGGATTAGGCCAAATAGAACCAGGTTCAGTCGCAGGTGGATCACCTCCCCAATCCTCACGAGGAGTCTGGGGATCGAAAATGTGTTCAACTCTACCCGAAGAAGTAGAAAGGTCTTGCCTGATATTGGGATGTGTAGCCATGTAATCCTCAACGTAATTCGTGTAAGAATCTAAAGACTCGGAGGGATCCCTACGGGGTCCTCTAGTAATGTGTTGTGTAACCGAAGTTGGCTTTAAACCAGCCAAACGACGGGACCGACAGAGTGTAGGGCTCCGTACCACGTTCTCTCCGGAGAGAGACACAGCGTCTCCTAAAGTCCAACTATCGATCACAAAACAGTAAATCAAAAGCACACACCTAGAGAATCTACAACCAAGAGAAGACAAACAGAGTGGCTAAATGAACTCCCGACACTAGAGCCGGTATGTCTCGCCTATGAGAGGCTTGAGACTCCCAAACTATAGCCGGAGGTAACGAAATTAGTTATAGAGACATCCAGGCTTCACTGTTTCGACAGGGTCAAGTCCACTGCACGAACACAACTGTGTTGTTCAATCCCTATATGACTCAGGACACAATAGCATAACCACTACAAGTACCCTATGTGGTACCTAGGTAAGGCAACTATGTCTACCGCAATATAACCAATGCTCAGGGGAATAGTCGTAGGTGGGACCCGTCATATGGGTAGGGTGGCTAAGCCCGAAGCACAAGAGGACGAACCTCCGGTACCCCCAGATACGAACAAATCCTAGATATATCTCCCACGTTCAGCCGATATCAGAGGGATATCTCCTCAACCAACCTCTCGTGACCTCGTGCTTAACTCTGGTTTGAGTAGAGCTTTCCTGAGAACACCGATCTATACCATGGATTCCTCCACTCCCTGGTCAGACACCTAATGTTTCGTTCAGTAGTCTTGGATTGTTAACTCACAATGATGTATTCCAAGACTCTAAACCTATGCTAGTTGGTGTACCCTATAAATAAAATAAGTCTAATCAATTTTATGATTAAGCGTTAATTTTAGTGGCTATGGTTACTCAAGGGATATGGTCGTGAAACTAGTGATGTGTAGACTCAATAATATGCACCATCGTCCAATCCTAGACTCAACTATCCAATAAAACAATGTCACTAATATGCAAAATCAACCAACAATTCCGAAATAAATATGCAAACTTTTATCTTTTCAATGCACAAGCAGAACCTAAAATGAAGGCAACAAGCACTCAATGCAAAATGCAGTACATGGAAATAAAATATTTTTGTATTTTCTCTTATAAACAGAAAGGAAAATGCAAAAACTAAATGAATATTTTTGTATTTTTTCAATATATATGGAATGAAAAAATGCAAGCAAAATCCTACTATTCAGTCACTGAAGTGCCGAGAAGATCACTAAGACAACCCAGCAGATCCTAAACAGCAAGACTCAGCCAAAAGGAAGAGCTCAAAAGGAAGAAACCAAGAGGTTAAAACCAAAGATGGTGCAAAACCAAGAAGGATCAACCAAGAGAAACGAAGAGATCTGGTCACAACCAAGGCATGAAACAGTCAAGAAAGAGGCCAACAAAGACTCAGGAATCAACCAAACTCACCCAGCAACAACCAATAGCCAAAAACCAACAAAAGCTAGAGTTACACGCTACTGTCGAAGGAATACCTGTGGGTACCTACGAGCAGTAGTGTAAACAGAGGCAGGTGTACGTGGGCAGAACTAAGCTAGCCCATGGGTGAGAAACAACAAATGGTCAAACAGAGAGTCCAGAGGCTCAGAAAAAGCAAGTTTTCTACAGTGTATCTTAACGGCCAATCAGTGACACAGAGCTTCGATAAACAACAACTCTAAATATGGACTAATGCTCAAAAAATTTCCCAAACATGGATGTTTTTCCTAGCGGAGTCGCCATTTTTGTATTGGAGAAAACTCACAATGGCTTGGGAATACCACAACAGATAGATGACTACTAGAAATCTACTCAATTCTCATAACAATGCTATTATAAATGACAATGTTAAAACAATGGAGAAATGTAACCAACCTCGATCCAACGTTTGATGTAGATCCCCGTTGGAGCTTTCAATCCGCGCACGTCCAAGCACTTGTAATCTGCAAATTAGTCTTGACAACAAATATCTAACAAGTACATGTGACATATAAATAACATTAACATCATCAATAACAATGGTCCATAATATCATAAGCAAATTCAACCCAATGTATAATAAATGACATTCGCACCATGAATAGATGAGAACATGAGTATTTCTATTAATGAACAAGAAGAAGTACAAAGTGATATGACCTCTTGCTAGTAACCAATCTAAACCAAGATCTAGATCAATCCACTTGTGCCTCCACCATTTCAATCCTCCATGAATGGCAAACTCAAACTAGAAAGGAGTTTGGAAGGTGAACATAACTGGTTCACAACTACAAGGATCAATGAGTGCAGACTCAAGATAGGGCAAAAATCCACTAGAGTACCTTTACTATTCTCTTCCTCCTCCCGTCCATAAGTCATATGTGCTCAATATATAGTCCTCTCAAAGGTAGGTGAAAGGACTCATCGAGACGTTACTCGGGCAGATGGAGAGCCAAAGGTCACCCAATGACCGCTTTTTGGGAGTAAAAAGTAATAAAATAGTGGTTTTTACCATTTACTTGATACTCGCGGGCTATAGGGATGCAACTCATGGGTACGCATGCTATAGTGATGCAACATGCGGGTAGGAACAAAAATATGTAAACTAGTATCACTGATGGATGAAAATGGATCTGAGTCACTGAAATGGATCCTACAAGCCAAAGAATGCTGATGCTCACAGGGTGGAAGATTTCTGTATAACACCTACAACTGGTATATGTGGTGGAAGTGAGACAAATTCTCATACACTTGTAACTTGTTCAAGAATGACTTCTTAAAAAGGTTTCAAGGAATCAATGAGGATGAATTCTTCTCAAAACTTACCAAGTTACAACAAAAGGGAAGCGTCGAAGAATTCACGCACCAGTGGAAATCTATCGCCACCAGAGTGTTTGGGTTATCTGAAAAACAACGACTTGAAACCTATCTAGGAGGATTAAAACCTTATATACAAAAAGAGCTAAAGATGCATGATATACCAAATGTCGAAGTCGCAAGACGCACAACGAAAGCAACATAATTCAAACTAGAAGGAATACCCAAGGCAAGATTGGAAAGAGGGGCGCAATGTAGACATTGTGGAGACAATTGGTCACCAGGTCATCAATGCAAGACCTCTCAATCATATAGTTATGAAGTTGAGAAATATTTCGAAGCATCCACTGGATGCTCCGACAATACTAGGAAGAAGAAGAGGAATACCTGTCATTGATGCAGAGAAGATTGGACTCCTGGCCATAAATTTCGAATCAGTAACACAACACACTGCAAAATTATTAATGGAAAAGAAGTACAATTACCTGCAGAAGAAGATACATCTGATTCTGATGCAGATACAAGCTCATCCGAAGTATCAATAGCGATCATTACCTGTATTCAACAAAATTGTAAGGAAGAAGATCTGGCGACACCCAAAAATGTTAACACCCAACAAAAAGAAAATCAATTAATTATAGGGGGGTATATTCCACCTCAGCCAAGAAGTTGCAACAACATTGAAAACAAACAACTCGTATCCCAAGCAACAAAATATACATGGCCAAATAGGTTACGACTTACAGGGTCTATTAAAGATAAAAATGCGACAATTTTAGTCGACTCAAGAAGTACACACAATATAATAGACATCAACATAGCAATACAACTTAATCTTTTTGTGTTTCCCACAAAAGGACTCAGAGCCTCAACTATCGCTGATCAACACATAGAAGAAGTGGGAAAATGTCATAAAGTTTCATTGTAGATTCAAAACTTAAAGTTGCAGCTCAACTGTTATGTTTTACCTCTCAAGGAAGTAGACCTAATATTAGGTGTTGACTAGTTATCATCATTGGGAACATACTCTACCAACTTACAAAAACAATACATGGAATTCAGATGGGAAGGAACTAAGCACCAACTGTATGGTTTGAAAGACTCTAGACCTAAGCAGAAGGAATCTCAACACAAAAAGGATCCAGATATTCGTTGCAATAAAGGAGATAAGTTCAGATCACACATATCACATCAACATCCACAATGATCAAGAATAGAAGGCAACGCCAACAAACTTAGCTTTAAGGACAAAGCTTAAAGGGGGTGGCAATGTAACGAATATAAATAATGATAATAAAATATAAAATATAAATAAATACAAAAGTAATAAGTAGCTAATAATATTAATATTTCCAATGACTCCTTTCCATAGGTGCCCAACAATATATAAAAGGCCCTCCATGTAAAATGTAATCATCTATCAAACATATTATTCATTTCTTCTCAATTATGGAAGTTGGATTCACTTCTTAACCCAACAACCGGATTCGGTTGCTTCAAATTCATACATTTCACAACCTTTCAAACTAGCACTTCGCTTCACAGCATTTAATAATTTTTTCTAAAATATTAACGCACTTCACAAACTTTCAATGGAGGTCGTAGCAGCCAATGGAGGTCGCATTAGTGCAACTACAGGATTTACAATGAATTAATGGCCTTCAACATGCTGCTCACTTCAACAAAAAAAAATGCAAAGACAGTTTACCTACAAAAAACTCCACGCTCCGTTGAATGAGGTCGAGAGTCCACAACTGAGGTTGCAGCTCATAGTTGAGGTCCCACCTCCATTGATAATGTCGAAGTCTTCGTTGAATGAGGTGTATCTCATATAACATATCCAAAAACAATGTTCTTGATGGAGGAGCGGTTGCAGCTTCAAGTGAGGGGAGTCACATCTCCAAATGGTTGCATTGTAGCTCACGGAGTAGCATATAAGAATCTTCACCAATGTTCTCAATTGCGGCATCTCTAAATCAATCTCCAACTGGCTCAATTTTCAATACAACTCCTCGGTCTCACATTCCACAAAACAATGGCACACAACAACAAGTTCACACTTTAATATGTTGTATTCGTCAATAGTTAGAGTCATCACGCCCAGCTTCAAGTAGAGAGATAGCTACGCAGAGAGAGAGCTACCATTTACTAAAGCAGCTTCACAAATTGTCTTTACCATCACTTTCACAAGAGAAAGTTCACAGTTCCAACAACAGATGAGGTTGCAGCTTCAAAAAAAGGATAACACTTGCTCAAAAAGATGGAGAACAACTCGAAAATGGAGGACACAAAAATTAGGGTTTCTACGTAGTACAAACTTCCTAATAGCTACAACGCACAAAGTCTAGTAAATAGAGAGCGTGAATTAGGGCACGACACTCGAGCTACAACGTTCAACTGAGAGAATTGCAGATGATGCAAAAACGATGCATTGGAGCAGGTAGAGAGCAGGTTAATTAACTCCCGAATTCAATTTTATTAATGCCAGAAACCTCTTATTTATACATTAGGTAGATGTCTCTTGGACTTTAGATTCCAAGATATCCGTTGGAGTCCCAATGACTCCTCAGCTTCCTTATTAAACTGACTATTATTTACAATTTTGGGACCATAATCCGAGGATTAGGTATCAACAAAACTCTACTTTTAGGACACCACACACATGTTATTAATTCATGGTGTGTGGCTATGTGCTTTTTGTGAAGGTAGGGTGCATGTACTTCATGGCCATTCTTTCTTTCCTCTAGAGGGTGTGTAGAATTGCTGCAGCAGGATAAAAAATGTCTAAAACTCACAAATTTGCTAACTTTAAGGGAGTCTCATGATGGAACCTAGGTTGAGGATAAAATGTCTCCAAGAAGACCTGATTAAGTCTAGAACAATAGTCTCAAATTCATGGAATTTTCCCTAGTGGAGTCATCAGTTCTATTGTGGTAATTTTTTCGTAATAGCTAGGCCTAAGTGTTAATAGCGACAATGGAGAGACAACTACTATTATTCCCCTAGGGTGTTGGTTTAGACTAAAGTGAATGTAAAAAGATCTAAGAAAACAAACAAAATGAATCAAGAAAAGAGAATGAAGGAACTTATGCTTAGTTGGTTGTTCTTGATCCTTGTTCTCCTCTAAAGCTTCAATGTAGCTTGCCTTCAAATCTAGACACAATAAGAGAAAGGACCTCTCTCAAATACCTTTTGGAACCATAGAGTTATAAACCAAATCATAAACCAATAACATAAGTGATTTACTCTAGTTAACCTATTAGGAGGGTTAATCCCTTGAAACCAATGAGAATCAAACAAAATGAGAATTGGAAATCAAATTGGGAGAGGGGAGGGGAGATAACATATCTATATTAAAATGATGAAATACGACACATGTAAGTATACCTGATCACGTTGCAAGAACCCCTGGAACCAAAGTCCGAGTTCCTCTACAACCTAAGCACTCATACTTCTCGCTCCCAAGCCTTCAATCTTCTCTTGCATATAATGAAGAATTCATAGGATAACTTCAACATTCAAATGGAAATATGTCTTAGAGACAAGGATATATGAGGGGGAATTAAAACTTAAAAATTTAGGGTCTAGGAAGGTTCTTCTAGCATAACGATATACTGGGTGTTCTCTATCCTCCTCATCTCTCCCATGAATGCCTTTTTAATGAGTGGTTGTCATGGTTGAGATGGTTAGGAGATAGTTTTGAGTGGTTACCACCAAGGAACTATTCTTTCAACTGTTTAATTTCATGAAATTTTATATTTTCTGTGCATCTCCAAGGCCCATGCACCTTGTAGGAAGGAAATATGTGTGGTCATGCACCTTTCTCAAGGATGAAGTGCATGGGGCTTAAAACCGTTAGTTTTTTAGTAAAAATTGAGTTGGGAAGAATTGCAGGTGTTTCTTGAGGTGGTGGCCATCATTTTGGATGACCCCAATGTGGAATTCAAGGTCATCAACAACTATTAGGGGCTCTTATACTAACATTAGGGGCATTTGGATCCAAATTAGGGATATTTGGATGATGTTTGGTAGGATCTAATGCCATTAGGGTCATTGGGGTGCCAACTATTGATATAACACCCCTCAATCATTTGTAGAAATAAATATGGACAAAGTGCGCACCCCTACCTCAAACCTCTTCTAGGTTTGAAAATGGAGATGCCAGGCCATTGATAAGAACAACATAGGAAACATATGTGATAAATCCCATAATCCAGTTGACCATGGACAAGTTGAAATCAATGTTAATTAATAATAACATCAAAGATATCCAACACACTATGTCATCATGTCTATAACAAGAAATATCCTTGAAATAATCATACTGCGAATTATTCCTCCTCTGTCTTGCTCCAATAATCTAGTTATCCTAATACAATTCATAATAAACATTTTAATAATACATAAAATAATTAATTGTAATATACACCATCTTATTCATTGAAATTTTGAACACTCTACTTTCAACTTATCTTTACCACTATTCCTTTACCACATTAAGACTTAGCTCTTTAACATCAAAACTATACATGTGGCAAGGATTTTCTATCACAATATTTCTCACATTACATAAACCATAGATCACGAAATCTAATCTCTAACTACACTTGTATATTCATTTAAACCATTCTTGCATATTTAATTAATTTCCATTTTTCTAAAAAATAATTAAAAATGATCAAATAATTTGTATAACTTTTTCCTTCTTAAGAGCTTTATAAGGAATATGACCACTCCGACTTAATCAAATAAATTATGTTTGTGTTTTTAATAAGAAGGGTAAGATCTCAAATAAATTATGTTTTTATCAAGAAAGGTAAGGCATCAAATAAATTATATTTTTAATAAGAAGGTAAGACTTCAAATAAATTATGTTTATGTTATTAATAAATAAAAAGTAAGACCTATGTGACCTATGGTTTTTATAAAATTTAAACCCTCATGAGTTATGGTTTTTATAAAATTTAAACTTTCATTAAAAAAAGACAATATCTCACTTTCACCAATCTAATTAACTTTTCATATCTTATCAACAAAGTAAGACTCTCATCATTTCTTTATTTCTTTCACTAAAACTTCCATCATCTCACAAAGACGTCACCACCCTCAATTAATCAACAAACTAAAAATATATCAATATTTTGATAAATATCTTTTAAACACAACAACATAATACCTCTAATACCTCTAGGATAAAAATAAATCAATGTTAATATTCAAAATAATAACATTAAATATTTTAGTTAGGTGACATGATATGAAGATAGACTTGATTTGATAATCCAAAAATTGTAAGTTGCTTGATCTTGCATTAATGCAGTTTTATGTTACAAACTTTTACAATGTTTCCAAGATAAAAATAAATCTAAATTTTAATATTTAAAATAATAATATATTAAATTAATTAATTTTTTAATAATTAAAAATAAATTTTAAAATATCAAAATTTTATTCATTCTATTTTTATTGGTTTAAGAGATTATCTATTGAAACATAAAATCCCATAAAATGTAAAATTACTTTTAAAACATATAAAAACATTGACAACATTTAATATAATATTTCTAAAAGGGAGCAGTCTAAACATATTATAAGATTTAAACATTTTTTGATCATTTGCTATACTTAGTATTAACTACGTCATTTGTTATAAACAACAATCGAACATGTTATAAAGTAAATAAATAAAGTTGGAATAAAAAATAAAAATAAATGAGAAATTATAAAAATATTTTTAAAAAAAAAATTGCTGTATCAAATTGTTTTGATAAAAAAACATTAAAATAAAAATATATAAAATTCTTAACATTAAATTTAAAACATTACATACATTTTTAAAAAAATTTATATTATATATTTTTAATTTTAAAAATAAAATTACACTTTCATAGATTTTAAATAATAAAAAATGAGATAAATAAAATTCTTAACATTAAAGTTAAAACATTACATACATTTTTAAAAAAATTCATATTATATATTTTTAATTTTAAAAATAAAATTACACTTTCATAGATTTTAAATAATAAAAAATGAGATAAATAAAAATTTCTAATTAATAAATTTAAAAAAAAATTAAAATTTCTAATTAATTGAGAAAAATTCAATTTAATAAATCATGTTTAAAAGCATAGCAAAATGAAAAGTATACATTAAAGAAATAATAAAAACCATATACTTCCTATTTTTTAGAATTGATGCTATTATTTTTATTTAAATAAAAAAGCATTTGTTTAAGTGAATTATTGGAAAGTGTGAGTGGTTTGGTGGTATTTAAGGGTGAAAGGTAGTCTATATGGGAACAAGTATTGAAATGAGGCAGAATATCTATGGTCATGGCAGATGGCACGTAGTTCAGAAGTTCAAATTAGTGGGATTGTGGCAGGTGGGAAGGTAGCCACTAATGTTAACGTGTGCCCAGTAAGGTGTCTGCTGCCAACTAATGTTAACACATACATTGTTGCCATTACTTGATGATAATGCATGCCCAGGAAGTAGTCTGTTGCCTACTAATGTTAACGCATGCACTGTTGCTTCCCTCGGTTGCATAATTCGATGAAAGATGTAATTACCATATGGTAGACACCTCATTCAGTTTTGTAGTGGCATAGGCGATCGAGAAGCAAGAGGAAGAGGCAAAGCACTTTCAATTACAATGGTAACGATGGATGTATGTTTCATTTGAATTGAACCTACAAGTTGAATAAGCTCAACAAGTACTGGTGTAATCACTTAACTGCTACGGTCTTATCCTAATTAAATACTCGTATTAAGTTGTGTAATACTTATGGACAAAGCTAATACTAGCAGCTTAGATCAAACATTATGTCTGACTATGTTATAAGCAAACCTTATGCATAGAATGGTATAGCAGCAGACACTGTATTACATGAGTTAGTGCTATTATCTCTCATGAAGGAAGAGTGCCGTTTTCACAACTATTCGCCTGGATAAAAAAGCTTAACTTCACTTATAAATATGCTACTTCAGCTACTCTATCTTTGTTGCTTCCTTCTCCCGGGAGCAAGACTTCAAGCGGGACTTCATCAAAGAATTCGCTACAATTTCTTTGTATTATCATACTAGCTTTTAGAGCTTAGTTTATATAGGATGGTAATGTTGTTATAGCGTAAATGGCCTAATTCAAGATTAAGATGGATGTAGTATTTAACAGCAATACAAATTTTACAAAAAATTGCACAACCATTGTCTAATAATGATGTAGAAATAAATTTAATAGATTATTGCATTCCAACTTATATCAACGCAAGTTTGCTATACAGGAGACCAGTTCAACACTGTGAAAGCTATGTCATGATTTACTCCTAAAAGAATTGGTTTGTAGCAATTGAAAACTCTGAAGGGTGCAATATAATAATTATTATAATTATCTAACATAATAGTACAACGAACCTTCAATGCACTTGGTGTTGATGTATTTGTAACTTCGGAATGTATTTCATATATGTATATTGTATTCCTATAGAGATGTTATTATTCCTCTATACGGAAGTGTCATCATTTATATTGTAAGTGTCGTAACTTATACTTGATGGGTTATTAGACCACCTTGTTGGGGTCGGCCCTGTATAAGTCATGTGGGTTAAAGGGTTATTAGACCACCCTATTGGGGGTTGGCCCTATCAGCATTATGTTATGTCCTTAAGTTAAGGTTGGCCTAGTAAAGGTTATTAGGCAAGTCAAGTCAAGTATATAAAGAGTGCGGGAGGCACTCTATTTCATCATTTCACTTCTCACTTATACGCTCATTGGAGAGTGGCGCACTAGTGGAGGAGGAGAAGCTGCTGCTAGGAGTATATCTCTTATGGTTGGTTTTTGTATCATGGCTCTATTTATCTCTGAGGAAGTTGTGGGGTTTTTCACCTTCTTGGTTTTCCCCGGTGAAATTCTATGTCTCTTGTGTGCTTGCATTATTGTGTCCATGATTACTATGCTGTAGATATGTTGTACATGTTGTTCTCTCAGTTAAGATCCTAGATCAGATTGAAGTAAATTTTGAAAAACTAACATGGTATCAGAGCTAGCCTGAAAGAAGGCATGGTATGGCATTTATGACACTTGTTGCAATTGCGAAGCTGGGGCTTGATATAGCAAAAACCAGTCATCATAGCACTATCGCTATAAATTCATTTTGGCGAAGTTTCGGGATTTGAAAATATTATAGGTCAAAGTTAAGATCTCCATGTACCTTTTGTCCGAAGGAGAGCCTCTAATTCGTTGTACTTTCAGATTTGTGATCTGTACAATATAGGGTTTGTGCCTCTTCCAGATCTCAATCATATATAGGTGACCTAGGAAAAAAGGTCACAACTTGGGATAGGAAGCTCCAAATGACATAAAAAGTGGCAGGTAGGGCACAGATTGTACTTTCACAGGTCCGATTTTTAGAGGCCGAAATTGAACTAGTGACACGTGGCACTCCGTACAAGTTCACTCTCATGTTTTATCCCATAAACAGGTCATGTTGCGACACTTGGTATAACTCTCTCTCAGAGAATCCATTTGAGGTCAGAGCTATGGGGTTGGAAAGTTAACAGGCCAGGATACCACAGGAAGAAGTTTCAGACCTTGTAGATCCGAAATTTCTAAGTTACACCAGAAACAATCAGGTGCATATTTCTGTCAAAACAGAATTGGATTTTGAGCACCTGCATTCATGGCTACAGGAATTTAGGGTTTCGGAGAAAGTTGGAATTTTTGTAATCGGAGACCATGGCTGGATTCTCCTCATCAAAATAAAAATTTAGAGACCAAGATCGAATTTTTTGGTTGGGCAGAAGGCCGAGCTTGATCAAACCCTAGTTCGGGACTTTGATTGGAAAGGTGAAAAATTAGGGCTTCTGCAAAAATGGGAATTTTTTAAATCTGTGACCATAGCTGGAAGCTCCTTGGAAAAATCAAAGTTTAGAGCTTTGCATCAAACTATTTGGTTGGGTGAAGCTCTGGGAAACTCAAACCCTAATTCAGGGTCCTCCTTAGTGAATCCAGAAGATTGAAAAGCAAATTTGAGGGGTGAAATTTTGCAGTTTTCAAATTCTGAGTATACCAGGTTGATCAGCTCATCAAGGCACATCTTTCTATCCTTTTAGAAGTTTGAATTTTTAGGGTTTCCCTAACAAACCCTAATCGAGCTCCAGATCCAGTTTTTGCAAATCAAGTGGATTGGGTTAATCCTAGAAGAGAATGGATTGGTCACCTACATAAGTGAAGAAGTTCCTGTTTCAGAGGGAGATGAGGCTAAGACCTTACATAAGAAGATTACAAGCAATCTCGACAGGTATGACTTATCCAGGTATGTTTCGAGATCTGTTCATGATTAAGTTTATGGTATGTTTGTCTTCATTAAGGTTAGTACAATCTTGATTAACTTTAGACTTGTCGTGTCACCTTAATAAAATTATGAATGCAGATATTCATTGATTAGGGTTTTGAAACTTATGATTGTACTAATGCATTGTGGTGTTGTATGAGGATGATGTTGTCCGCTAATATGAAAGGTACATCTAGAAAGACAAATCAAGTTCTAGATCAAGAACATATGACCATGGTGACATGAAGACAAAAGACTCATCCATAGTCATGGATCACATAGAAGCTCTACTTACAAGGTATGTATAATTTGGTTCCACAATGGTTAACTTATGAGATATGCAGGTCACTAGCATAAGTCATTTAAGAGAACAAGAAGACATTATGTGGGTATGTTAGACATAACCAGCTAACATATTAATCCATGTATGTTTTTCCTATATTAAGTTAGAATCCTACCTTGTGTTAGGATCTCTTATATAATTATACATGGCATGATTGATAATGATTATTTATTGAAGTTAGTAATCATGGGTTTAGGCATATTATGCTTCTTACTTTGATTGATGATATGACTTAAACAAAAAATTCCTATGGTCAAATAGGAATATGCGTGAGTAAAAGAATTGTGATGAAATGACCTTGATCATACATGTTTAAGATTACTTAGACTCATAATGTTTTTTACTTAGAGTCATAATGTTTTTTTATGCTAATGTATGTATGTATGAGACCTCAAGGATAACACAATGATGATACTAGTAAGTATGCATAGTGATCGAGGATGGATATAAGTTCAAGGACAGGTAATCTAGGAAGCAAAGATCAAGAGGGAGCACACTCCAGTAGTTCCTACAAGGAAACAAAGATTGAGAGGGAGTCCACCCATCAAACAAACAAAGATAAGTATTTGGATTGTCATTTCTTGTATATTTGATTGTTTAAATAATACCATTCAATGATGTATATACTTATGTTCCTAGACTTAGGTTGTGTATTATGCATATTAGAATAATTGCATTAATGAACAATATACTACTGATACGCATGTAATGGGTATGTGGCCTATGGCACTGTACAACATTCCATTGCTACTTATCTAGAATGAAACCTCTTTGCTGACACGTTGGGAGTTGTGCACACTCTTAACAATGTTCTGGTAAAGATTGGAAGGCATCTAGAAAGTTACGGGATATGGATAAATGTTGTATTGAAGCATTGGCTAAAATAATTGCATGACTGTATGACATATTTCTTTATGTGTAAGAATTTATTTTGAAAACTATGAGATGTTTCTAATCATGCAATTTAACTTGCTTTGTAGGAAAGATCGTATACCATCACCTACAAAAGAAGGACTACAACATTTGTTCTAGCAACAAAGTTCAAACTATCTATTGAAAGATATTGAAGAATTTGAAGTTCCAATGATACGGGATATAGTAAAAGGATGCCATGGTTGAGAAGTACCAATCGATCATGTTTGGGATGTGGTCCCAAGACCTGAAGGGAAGTCTGTTGTGACTTCCAAGTGGTTCTATAAGATCAAGCATGCTGCATATGGTAGCATAGAGAAATACAAAGCAAGGGTTGTAGCTCATGGCTTCTCCCAGAAAGAAGGATTGATCATGAAGAGACTTTTGCTCCTGTGGCCAGATACACTTCCAATAGATCAGTACTTGCTTTGGATGCAGTAATAAAATGAAAGATACACCAGATGGATGTCAAGACATCTTTCTTGAATGGTGTAGTCGAGAAGGAAGTGTATGTGGAGTAGCCACTCGGTTTGAGACATATGATAGGGAGTCATATGTGTGCAAGTTGAAGAAAGCCTTATATGGCTTGAAGCAAGCTCCTAGGACTTGGTATGGTAGGATAGACAACTTTCTATCCAATTTGGGCTTTACCAAGAGTAAAGCAGATTCAAACCTTTATTACAAGGTTGAGGAAGGAAATCCGGTGATACTAATCCTATATGTGGATGACCTGTTTGTTACATGAGAGGATGGATTGATTGTTGATACTAAGAGGAAGCTTACTGTCGAGTTCGAGATGAAGGACTTGGGGATGATGCACTATTTCCTAGGCATGGAGGTGTGGCAGAGTGCAGATGGAATCTTCCTTGGACTAGGGAAGTATGTAGTAGAGATCCTGAAGAGGTTCGGGATGATGGAATGCAAGGCCATGGCCACACCTATGGCATCGAACCTGAAGCTTATGTGTGATGCTTCATCTGAGCCGGTAGATGTCACGGTGTATCGTCAGATGATTGGATCCTTGATGTACCCGACGAATACGACACCAGATATTTGCTTTGCAGTGAACACATTGAGCCAGTTCCTGACGGATCCCAGAGGTGTTCGCCTAGTTGATGTAAAGCATATTTTGAGGTACCTGAAGGGTACGGTTGATTATGGGCTCATGTATGATGCGAATAAAAAATTTAACCTAGAGGGTTATGTTGATTCTGATTGGGCAGGCAGTGCTGTAGATAGGAAGAGCACTTCTGGGTGCTGCTTCAGTATGGGATCAAGTGTGATCTCTTGGTTTAGCAGGAAGCAGTCCGGTGTAGCACTGAGTATAGCTTAAGCAGAGTATGTTGCAGCTTGTTCAGCTAGTTGTGAGGCAGTATGGCTGAGGAAGCTACTGTATGAGTTATTTGATCTCTCGTTGGATGCTACTAGTATCTATTGTGACAGCCAGAGTTGTGTGGAGCTATCTGAGAACCCGGTGTTCCATGACAGGTCAAAGCACATTGAGATCAAATACCACTATATCAAGGATATGGTGCAGAGAGGAGCAGTGAAGCTCCTGTATGTTGCAACGGATGAGTAGGTTGCAGATGTGTTAACGAAACTACTAGCCAGAGTAAAGTTTCAATACTTTAGAGAGAGGCTTGGTGTTCTTCAGATTGAAGATACTTCGAGGAAGAAGTGATGGGACACATTTACAGGAGCCATTCCAAGCATGGTGAAAGGAGGATCCTTCCCATGGCTATGGATGTAAGTGTTGTGTGATGAGCATCAGGACGATGCTCCAATTACTGCTCAGTATGATCAGTTGGATGATGTATATATATATATGTGTATTGGTTGGATGCTTGGTATGATCAGTTGGATCATGTATATGTATATGCATCAGTTGGATGCTTGGTATGATCAGTTGGATGATGTATTTATGTATCAGGTAGATACTTGGTATGCATCAGGTGGATGAATTGTACGATTAGGATGATCATAGATGATGAGATTCAGGATGTTGCTCTAGATGATATGCATCAGGACGATGCAATGACGATGATCAGAATGATCACGTATGATGAGTATCAGGACGATGCTTTGTATGATATGCATCAGGACGATGCTATGATGATGATCAGGATGATCATATGAGATGATATGTATCAGGCGGATACATTACATAATCAGTTGGATTATGTGTGATGAGTTCCGAAGACACAGATGCACATGGGCTTTTTGGACATGGTTGTAGATGTGTTCTCCCATGGTCGCGATGTAATTGCTGGGATTTTTCGACATGGTGGCAGATGTGTTCTCCCATGGTCATGATGTAATTTCCGGAGCCATTCTCACATGGTGGTAGATGTGTTCTCCCATGGTGCAGATGTAAGGGCTGGAGCCATTCTCTAATGGTGGTAGATGTGTTCTCCCATGGTGCAAATATAAGTGTTGGGGCCATTCAAGCATGGTTGTAGATGTGTTTTCCCATAGCTGCGATATAAGTGTTGTGCCATTCGAGCATGGTTGTAGATGTGTTCTCCCATGGCTACGATATAAGTGTTGTGCCATTCTCACATGGTTGAAGTGTGTATTCCCATGGTGTAGATATAAGTGCTGAGCCTTTCACAGATGGTTGGATTGTGTCTTCCCATATCGGTGAATGTAAGTGTTGTGTGATGTGCATCTGGGTTGTGCTTCGTGAACAATATTATGATCAGTATGATCATGAGTATCAGGATGATACTCTGTGGCTGTGGACAGGTTGTGCAGTGGCATGTAAAAGATCCTGGGAGATCCAATAGGTTGAGCTGTGTGCTCGTAATCAGTCCTAGGATGCTCTTTCGAGGTTTTGTTGATTCAGGTAATAAATCCCGAGGATTCCATAGTATGTCTAGTGATGATGAAGACCTATAGGTGGTGGGCCTACATCCAACATGAAAAAGGGCTGGCTCTGTAGAACTTCCTATTACGAGTAGATTGGAGATTGATTGAGATAGCAGCAGCAGTGACAATTATGATGATTTGATGACGATGATCCAGAGAAGAAGACTTGTGCTAGCAGATCTGTGTCAAGAAATACCTTCCTAGTTAAAAGGGAATGTTGATGTATTTGTAACTTCGGTATGTATTTCATATATGTATATTGTATTCCTATAGAGATGTTATTATTCCTCTATACGGAAGTGTTTGTATTCCTATAGAGATGTTATTATTCCTCTATATAGAAGTGACGCCATTTATATTGTAGTATCGTAACTTATACTTGATGGGTTATTAGACCACCTTGTTGGGGTCAGCCTTGTATAAGTCATGTGGGTTAAAGGGTTATTAGACCACCCTAATGGGGGTCATCCCTGTCAGCATTATGTTATGTGGTTAAGTTAAGGCCGACCTAGTAAAGGTTATTAGGCAAGTCAAGTCAAGTATAAATAGAGTGCGGGAGGCACTCTATTTCATCATTTCACTTCTCACTTATACACTCATTGGAGAGTGGCGCACTAGTGGAGGAGGAGAAGCTACTGCTAGGAGTATATCTCTTATGCTTGGGTTTTGTATCATGGCTCTATCTATCTCTGAGGAAGTTGTGGGGTTTTTCACCTTCTTGGCTTTCCCCGGTGAAATTCCGTGTCTCTTGTGTGCTTGCATTATTGTGTCCATGATTAATATGCTGTAGATATGCTGTACATGTTGTTCTCTTAGTTAAGATCCTAGATCAGATTGAAGTAAATTATGAAAAACTAACACTTGGCATGGTGCATGGATACCTTAAATGGTGCATGGATACATGGAGAAAAACTTCTCGATAAGAAAACGACTAAGAATTAAGTAGTACATGTGGTTAGACCAAAGTCAAATTAGCAAATAGCTTGAATTTCAATTGGAAACATAATTTATCTTTTCTTAAATATACTATTTGAAATGTTGGTTTATTGAGTGAAATCTGCTTAGTTTTACTATACAAATCAAATGGAAATTAAGTTTAAATTCAAAATGTAACAAAAAAAAATATAACATTTAACATTTTCATATATATATATATATAGAAAAACTATATATAACTGATCAAAGCTATATATAAGTTGTTTATGACTCATCCTCATAACATGCAAAACTTGCAATATTTTCATCCACATTTTGTTTACAAAATTATTAAACTCATGGAACCTTACATTTTGGAATTTTGTTTTCAAAATTTTTAAACTCATGAAACCTTACGTTTTGGAATTTTGTTGTGAATTTCTTTTTTCAAGAATATTTACGGATTCATTTTTAATCAGTGCAAACATGAAAAAATTCATATTGCTTTTTTCTTTGAAAATTTTGTAGTTTAAAATCGTAAGATCTACCATGAAGCACACTTGTTGGTGACATAACTCCTTATAATAAGGAGCAAATTAATTGGTTTTGAATGATTTATTTAGTGTTTTTACATTTTAAAGAAATTTCCTTCACTTCAATTTTATTTGTTTCTTTTGTATTTTCCATCATGCACATATGAAAAATCGACATTTTGATGATGAAGAGGAAGCTTTTCATTACATCTATTTTACTATTCTCTTTTTGACTTCATCACATCTACTTTATTTATTTCTTTTTTACTCTTTTAAACCTTCATTTTCATAATCAACGTTATGGTTACAGTGCTTTATTATTTTTATCATTATGATTTTCTATTGATAACTCGAGATTGGATACCAACACCTAATCCTATGTTGGTTACAGTCCTTTATTATTTTTATCATTATGATTTTCTATTGATCATTGGATATTGGATCCCAACACCCAAGCCTATGTTTCTTGTTATCTTAGTTTTGTCCGCATTTGCATTTGCACCTAGCCATTTTTGTCATTAATTGTTCACATTTTTTCCCTCCATATCGTTGACCTTTTGTCAATAACTTTGACCTTTTTGCCTTCATATCATTGCAAAAGCTTCTTACCTCTTTGATAATCAATTTCTTGTTTATCCAGGTTCCACATTACTTAGGCTTATCTTTTTCCTATCTACAATCCTCCTTGTCTCAACACTCAAATGTTTCTCACTTTAAATCCCGCATAACTTTTTCCAACAAGCTTTTCTTTCTCAAGTTGGTATTAACACATTGAACAATTCCGATCATCTCTTCCAAGTCTATTCATTAATTTTCACATACTTTCTAGATGACGTTAGATCTATAACAATCACTTTCACTCTTCATTGCTCAATATGACAAAGGCCTATCCATTAGCTATTGGTAATGCTCTTCTATTGATTCACACATGGTTTTTCATGTTCTCCCCTTGCCAAACAATCATGACTTCCTCCAAATCTATAATACCACTTCGTTTCATTCACAAAAGACACTTAATTTCCCCGTCCCATCGTATAATACTTATGGCTAAGTAACATTTTGAATATGGGACAAAGTCATGCAATTTTTTGTCTTAAATTTGGGAGTTGTTTATGTGCTTGCTATATGCCTTTGCCTCGACCCAAAGGTGTGGTCATATAATTACCACGCTGTACGTTTATATACTTTCATATTTTGACACAATGGTTTCATGTCCCTTTTTTCAAGTTTCACTTTAGGTCCACGTCCCAATTTCATTAATAGCATCTACTTCTAACCTTTCCTCCCCCTATTTTACTTTTGTATTTCCCTCTTCGACGTCCCTTTGCACCTCTGGGGGCAATTGCTAGTTTAAAGCATAGCAAAATGAAAAGTATACATTAAAGAAATAATAAAAACCATGTGACATTTTATAGCAATGTTAAACCTTGGTACTTTTATCACACAATCAATTTTTTCCACAAAATCCATTTATTTTTTATTTTTTAAATTGCATCTTTGAATGACGTTAGTGATTTTGAGGTTGTGCAAATAGTTGGTTATGGTTGAAGTTGATTCTATAGTATAAAGATCTACCAAAAAGTTTAGTTTTTCTAACCAATTTCTTATTAAATTTGGTCAAAATCATGTTTGAAAATTACAGTTTGTATAATTCTACAATTTCAATCATCACATTAATCTTTATTAAACTAAATACTAAATACCACATTTTAAATCTACCCAAATCACCAACTATACTGCCGAATTCCGAGGACGTTTCGATTAACCAGTATACTGCTCGAAGTTGATTACAGGGATTTTCTCCAATCATGGATTGTGGAAGGACCTCTGTCAAATCATGAAGCCAAGTGGAAAAGTGGAAACAAGATCACCAAAATTGATTTGAGAAGCATGGGTTATAGATTTCTTGCGCTAGGGCTCTGTTTTTTGCTACTTACTGATGGCAGTGCCACAACCAATATGCACAATGCTGCCTTCTTTCTTATACTTCCATCCTTATTCGAGCTTGAGGCCACCAGCAGTAACCATGGCGATACAAGCAAGAGGTTTTATGGCAGCCAGGGTGTCCTTTAGATTGTACGAGGCTGGACGATTGAAAGCCTCTCTCCATGATTTACTTGGTCCCAATTTCAATTTCAGGGAGACTTACGCAGAGTCCTCTAAATATGCTTCGCTTTTACAGGGCTGCCAAACCAAGAAAGCGCTCCCATATGGCAAACTGGTACATGCCCACATCATTCAAACCGGATCCATGGGAAACTTCAATGTAGAAAACGTGCTGGTTGTCATGTATGCCAAGTGCGGAAGTCTGATGGATGCTCGCAGAGCACTTGGAGATGAAACGCATAACAGAAATAAAAGCCTGCTTTCATGGACTGCTTTAATTTCAGCTTACAGTAAGAATGGGCAAGCTGAGGTAGCCCTAACACTCTTTAATCAAATGCAACAAACAACAAGCCTCCAACCCGATCACTTCACTTGTGTTAGTTTGCTGTCTGCTTGTGCCAACATTGCAGCTCTGAAACATGGCAAGGAAACCCATGGCCACATAATCAGAAGTGGGTTTCTTTGTAATGTATTTGTAGGAACTTCTATGGTAGACATGTATGTCAAGTGTGGGAACCTCCAGGATGCACGCAAAGTATTTGACAAATTGCCTGCCCACAATGTAGTTTCCTGGACTGCAATGGTTGCAGGATATGCACAGAATGGGTACCTTGAGGAGGCCCAGGAGCTCTTTCGGAAAATGCCAGAACGAAATGCGGTCTCATGGAATGCTATGATTGCAGGATATGCACAGCAGGGAAATGTCGATGAAGCCCTTGAGTTTTTCAGGGAAATGCCATCGCGAAATGTGGTTTCGTGGACTTCCATGGTCGCAGGATATCTAGAGAATGGATACTTCGATGAGGCCTTGGTTCTCTTTCGACAAATGCCTCAACGAGATGTGGTTTCTTGGAATTTGATTATTGCAGGATATGCACAGAATGGGTACCTCAATGACGCTATGGAAATCTTCCAAAACATGCCTGAAAAGAATGTGGTGTCATGGAATTCAATGATTGCAGGGTATGCACTGAATGGGTGTGTTGATGAGGCTCTGGATCTGTTTCAGAAAATGCCCGACCCAGATGTTATTTCCTGGAATCATATGATTGCAGGATACACACACAATGGATATTGTTACGAAGCCCTGAAATTCTTTCAACAAATGCAGCTGACAGATACGAAGCCAAACTCTGCGACCATGGCAGGAATTCTTCCAGCCTGTGCCAACTTGGCTGCCTTGGAGTATGGGAAAGAGATCCATCAGGGCACAATACGAAGAGGGTTTCAGTGTGATGTTTTTGTAGGAAGTGCCCTCGTAGATATGTATTCCAAATGTGGAAGCCTTGAAGAAGCACGCAAAGTGTTTGACAGAATGCCCGTGCGGGATGTCATTTGTTGGAATGCAGTGATTTGTGGATATGCAATGCATGGGTGTGGGAAGGAGGCCCTCCAATTGTTTAATCAAATGGAACGCTCTGCCACAAGCCCAAATAATGTGACCTTCGTTGGCGTTCTATGTGCATGCAGCCATGCAGGCCTAGTGGATGATGGCTGGAAATACTTTGAGTGCATGAGGCAGGATTATCACATAATACCTTCAATGGAGCACTATTGCTCAATGGTAGACCTTCTTGGTCGTGCTGGATATCTGGACGAGGCATATGCCTTCATCAACAAAATGCCACTGAAACCCAATGCTACTGTGTGGGCATCTTTGCTTGGTTCATGCAGAGTCCATGGCAAGGTGGAGTTGGCACAACACATCGCACATCACCTCTTTCATTCAGATTCTGAAAATCCTGCACATTATATCCTGCTCTCAAATATTTATGCTGCGGCTGGTAGGTGGGAAGATGTAGAGAAGGTGCGCCAAGTTATGAAATATAAAACAGTAAATAAGATCCCAGGATGCAGCTGGATTGAGATTAATAAACAGGTCTGTGCTTTCGTTGGAGGACACACATTACGAGACTTCCACACCACATGCACACAGACATAGGAGATACAGGAGGTGATTTATGAAAAGTTGGAGAGACTGTGAGGGCAGCAGAGTACGAACCAGCTTATTCATACAAAACAAACTTTGAATGCCGTTATATTAATACTTCTTAACACACACATCCTCTGGTTGGCTGGAACAGCTATCAAAATTGAATTGTCAATAACCTACCTCACAGTGTGTGCCATGACTGCTATGACTGCTAGAGTTTGTCCTTCCATCCACTTCCACCACCATTTCAGTGATGGTTGGCTTCGGGAAAGGATAATGTTTAGCAATATTTTTTTTTGAAAATTAAATTCAAATTTTAGAAATTTGGAGATTTTTAAGTAAACGAATTTATCCTATAAAATTAGGTTATCTATTTAAAAGGGAGGGGAAATTGGTGAATCATTTTTAGAAAAAGAAAGGAAGCCAAATCACTAACCTTAAGGTTAAATATACTAGCCCTTGATCAAATTGTTGATAGTCTAGTATTCAAAGATACTAAAACTCTCTTTGTTGCACAATCATAGATTAATTTCCTTAACCCACGAGTTTGTGCGCACCTCGGGGAATTTGAATATCTCTCAACACTACACCAATGAAGGGCTCATAACATTTTGCACAGATAGTGAAGGAGTAGAGAGCAAAGTGATTGGAAATTGCAGAAAACATTTGTGATACTCTAAGAGATTATTATTTTTATTTTCGATTTAATATTTTGGAAATATTTCAAAAACAGTTATATTTGTAAGAGTTAGTTAAAAACTCAAAAATATTCACAAGAGGTGTGGGTGACATTTTGCACAAACAAATTATTATTTTATTTTTAATAAAAGAAAAAGACACTTGGAGAATTCAATTGAATGAGGGGACACCACCATGGGACAAAGAACATGTGTAAAGCAAGCAAGGGATATTTTACCAATCAAATCCAATCTAAAATCTCAACTACCAGACAAGATCCTAAATCATAGAGATTGAAAGATTGCTCGAGATTTGATTGGGATGGCACAAGACCTAGGCAAAAGCTATATATTGGTGCATTGAGATAGCACAAGATGTTGTGTTTTGCATGGAGGAATTGCGCTATGAGAGCATGAGTTGAGTATTTTTATTTTTATTTTTTTTAAAGTCGATCACTGAGCTTGTTACAGACTCTGAGAGAGAGTGTTGTAGGGAAGCTTTGCTTGCTAGTTCTACTTGTGCATGGTGGTGATCCAACCCGGGGGTGTAGCTGGACTCGTAGCTGTTGGAATATCAAGCAATACTGAGAGAGGGGGTGAATCAGTATTACACTATTTTAAATTTTTTCACAATTAAAAATTGAATCAAGAAGACAGAAGACATAATTTTATCATGGAATCCCAATTGGGAAAACCACCAATACTTTCTATTACTGCAAAATTATATTTACAATCAATTTGCAAGCTCCAACTTGCTGGATGCACCAACACCCAATTTTTCAGCTACAACTGAAGGATGCACCAACACCCTGTTTTGTCAGCTACAACTGACTGGATGCACCAACACCCTTAGCAGGTTGCAACCTTCCCTAGCACCACCCTTCCACCCTATTCTGTCTTCTTCAGATTTACTAGAACTTCTTTTCTTCAACTTTGGAACTTCATTGGTCTTCGCCTATTTTTGCTGCTCCTTCAATCTTGACACCTGAGACACTTTTCTTCCATTTAAAATGTGTGTTTATATATTATATAACTTACCCTTCAATCATTGCATCTCTTCAAACCGAGCTCATGCCTTTTCATCATTATGCCTCTTCAAAAATTAATCTCTTGTTTATTAATTTTAAATAGTGAATTATATGTTTTTCCTTCGTTTTGGCAGATCAATATTTGGCACGTGCGATCATCAATGAGGAAATTAATACCACAGCAGGATGACCAGATCACCAGGGAGCATGCCCATGTCATCTGGAGAAATTATTAGCACAAGGATACTCTTTGGCAGGCATTTCCAAATGCCTTTTCAACTTTCTGATTTTGACACTTAGCCAGTTTTTTGTTGCAAAATAATATTTTTCTTACTCTTGGTAGATTGATATTTCGCATGTGTGAGCACCAATTAGAAATATGACTACATGGTTGGATAACCAGTTCATCAAGGAACAAGACCATGCTAATTGATGGATTTTATCAGCAGAAGGACACCTCCTTGTGGGCATTTCCAAATGGCTCCTTAGCCTTGTGAATTCGACACTTAGCTAAATTTCTGAATATGCAAAACTATATTTTTCCTACTTTGGCAGATTGATTTCTTGCACATGTGACCATCACAAGGAAAATTGAAAGCATGGGTGGATAACCACTTCGACAAGGAACAAATCTATGTCACCCTATGAATTTTATTAGCACAAGGACACCTCCTTGCGGGCATTTCCAAATGCTCTTTTAAACTGCTAATTCAACACTTAGACAAAAATTTGTCAAACCCTAGGGTAACATGAGATTTTTATTTTCATCAAATTGGAAGTGTGAGACACCCAATGGATAGAGGCCAACAAGGTGATTCCATCAAGACCAATTTCATCCTCTGAAGCTTCTTTCTCTCTCCTTGGAGGGCATTTTACTAGAGTAGTGCAAAATCTGGCTGGGAGACACTTTTGGCAAATCCATATCTTTCTCCTCAGAGAATATTTGGACAATCTGAGACCATGGTTCGATGAAACAAACAACATTATAGAGATCCATACTCTCAAATGGATTTAAGACAAACCACAAGAGATAGCGGGCATTTTATTGAGGTCACTCAGACAGTTTTTACCAGTAATTCTATACTTGGGCAATTTTTGCAACATCTAAGGTGGATTTTTTATTTCACCAAGATCCTAAACCAATGCCACTAGATGATGTATTATACCTCACTGAGCACACCTATGTCGATTTCACTCTCATAATCATCTTCATTTTCCCTAGTCGGGCATTTTACTGAGCTTGGTGCAAAACTGCCTAAAACCTTGTTTTGGCAGACCTATAACTTCCTCCTTAGACACTTTCAAGACAAAATGAGACCATGTTCAGGTATACCAATCAAAAAAATATAGCTTGACCATATGGTGCGGGAATTTACTTTAACCCATGAATTATGGCAGGCATTTTCCTGAGGCCACTTAGGCAGTTTTACTCCCTTTGGTGCAAAGCAGTCTGAAACCCTGTTTTTCCAGACCATTATCTTTGTCATCAAGCGTCTTCTTTGAGAACTAAGACCATGGTGAGATAGCCTCTTCAACAAGCTATAGCATGATAGTTTCATATAATTTTTATCATTCTCGTATGAGGTACGACGGGCATTTTCCCAGGGCTACTTGGACCAATTTTCCAACACACGGCTATTTTTCAGAGTTTCTCCAAACTGACAAATCTCTATATGACTAGGTCAAATTGTAACAATGACATCATGATGGTACTAGAGCACAATTAGGTGGATTTGAAACTTCATCAACTATGCCACATCATTATACATGCCATGCCATTATATCTTTTGTCATTAATGAATACTTTTGTCATCAGTGACAATTATATTCAACATTCTCCCCCTTTGTCATTAATGGCAACAACAAAAAATAATGTTCTTTTTTTTCTCTCCCCCGTTTGACATTAATGACAAAGATTCTTAGTTCTCCCCTGTCAATTAAATCCCCTTTTTGATAGGGTTACTATCTTCATTTTATTTTAGTGAAGAGAGATAACTCCCAGTTTTTGCCTGAGATATGCAAATGACTCTCTAGGCAGAGGTTTAGTAAAAATATTAGCTATTTGCTCCTTTGTGTCAACATACTCTAATTTTACAGTCTTTTGTGACACTTGTTCTCTTAAGAAATGATATTTGATTGGAATGTGTTTTGTTTTGGAGTGCATGACAAGATTTTTGGATATGTTAATGACACGTGTGTTGTCACAATATATAACTATGGGGTCTTCATATTTTACAAGTAGATATTCCAATGTTTTCTTCATCCAAATGACTTGTGTACAACATGATGCAGCAACAATATACTCAACTTCTGCTGTAGATAATGAAATAGAAGACTACTTTTTACTTAGTCATGATACCAAGCAATTTCCTAGGTAAAATGCTACTCCACTCATACTTTTTCTCTCATCAATACTTCCTTCCCAATCTGCATCTGTGAATGCTTTTAGGGAAAAGTCATTGTTCTTCGGATACCATAGTCCATAATCCATAGTACCTTTTAGATATCTGAGAATTATTTTTACTGCAGCCACATGTGTTTCTTTTGGGGCTGGCTGAAATCTGGCAACCAAACCTACAGCTTGCATTACATCTGGTCTTGTAGCTGTTACATATAATAAGCTACCAATCATTGACTTGTACAAGTTATGGTCTACTTCTAAGTATTCATCATGTTTGGTTAATTTGCAACCAATAACCATAGGAGTACTAACATGTTTGGATTCTTCCATTTTGAATTTTTTCAACATCTCTTTGATATACTTAGTTTGAGAGATGAAGATCCCTTTTTCTGATTGAGATACTTGTAAACCGAGAAAGAATGTTAATTCCCCCAACCTTGACATTTAGAACTCCTTCTTCATTTCTGAAGCAAATTTTACAGTCAAAATTTGTAGATCACTTCCATATATGATATCATCTACATAGACCACAATGATGATCATATTTTTGTTTTCAAATTTTATGTACAAATTACTGTCAGCAGCTCCTCTCTTATATCCCTATTGTTTTAGATATTTGTCAAGTCTTGAAAACCATGCTCTTGGGGCTTGTTTGAGACCATAGAGTGCCTTCTTGAGTTTTCAAACATAATCTTTATTTTCTGATAAGAGAAAACCTTCAGGCTGTTCTACATATACTTCATCTTCAAGTTCTCCATTAAGGAATGCAGATTTTACATCCATTTGATACACTTTGAAGTCCTTGTAGCATGCAAAAGCTAAAAACAGTCTGATGGCTTCAAGTCTTTCCACTGGTGCAAAAGTTTCTTCAAAATCAACACCTTCCACTTGAGCATATCCTTTGAATACTAATATGGCCTTATTCCTGATTACATGACCATCCTCATTGAACTTGTTTTTAAAAATCCATTTGGTCCCTATGACATTCATGTCCTTAGGTCTTGGGACCAGTTCCCAAGTTTTTTTTTTTTCTATTTGATCAAGTTCTTCATTCATAGCATTGATCCAATCCTTACTTTTTCAAGATTCTTTAAAGTTTTTAGGTTCTACTATCGAAAGCAGTGCTTGCTCTTCACCAAAAAGCAATTTTCTCCTTGTTTGAACTCCTGAATTTTTGTCACCAATGATTTGACTTTCAGGATGATTCTTTTGAACTCGTCTGCATGGTGTTTTTGTGTCTGATTTGGGCGAGTCTTCATTTTCTTCTTTTTCTTCTTCTTACTTTTCAAGAATACCTTCTTCTTGTGAACTTTCTTCCTTTCCTTCATCATCTATTTCATCATCAATTTCTTCAATTTCCATGCTCTCTTGGATTTGTATTTTTCTAGGTTTTGTGTCATCTATAGTTACACTTGCACTTTCTATGATCTTGTGCCACCTTAGATTATAACATCTGTAAGCTCTTTTGGTAGAAGAATATCCAAGAAATATGCCTTCATCTATTCTAGAATCAAACTTCCCTAGATTATCATCATCTCTTTTTATGTAACACTTACTTCCAAACACTCTAAAGTATTTCATTGTGGCTGGTCTTCCATACCATAGCTCATAGGGAGTTTTGTCACTATTTACTTTGAGCTACCCTCTATTTTGTACAGAGACAACTGTATATATTGCTTCTCTCCAATAGCTATCAGGAAGTTTTGCTTCATTTAGCATAGTTCTGGCTGCTTCTTGAACAATCCTATTTTTCCTCTCAGCCACTCCATTTTGTTGAGGAGTTCTGGGATCTGAAAACTATCTTTTGATTCCATGATTTTCACAAAAATCATAGAATTCATTTGAGGTGAACTAACCACCATTATCTGATCTTAGACATTTGATCTTGATATTTGCTTCATTTTCAATAAGTGCTTTGAAGGCTTCTGATTTTTCTTTAAGAAATGAAACCCAAGTCATCCTAGTATAATCATCAATAAATAGCATGAAGTACAACTCACCTTGAAAGCTTTCAGTTCTTGTAGGCCCACAAAGATCAATATGAATTATCTCTAATGGCTGAGAAGTTGTATGCTCTTTGACCCTGAAGCTGGTTCTTGTTTGCTTCCCATGAAGACAGTGTCTACAAACATGGTTTGGTGGCTTTATGATCCTTGGTAAATTTCTTACAACGCCCTTCTTACTAATTTTTACAAGGCTGTCAAAGCTCAAGTGTCCCATCCTTCTATGCCATATCAAGCTTTCATCAATTCAACTCATGTGACATTGTTCTTCATTTTCTAGGATATACACATTGCTTGAGGTTCTTACAGCAGTCCCATCAATTTTTCCTGAATTCCTTATTTCCGATTTCACATTTTTGGGAATCAAATATACATATGTATCCTTGATCACATGTCTGGCTTACATTTAAAAAATTTGGTGTTAAGTATTTTACCAGTAGAACAGTTTTAGCTTTCATATTGTCTCTAAGAGCCACTGTACCTTTCCCAATTATTTCAGAGGATAGGTTATCTCCAAAAGTGACTTTTCCTTTCTAATTTCTTTTTAGAGTTATAAATTTTTGTGGGTCTCCTGTCATATGTTTTGAACATCTACTATCCACATGCCATATTTTGTTTTATTGTTGCACATAGAGCTAATGAACATTTCAAGTCTTCCGTCTTTTTCCAAACTGTCTTTTCTCCATTTCCTTGAGGTTTTGGGTAATCATTCTTCATAGGTATCATCAGTTTACAGTTTTTAGCTGTATGTCCTAAGTTACCACATTTGTAGCATTCTATACTATAACTCTGAAGGGGAGAAAAAGAGTTGTAGTTTCTTCCTTTCGAATTACTTCTAGTGCCATTATTCTTATATGAAAAAGATTGAGATGTAGACCTTTTCCCAATAAGAGTATTTAACTTTCAATTTCTAGCTATATGTCCAAAGTTGTTACAGGCATACCAATTTCCCCAAAAACGTTGTTGATGTTTACTTGGGACATTATCTGTCCTGTTTTGAAAGTGAGCAACTTTTTGACTATGATTCTTAACAAATGGTTTCATAAGTGTTTCAACATAACTCATTTTATTACCATCCTTGTTTATGAGAGATGATTGTTCTGACTTCTTTCCATTGCCATAACCTAGTCCAGTTTTATTGCTAAATGAACGTTGACAGCTTAGAATGTCATCTAGAGCGTTTGAGCTCCTCTTGAATTTTGCTTGAAGGGACTCTTCATAGGTCTTTTTCTTAAACATGTCCAATTCAGCTTCAAGTTTTTCTAATCTTCCTTCTTGTTACTTGAGCCGTTGTTCTAGATTGTCCCTTTCTTCACAGGTTTTATGAAGCTGAAGTTTTAATTTAAAAATAATTTCTTCTAATTCTTTAACAACACTGTTAAGTTATGTTTTGAAATCTGCTTCACCCTTTTCATCTTCTTCAAGGATTTTATGTTCTACTCTCATGAATATAACTTATGCTTCTTCATCTTCACTGGAATCACTGTCATCCATGGAATAGAAGGTCTTCTTTTTGTTTTTCTTAAAAAACTTTTTGTTTTTCTTGAAGTTATATGGGCACTCACTTTCTTCTTCTTGTTTGGAATAAGGGCATTTATTGGCAAAATGACCAATTCCTCCACAGTTACAACATTTCAAAGGCAATTTCCCTTTGAAATTACCAGTACCTCTCTTAAGATTTTTAACTAGAAGTACTTATTTATCATCAGGCTCCTTTGCTTGTTTTTTTGTTTTAGACATATTATCTATTTTTGATACTTTAAAGGCTGCTTCCTTCTTTTGAGAATTGTCTTTCCCAATCCTCATTTCATAGGCTATAAGAATTCCATAGAGCTCATCCATGGTGGGTTTTTCAAGATTTTCTCTATCTTCTAGTGTGGAAATCTTATGATTGTAACTCATTGGGAGAGATCTTAGTACTTTCTCAACTATCTCTTTTTTCTTCTAATTCTTCTCCTAGCCCTTGAATAGCATTCACAATCTCATCCACTCTCCCAAAATATTCTAAAATGTTTTCTTCTTCCTTCATTTTCAGACTTTTGAATTGAGTTTTAAAAGTCTGGAGTTGAACTCTTTTTAGTTTAATGTCTCCTTCATAGATGGTCTGCAATTTGTCCCAGATTTCCTTTGTTGTTTGACAATTCATTACTTTGGAAAAAACTTTTCTGGTTAATCCTGCCAGAATTGCATTAACAGCTTTGGCATTGCTTCTAAACTTTTTAACTCCTTCAATATTTGTAGGAGTGTCTTTAGGAAATGTGTACCATGCTTGTATTGACATCCAAACATCCAATCCAAGGGAAATTATATAGCTTCTCATCCTGATGCTCCTGAAAGCATAATATTCTCCATTGAATAATGGAACCTTGGAGGATACTTTTACAGGCTTATCCATATGGATAAAATACTTCTCTTCAAGTGTTTAAAATTTTTAATGAAGAGCCTGCTCTGATACCAATTGTTGGAATATCAAGTAATACTGAGAGGGGGGGTGAATTAGTATTACACTATTTTAAATTTTATCACAATTAAAAATTGAATCAAGAAGATAGAAGACACAATTTTATTGTGGAATCCTAATTGGGAAAACCACCAATACTTTCTATTACTACAAAATTATATTTACAATCAATTTGCAAGCTCCAACTTGCTGGATGCACCAACACCCAATTTTGCAGCTACAACTAAAGGATGCACCAACACCTTGTTTTGTTAGCTACAACTGACTAGATGCACCAACACCCTTAGTAGGATACAACCTACCCTAGCACCACCCTTCCACCCTATTCTGTCTTCTTCAGATTTTCCAGAACTTCTTTTCTTCAACTCTGGAACTTCATTGGTCTCGGCTTGTTTTTGTCGCTCCTTCAATCTAGACACCTGAGACACTTTTCTTCCATCTAAAATGTGTGTTTATATATTATATAAGTTACCCTTCAATCATTGCATCTCTTCAAACCGAGCTCATGCATTTTCATCATTGTGCCTCTTCAAAAATTAATTTCCTGTTTATTAATTTTAAATAGTGAATTATATGTTTTTCCTTCGTTTTGGCAGATCAATATTTCACATGTGCGATCATCAATGAGGAAATAGATACCACAACAAGATGACCAGATCACCAGGGAGCATGCCCATGTCATCTGGATAAATTATCAGCACAAGGATACTATTTGGCGGGCATTTCCAAATGCCTTTTCAACTTTCTGATTTTGACACTTAGCCAGTTTTCTGTTGCAAAATAATATTTTTCTTACACTTGGCAGATTGATATTTCACACGTGTAAGCACCAATTAGAAATATGACTACATGGTTGGATAGCCAGTTCATCAAGGAACATGACCATGCTAATTGATGGATTTTATAAGCAGAAGGACACCTCCTTGTGGGCATTTCCAAATGGCCCCTTAGACAAGTGTGAATTCAACACAACCAAATTTCTGAATATGCAAAACTATATTTTTCCTACTTTGGCAGATTGATTTCTTGCACATGTGACCATCACAAGGAAAAATGAAAGCATGGGTGGATAATCACTTCAACAAGGAACATATCTATGTCACCCTATGAATTTTATTAGCACAAGGACACCTCCTTGTGGGCATTTCCAAATGGCCTTTTAAACTGCTAATTCAACACAAAAAATTGTGAAACCATAGGGTAACATGAGATTTTTATTTTCATCAAATTGGAAGTGTGAGACACGCAATGGATAGAGTCCAACAAGGTGATTCCATCAAGACCAGTTTCATCCTCTGAAGCTTCTTTCTCTCTCCTCAGAGGGCATTTTATTAGAGTAGTGCAAATCTGGCTAGGAGGCACTTTTGGTAGATCCATATCTTTCTCCTCAGAGACTCTTTGGACAATATGAGACCATGTTTGGATGAACCAAAAAACATTCTATAGATCCATACTCTCAAATTTATTTAATACATAAACCACAAGAGATGGCAGGCATTTTACTGAGGTCACTGAGACAGTTTTTACCAGTAATTATATACTTGGGAAATTTTTGCAACTTCTAAGATGGATTTTTTATTTCACCAAGATCCTGAACTGTTGAGATATTGTAACTTCAAAGAATATTATATTTGTACTTTATTATTCTGGAGATGTTTCATTCCTCCTTGAAGATCTTATTGTATATCCGGAGATGTTTATTCCTCCGTCAGATTGTGGTAACTTGGGTTATTAGACTTCCCTAGTGGGGGTCGGCCCTGTATGTGTTATGTGGGTCAAAGGGTTATTAGACCACCCTAGAGGGGTCGGCCCAGTCAGTTGTAGTGGGGTATTTAACCCAATGGTTAAATACGATCCTACATGATTTGTGTAAAAGACAAGTCGGAGTAGTGTATAAATAGAGGAGGTGTATTCCTGATTTTACACACACTCACTCACTTGAGAGTGGCGCACTTATGAGAGAGAGGTCTTCTATGGAGAAGGAGGAGCTTGTGCTCAGGGTTACATATTTTTTATTTGCTGATCATCTATATTGAGGAAGCTTTGCTGGGTTTTCTACCCCATGAGGGTTTCCCAGGATAAATCTGTGTCTCTTGTGTTTATGCTGTGCTTGTTGTTTCTTCAGTGATCCTGTACATGCTATTATTGTGAAATGGAATGTAATGCTGCTATTTTCTGTCTTATCATATTGAATCTTAACATGGTATCAGAGCTAACCTAAAGGAAGGCAATGTATGGCACTTACGACACTTGCTTCTCTTGCGACAATTTGAAGGTTAGGGTTTTATATAGCAAAAAACAGTCATCGTGGAACTTTCGCTATAAATACATTTTGGAGAAGGTTTAGGATCTGAAACCTTTACAGGTCATATATAACATCCCCAGGTACCTTGTGTCCAAAGGGCACCCTCATATTCGTTGTACTTTGTGAGTTATGATCAGTACAAGTTAGGGTTTCTACCTCTTCCAGATCTCAGTCAAACTCAGGTGACCTAGGAAAAAAGGTCATAACTTGGGATAGGAAGCTCCAAATGAAATTTCGTAAAAAGTGATAGGCAGTACACAGACTGTACTATCTAAAGAAACTTTTTCAGAGTCCGAAGTTGAACCAGTGACACATGGAACGCCGTACAAGTTCTCTCTCCTGTTTTATCCCATAAACAAGTCACGTTGCGACACTTGGCATAACTCTCTCTCAGAAAATTCCAATTGAGGTCAGACCTGTCATGATGGAAATATGACAGGTCAGGATACCACAGAAAAATTTTTCAGACCCTGTGGAGCAAAACTTTCGGAGTTACAGCAGAAACAATCAGGTACATATTTCTGTCAAAACAGAATTATTTTTAGAGCACCTTCATTCATGGCTTCCGGAATTTAGGGTTTCAGAGAAAGTTAGAATTTTTGGAATCGGAATCCATGGCTGAATGCTACTCAGGAAAATAAAAATTTAGAGACCAAGATCGAATTTTTTGGTTGGGTAGAAGACCGGGCTTGATCAAACCCCAGTTCGGGATTTTGATCGGAAAGATGGAAAATTAGGGCTTCAACAAAAGTTGGAATTTTTTAAGTCTGTAACCACAGCTGGAAGCTCTTCAGAAAAATAAGAGTTTAGAGCCTTGGATCAAACCTTTTTATTGGACAGAAGGGTGGGCTTCATCAAACCCTAGTTCAGGATCCTTTCCAGAAGATCCAGAAGTTTCGAAGGCAATTTTGAGGGGTCAAATTTTGGAGATTTCAAAATTTAAGTATGCTAGTTTGATCAGCTCAGCAAGACACATCCTTCCATCCATTCAGAAGTGTGAAAGTCAAAGATTGAATTTGTAGGGTTTCTCTAACAAACCCTAATCAAGCTCCAGATCAAGTTTCAGGGGGAGTTGAGGCTAAGGCCTTACATAAGAAGACTACAAGAAGTATCGACAGGTATGTCTTAAGGAGATACAGGTATGTCTTGAAATCTAATTCCTGATTAAGTTCATGATATGTCTATCTTCATATTATTTATTAGTACAATCTTGATTAATGTTAGAATTGTCTTATCACCCTAGTAATAGTATGAATGCATGTGAATGACAGAAGACATTCATTGATTAGGGCTATATGATTGTACTAATGCACTGTGGTGTTGTATGAGGTTGATGTTGTCTGCTAACAAGATACAGGTACATCACGAAAGACAAATCAAGTTGTATGACCATGATAACATGAAGAGAAAGACTCATCCATAATATTTGTTCTACTTACGAGGTATGTATGACTTTGTTATATTATACTTAACCTATGAGATATGCAGGTCCTAGCACAGGATCTCTAAATCATTGAAGAGAACAAAGAAGATATTGTTTAGGTATGTTAGACATAACTAAGCAGGTATACTAATCCAGGTATGTTTTCTTATGTCAAGTTAGAATCTTACCTTGTGTTAGGATCCCTTATATAAGTATACTTGGTATGATTGGTTATGCTTATTCATAAAGCTAGTAATCAAGGGTTTATGTATATTATGTCTCTTATCTTGATGATTTAATTAACCAGAAGAGTACTATGATCAAACAAGAATATGCATGAGTAAAAGAAGACTTCCTTGAAACCCTGAATACTAATGATCATGACTATACGTATTCAAGATTATTTAGAATTATAATGTTTTGATAATATTGAGAATATACTAATGAATGTATGTTTGTGTATGAGATCATGAGGATGACACTAGTGCACACTTGAGCATGCACAGTGGTACATAATGAATAGAAGTTCAAAAGACATATAGAAGATCAAGCGGGAGGCAACCACACAAACATAAAAGATAAGTATTTGAGTTGTTATTTCAAATAGTAAATGATATTGCTTGTATGCATATTTGTATTCCTAGAATATATCATGCTGAGTGTAAACATTCATAGAGCATTGAACAATATACTACTAATATGCATATGATTGGTAAGTTGGACAAGCATTCCATTGTTGCTTTTCTAGAATGAAACCTCTTTGCTGACATGCTGAGAGTTGTGCACACTCTCGATAGTATGTTTTGGTAGAGATGGAAGGCATCTAGATAGCCACTGTATGCATATAGGATATGGAAAAGTGTTGTGCCAAAGTATTGGTCAAGATAGTTGCATAACTATGTAAATGATATCTGTATGCATAATAGGTTATCATGTCAACATGATTTCATGATTATGAAGTATTACTAATCATGTACTTAATTTTGTTTTGTAGGAAATATCATGAAAAATGATGAACACCGAACAAGTGATGAATGTTCAACAAGAAGATTTACAAATCAAACAAAATATAGAAGGCTCATGGCTAGAAGATTCTCTTAGAAAGAGGAAGAGAATCATGATGAGATGTTTGCTCCAAGTGGCTAGATAAGACCATTCTCTTAATGGTGTAATTAAAGAAGAAGTGTGAATCAGGTTCTGTATGGGTACCCAGGATTGGTAGTCAATTGATGAGCTTAATGATCATCATGGGTGATGTGAATCTCAACCTTTGCTACAAGGTTGAATATGGATTCTATACACAGATGACATGGATGCAAGAAGGGACTCACCACAGAGTTCGAATGATATTGAGGCTCATATCAGTAGACCCATCTGACGAGAGATGGCACAGATAGATATGCAGAAGATCACTCAATGCAGAGTGTGAATGATGGAGAATTGACAACTCCTTAAAGCTTGGGCTTTACCAGAAGTAAAGTTGATCCTAACCTTTACCTTAAGGTTGTGGATGATGAACCCATCATACCATTATTGTACGAGGATGATCTCTTTCTGACAAGGAATGAGAAACAGATCATGAAAAGAAAGAAGAAGATGGCTGAAGAAATGAAAATGAAAGATCTCAGATTGATGCATTACTTCCTAGGTCTGGAAGTATGGCAAGGCTCAGAAGGAATCTTTCTCAACCAGGGAAAATATGCCGATAAATATTAAAAGGACTTGATGTGTTGGAATGACCACCCTCATGGATTCCAACTTGAAGCTGTTATTGGATGACTCATCAGAGTTAGTGGATATAACTCTGTACAGACAAATTATTGAGTCATTGATGTATCTAACGAATACTAGGTCAGATATATGCTTCGCTGTGAACACCTTGAGTCAGTATCTAGTGGAAACTAGATGTGTTCATCTGATAAGATGCAAATCATGTGATGCGGTACCTAAAGGATACAATAGACTTCGATTTATGTTATCTTGGAGATCATGACTTCAGATGGCTACACAGATGTTGATTGGGCAGGAAGTGTATCAGACAGGAAGAGCACATCGAGAGGATGTTATAGTCTGGGATCAGCCATGATCTCGTGGTTTAGCAGGAAACAATCTAGTGTGGCTCTTAGCACAAGCAGAATATATGGTTGCTTGCTCTGCTAAGTTATGAAGCAGTATGGATTCAGGATTGTTTGACTTAGAGATAGACCCAACTATGATCCTATGTGACAAACAGAGTTGTAACGAAATGGCAGAGAATCCAGTGTTCCATGATAAGTCAAAGCACATAGAGATCTGACATTTCTATATACAAGATATGGTGTAGAAAGGAATTAAAGTTCGAATTTGTAACAAGTTACCAATGTACTAACCAAACCTCTACCGATTCGATGTACTAACCAAACCTCTACCTCAAGTAAAGCTTTTCGAGACAAACTTAATATAGTTCAGAAGGACCCTCCTCGAAAGGGGGAGTGATGTGATCACTTATGATGAGATTGCCTGCATCGACAGTGAGGTCGATGATATGGATACATATATTGGTGATGCCGACAGAAAGGTTGGTGGATGGTCCTTAGATAGGGTCTAAGGTGACAAGGGGATTGCATCATCCTTGAACATATGTTCTAAAAGGAGCCGTAGACAGATATCTTCGAGAATGAAGTCCTTCGTGGACATGTGAGGATTGAATCATCCTTGGATTTCAGTCCTAAAGTGAGCCGTAGACATATGTCTCCGAGAAAGAAGAGGGATTGTATCATCCTTGAACACATGTTATAAAAGGAGCCGTAGACAGATATCTTCGAAGTCCTTCGTGGACATGTGAGGATTGAATCATCCTTGGATTTCAGTCCTAAAGTGATCCGTAGACAGATGTCTCCGAGAAAGAAGAGGGATTGTATCATCCTTGAACACATGTTCTAAAGAGAGCCGTAGACGTATGTCTTCGAGAATGAGGTCCTTGGTGGACATGTGAGGATTGGATCATCCCTGGACTTCAGTCCTAAAGAGATCCGTAGACAAGATGTCTCCGAGAATGAAGTCCTGAATGAACAGGTGGGGGATTGTATCTTCCCCTGACTTTGGTCCCAAAATTGAGCCGTAGACTAGGTCTCCGATAATGAAGTCCTGAATGAACAGGTAGGGGATTGTATCTTCCCCGGACTTAGGTCCCAGATATGATCTGTAGACTGATGTCTCCGAGAATTGAAGATAGGACTACATCGTCCCTGGACCTCGGTTCAAAATGTACGTGATGGGATTGCATCATCCCTAGACATGAGACTTGTCTTAAAGGTACGTGTGAGGACTGCATCGTCCATGAACTGGGTTCAAAATGTATGTGATGGGATTGCATTATCCCTAGACATGAGACTTGTCTTAAAGGTACGTGTGAGGAGTGCATCGTCCATGAACTAGGTTCAAAATGTACGTGATGGGATTGCATCATCCCTAGACATGAGACTTGTCTTAAAGGTACGTGTGAGGACTGCATCGTTCATGAACTGGGTTCAAAATGTACGTGATGGGATTGCATCATCCCTAGACATGAGACTTGTCTTAAAGGTACGTGTGAGGACTTCATTGTCCATGAACTGGGTTCAAAATGTACGTGATGGGATTGCATCATCCCTAGACATGAGACTTGTCTTAAAGGTACGTGTGAGGACTGCATCGTCCATGAACTGGGTTCAAAATGTACGTGTTGGGATTGCATCATCCCTAGACATGAGACTTGTCTTAAAGGTACGTGTGAGGACTGCATCGTCCATGAACTGGGTTCAAAATGTACGTGATGGGATTGCATCGTCCCTAGACATGAGACTTGTCTTAAAGTGATAAGGATTGATCATCCTGGAACTTGATCTGGATTGTATCATCCATGGACCTATGTCCTAAAGAGAGCGGGATTGATCATCCTATAATATGATCGTGTGTGTTGTAGGGTATGCTGCTGTGCATACTTGATTGATGAGGATACTTGTATTGATGATGTGTATACTTGTATTGATGAGGATACTTGTATTGATGATGTGTATACTTGTATTGATGAGGATACTTGTATTGATGATGTGTATACTTGTATTGGTGTGGATACTAATACTGATGATCCAGATGCTGTAGATCGTGATGATCCAGATGTTGTAGATCGAGATGATCCAGATGCTGTAGATCGAGATGATCCAGATGCTGTAGATTGTGATGATCCAGATGCTGTAGATCGAGATGATCCAGATACTGTAGATCGAGATGATCCAGATGCTGTAGATCGAGATGATCCAGATGCTGTAGATCGTGATGATCCAGATGTTGTAGATCGAGATAATCCAGATGCTGTAGATCGTGATGATCCAGATGTTGTAGATCGAGATGATCCCGATGCTGATGATCGTATGATGACGATGCTGATGATCGTGAGGATCCAGGTGTTGATGTTGTTGTAGCTATTCGAGTGCTGCAGAAGATAAAGACTCAGTACTGAAGATGTTTATGTTCCAGTAACTGTTTGAGTGACTGATGATGTTGAGAAAGATTCCAATGATTTATAGATGTATCATGTATGATGTTGATGACTCCTTGCTCGTGCAGATGCTGTTATAATATCCTTCTCGTTAAGGGGGAGTGTTGAGATATTGTAACTTCAAAGAATATTATATTTGTACTTTATTATTCTGGAGATGTTTCATTCCTCCTTGAAGATCTTATTGTATATCCGGAGATGTTTATTCCTCCGTCAGATTGTGGTAACTTGGGTTATTAGACTTCCCTAGTGGGGGTCGGCCCTGTATGTGTTATGTGGGTCAAAGGGTTATTAGACCACCCTAGAGGGGTCGGCCCAGTCAGTTGTAGTGGTGTATTTAACCCAATGGTTAAATACGAGCCTACATGATTTGTGTAAAAGACAAGTCAGAGTAGTGTATAAATAGAGGAGGTGTATTCCTGATTTTACACACACTCACTCACTTGAGAGTGGCGCACTTATGAGAGAGAGGTCTGCTATGGAGAAGGAGGAGCTTATGCTCAGGGTTACATATTTTGTATTTGTTGATCATCTATATTGAGGAAGCTTTGCTGGGTTTTCTACCCCATGAGGGTTTCCCAGGATAAATCTGTGTCTCTTGTGTTTATGCTGTGCTTGTTGTTTCTTCAGTGATCCTGTATATGCTATTATTGTGAAATGGAATGTAATGCTGCTATTTTCTGTCTTAGAATATTAAATCTTAACATGAACCAATGCCACTAGATGATGTATTAGAACTCACTGAGAACACTTATGCTTATTTCACTCTCAGACTCATCTTCATTTTCCCTAGGCGGGCATTTTACTGAGCTTGGTGCAAAACTGCCTAAAACCTTGTTTTGGCAGACCTATAACTTCCTCCTCAAACACTTTCAAGGCAAAATGAGACCATGTTCAGGTATACCAATCAACAAAATACAACCTAACCATATGGTGCATGAATTTAATTTAACACATGAATTATGGCAGGCATTTTCATGAGGCCACTTAGGTAGTTTTACTCCCTCTGGTGCAAAACAGCCTGAAACCCTGTTTTGGCAGACCATTATCTTTGTCAGCAAACATCATCTTTGAGAACTAAGACCATGGTGAGATAGCCTCTTCAACAAGATATAGCATGATAGTTTCATATAATTTTTATCATTCTCCTATGAGGTATGGCGAGCATTTTCCCAAGGTTACTTGGACCAATTTTCCAACACTTAGCTATTTTTCAGAGTTTCGCCAAACTAACAAATCTCTATATGACTAGGTCAAATTGTAACAATGACATCATGCAGGAACTAGAGCACAATTAGGTGGATTTGCAACTTCATCAACTATGCCACATTATTATACATGCCATGTCATCATATCTTTTGTCATTAATGAATACTTTTGTCATCAGTGACAATTATATTCAACAGTAGCGTTGCGGTCTTCTCCAATGGTTGGGAGGAATTAGCGTTGCGGTCTTCTCCAATGGTTGGGAGGAATTGATTATCCAAGTAATTTTCCCCATTGTTCGAAGTAAGTATACATTGTTATTGATATTTATAGTTTTAATGGTAGAAACTTTTAGCATGACTGACATTTTCTTTCAAAGTGCGAATGTGATCTGGCCATGGTGGCATTAATTGTTTTTATATTTTTGTAAAATTACCATAAACCATTGTTGTTTCCCCCCTTTGATATGATCGATATTTTCATAGTCAATTTGTATCTTTCGATTGCTATAGAAATAATTAAATCTGGATAAATATCAAGAGAAGCGTGTTTGAGCATGATTTTCATATAATTATTTAAAGAGTTGAAGCTAAATCAATCAAGTGATTCAATATTTAACCAATTTAAAATAATTCTGGTTGGAATCGTAATTTTTCGTGGTAAATGCTTGAGAATGAATGATAATTACATAATCTGTGATTTTTTTTATAGAGTTAATCAATTTGTAAATATTTAACGATTGAAATCGTAACTCTCTGTTATAAATGCTTGAGAAGGAATGATAGTTACATACTCTGTGATTTTTTTACAGAGTTAATTAATTTGTAAACATTTTACGATTGGAATTGGAATTCTCTATTATAAATGTGTAAAAAGGAATGATAATGATGTTTTTACTCTGTGATTTTCATAGCGTTGAATGAATTGCAAATATTTTATGGTTGAAAGCATAAATTCTTGTTGCTAATGTATATACGAATTCAATATGTATAAAATAGATTTAGATAAGTGAGTTTTATTGGTATGAATTTAATCAAGTTTAGCATTTAACTTATAAACCGGTAGAATGCATTTTGGTAACAAACTTGATTATATGTCTTTTGAGGTTGGATCAAACATGTCTTCCTCTAAGACTAAGACATCTCCAATCTGAAATATGCAACGATCAGTCACCACTTAGACTCGTGCTACCTCACGCACTTCCACCAAAGGTTCAGTTGTAGGTTTTAAGTTTTAATACAAACCCTTTAGTTTCAATAATTTTATATTTATACATTCATCATAGTGTGAGAAAGAGTCGTATTCCTAAGTTTCAGGTAAAGTTATTACTTGAGGTATTATTAAATTAATTATTGGGAACCATTTGAATGTTGCATATACAGTTATATATATAGTTGGTATTTAAGGTAAGTGATGTTTGTTCTTTTGCGTATAGTAAATAAAACATGAATACAAGAGGATAGGGTTACTATATATATGCTTTATATTCTATAAAATATGTTGACAACTAGACTATTAAGATGTACCAATAATAGAAAACAATATCATTGGATGATGGAAGGAAATTTATTAACTCGGGAATCTTATAATTAAATTTCCTTCTCTTGTATATCTTGAAATGCCAATATATGTCTCACGGTAGGGTCTTATACTTCATGGATATTAGTGATTTTGATTGTCTGCATGTTTGTAATAAAATTTTATGTTGAAAGATATGGTTGAAAAAAAAGGTAAAGTATCAGTATCAAAGGAGCTATACAAAAACATTATAGTTTCTTAGATGGATGGAAATTTTTTAAAACTTTCCGCATTTATTGAATTTGGGGTTGTTACAACATTCTTGGACTGCCGTGTGTTAGCTTTTAAGATTAATTTGAAAGTGCTTACACCTTGTTTGGTGTGATTCATGAGATGTGGGGTGCATGGTGTATGGTTAGTGTTTGGTTGATTTGTGATGGAGTTTCACATTGGAGGTGGCATACTCATTTGTTGTTAGGCATCATATAGATATTTGCATGCCATTTTCCCTATAAAATTAGGTTATCTATTTAAAAAAGAGGGTCAAAATTGGTGAATCATTTTTAGAAAAAGAAAGAAAGCCAAATAACTAACCTGAAGGTTAAATATACTAGCCCTTGATCAAATTGTTGATAGTCCAGTATTCAAAGATATTAAAACTCTCTTTGTTGCACAATCATAGATTAATATCCGGGACACAATTATTTTTGTAAGAGTTAGTTAAAAACTAAAAAATACTCACAAGAGGTGTGACTGACACTTTGCACAAACAAATTATTATTTTATTTTTAATAAAAGAAAAAGACACTTGGAGAATTTAGTTGAATGAGGGGACACCACCATGGGACAAAGAACATGTGTAAAGCAAGCAAGAGATATTTTACCAATCAAATCCAATCTAAAAGCTCAACTATCAGACAAGATCCTAAATCATAGAGATTGAAAGATTGATTGAGATTTGATTGGGATGGCACAAGACTTGGACAAAAGCTATATATTGGTGCACTGAGATAGCACACGACGTTGTGTTGTGCATGGAGGAATTGAGCTATGAGAGCATGAGTTGAGTATTTGTTTTTAAGTCCATCATCGAGCTTGTTACAGACTCTGAGAGAGAGTGCTGCAGGGAAGCTTTGTTTTCTAGTTCTACTTGTGCATGGTGGTGATCTAGCTTGGGGGTGTAGTTGGACTCGTAGTGTTGCGGTCTTCTCCTATGGTTGGGAGGAACTGATTCTCCAAGTAATTTTCCCCATTGTTCCAAGTAAGTGTACTATGTTATTGGTATGTATAGTTTTAATGGTGGAAAATTTTAGCATGACCAACATTTTCTTTCAAAGTGCGAATGCGATCTAGTCGTGGCTACATTAATTGTTTTTATATTTTTGTAAAATTACCATAAACTGTTGTTGTTTTCCCCCTTTCATATGATCAATATTTTCATAGTCAATTTGTAGCTTTCGACTGCTATAGAAATAATTAAATCGGGTTAAAATAACAAGAGCAGTATGTCTCACCATGAATTTCATATAATTATTTAAAGAGTCGAAGCTAAATCAATCAAGTGATTCAATATTTAACCGATTTAAAATAATTCAGGTTGGAATCGTAATTTTCCGTGGTAAATGGTTGAGAATGAATGATAATTACATACTCTGTGATTTTTTTTTATAGAGTTAATCAATTTGTAAACATTTAACGTTTGAAATCGTAACACTCTGTTATAAATGCTTGAGAAGGAATGATAATTACATACTTAGTGATTTTTTTACAAAGTTAATCGATTTGTAAACATTTTATGGTTGGAATCGTAATTCTCTCTTATAAATGTGTAAAAAGGAATGATAATGATGTTTTTACTCTGCGATTTTCACAGGCTTGAATGAATTGCAAATATTTTATGGTTGAAAGCATAAATTCCCGTTGCTAATGTATATACGAATTCAATATGTATAAAATAGATTTAGATAAGTGAGTTTTATTGGTATGAATTTAATCAAGTTTAGCATTTAACTTATAAACTGGTACAACACATTTTGGTAACAAACTTGATTATATGTCTTCTGAGGTTGGATCAGACATGGCTTCCTCTAAGACTAAGACATCTCCAATCTGAAATATGCAACGATCAGTCGCCACTTAGATTCATGCTACCTCACCCACTTCCACCGAAGGTTCGGTTGTAGGTTTTAAGTATTAATACAAACCCTTTAGTTTCAATAATTTTATATTTATACATTCATCGTAGTGTGAGAAAGAGTAGTATTCCTGAGTTTTAGGTAAATTTATTACTTGAGGTATTATTAAATTAATTATTGGGAACCATTTGATTGTTGTGTATATAGTTGGTAATTAAGGTCAGTGATGTTTGTTCTTTTGCGTATAGTAAATAAAACATGTATACAAGAGGAGAGGGTTACTATATATATATATTACATATGCTTTATTTGCTATAAAAGATGTTGACAGTTAGACTATTAATATGTACCAATAATAGAAAACAAAATCATTGGATGATAGAAGGGAAGTTATAAACTCGGGAATCTTATAATTAAATTTCCTTCTCTTGTATATCTTGAAATGCCAATATATGACTCACGGTAGGGACTTACACTTCATGGATATATTAGTGATTTTGATTGTCTGCATGTTTGAATAAAATTTGATGTTGAAAGATATGGTTGAAAAAAAGGGTAAAGTATCAATATCAAAGGAGCTATACAAAAACATTACAGTTTCTTATATGGATGGAATTTGTTTTTTAAATTCCGCATTTATTGAATTTGGGGTTGTAGCACTGTGGTATGCCTAAGTTACGACACTTGGCCTTATGTTGTCCATTTACTTTTTGAGAAAACTAATGATATTTGTATGTTGTTCTTCTTACTTGTATAGAAGAAATTTGTTTTATTAAATTGCAGGAAGAAATAGCTGGGAGACTGTTGGTCACCCTATATGCTAATTAATTACAACCAACACACAGGATGCTCAATATAAATTGTCAACCCAGGGAAGTCTTTTATTTCAATGGAAACACGCACAATCTATGCATAAACAATTCAAGTAGTTGATTGAGTAAAATGGAGAACTTATCCTACCTATATGCTCATGCAAACTCATTCCATAAATAAAACTAATCTAACTCATACCTCTAGGAATTCAAAGTACAATTATCTTCCTACAGAAATCAACCCAGCAGTTACTGATCTAAGAATGGAAATGAACTAGATTACTTTTGCAAGAAGTTAAATCCTATAATTATCAAACTATAGTATTCAATCTTTACCAAAATGATTCATCTAGCAGCTACTATAACTCAATCACAAGCTGCCTAATCTAATGAATTCAATAAAGATACAACAACATCCAGAATTAGAAACAAGCTTGAACTCTAAATTGATAAATATTGGAAATCCTCGAAAGCATAAATGACTGAAATAAATTCAAGCTGAGCTTGGATGTAACAGCTAATTCGAAAACACCATGCATCAATTAAACTAACCTACACAGTTGACTGTCACACCACATAGTTGCAGCTATTCAAGACGCAATGATAAACTACCAGGAAGGAATGCAATTATAAACTCTCTATTGCAGCTAACAATAATCATGCCTAATGCGATTCCACACCACACAACGAGAAATAAATTAAACTACCTACTTAACTCGGAAATCTCTGTGAGAAGGCGGGCCTTGGCCTTCTAATAGAGACGCTATGAACTATCACAAATTAAGACACATAAATATGAATAACTCTGCTCTTTATTAAAGATGGTAATACACAGTCTCAACTCTCTGTTACAGCTCGTACAAAATGCTAATTAACCAACCCCCAGACTTGGAAAGCCTTCCCATATTTATACATGCAATATACAATTCGTGATCCACTAATTTCGCACAGCAATGACAATCTCTGATCTTCATGCTACAGAGTTACAACTGAACTATTATAGCCGTATTGAATGAGGCCGTTGGACATGAAGGATGTTGTTACTCTGGCAGTAAATGGATCAACGGATTAACCAATTGGGAGGCGTCCTGTCTGTTGCAGCAATGCTCTGTTTCAGCGAAGTCCTGTTATAGCCTCACGTGGAAAGATGCGTTGTCCCTTTTAATATGTGGAATTAAATCTGAAGAGTAACATCTGGCACCACGTGTGATTATTTCCCAAGGAATTGCGGCTGATACACCTATGCTTTGATCTTAACTTAATGAAATCAACACAAGTTGGCATAAATCAAAGGCTAGAATTCATAACCATAACAATCTTATGAATTAAATAAATGAAGCAATAATGAATTATACCTTGTCAGAATTGCCGATTGATCTGGAATAAAGGCATGTATATGGTTTATGAAAGTAGGGTATAAAAGGGAAAAATGATACAATAAGTGTGGTAAAAAAGGGGCATTTTCAGGGCCCAACATCTCCCCCCAACTATCCATTTGCATGTCCTCATGCAACAACAAATTAGTCCGATTCTGAATCTGATCCTCGTTCATATTATGTAGATGAGTTGAAGGAATCAACTTTGACAATTAATCATTGGAAACGTTGGTTCTTGTGTAACAACATCCCCCTACCTTTAGCAGCTTCAGCCTATGTTGGAACTCAACAGATTTTCAATAGTGTTGGTTCTTCTGTAACAACATCTTTCCCTTGTATTTCCATCACAACATCTTCTATTTGAGTTGTATTTCCAACAAAAATTTTTGAGGACGCTGGTTCTTGTGTAACAACGCCCTATTTCTTGATTCTTTTAGCATGCTGAGTCGATTCAATGTCCCCAAAACGATGAGACTGAGCCTAGGAATAGCTCCTCTGATTGTTTTTCTCCTGCAGATCTTTGTACCGCTAAGTCCAACACTGTAACTTTATGCCCTGCCAAATTAAATATATCTCCACATTCTGGGCATATCATTTCTTTCCATCCTTCATTCCTCCAAATGGAAGATAAATTCTCTGGTCGATCTGTAGCCTCCACCATTGTATTCACATACTTCTTTGCCTGATTCCTGCATGTCTGTAATACCCCATTTTTCCCTTGATGTAAATACTGCTTATGTACAGTATGTGTAAATTCCCTAGTGTGGAGCTCAAGGCCAAGACCCCACTGGTGGATGTTTCGGTTTATTGCTCATGCAAGTATTGATGCAATTTGATTATTCATGGGATGCTAAGCCATGAAGAATGTAAATTATGTAATTATTACTGAATGAATAAAATAACCAAGAAGCTAGCTAAGGAGGAAACGAACGAGAAGGGGGCTTTGTGTATCCACTAGGGAGAGGTGAGGGGGTTTGGGATTGATTGACCATGTTGCCACATGTCTGACTGAGAACCCGTTTGAACTCCTCGTTGACATTAATGCGATTTCAGAGGGTGGTTGAGCACCAACGAATGAGTCTAATGGAGTATAGAGCATGCCTGCAATTTCGTATGGCAGGGGATGGCTCTGATCACGTACGCGTGAAGGCATCGAACTGCCTAGGAGAAATCGCAGAGCCTATTGTGAACCCAGGGGGGGGGAAGACTCAGACACACACAATCATCGATTCAGAACTCACATACTCTTAGTTCCCTGTTTTTAGAATGCTCGCGCTACCATGGGGAGGATCATTGACCCTCGCAGAGGATTCACCTGTGTGTTTTCCTGTAAGTAGTGCGCCCCTGTGTGTGAGAACTACCCAAGAACGAGCAACCGTGACACCATGTGTGTAGAACCCTGGTGCAGCGACGGACAAAGTCAATAGAGAAGGTTGCAGAGCGGTTTGCGTAGAGCAACCATGGGAAGACCCCAAGCTGGGATATATCTTGTTGTAAACCGTGGGAGAAGGGTTGGATTGCTAGAGAAACTCAGTGAAGGCTATAGTCTCAATGAACTAGTGACTAGACCTTTTTATGCCCATCCTGGAATAGCACTGGAAGGGAAAGACCTTGTGAGACTGTACAGTAGTGATAGGATCTTCCTTGTGTTGGATGTGGTAGGTATTGTGGGTGCTAGGTTGGCTGTGAGCGACTAGGCCTTTCTATTCCCATCCTGGAATAACAATGGAAGGGAAGATGCCTTGAGAGACTGTGTGATTGTGCAGTAGGTCTTCCTTGTGTTGGATGTGGTAGGTATTGTGGGTGCCAGGTCAACTGAGTACTGAGATGCCTGCAGTTCTGTGGTTGAACTCACTGGTTTAGCAATGCCTCCTTGTTATCCCCGTGTGCTGAAGAACCCCTGTAGGTTGGCTTAGCATGGGTAGGTGCCCTGGAATGCTTGGTAAACCCAACTACAGACTGGTTTAGCATGTGAATGGAGCCTTGACTGTGAGAGAACCTATTAGCCCTCCTTAGTGGATACACTGCCCATCTCGGGGGTGATCTCTCATCCGAAAGAGTATAGGCTGGACAAAGATCTAAGGTTGGGTGGAACGTTGCTCTCACTTAGCCAGTTGCTTCGGAATTCAATGATAGGTATTCTGTTATGGTAAATGATGTGGTTTCATTATTATGATAAATGCTTGTATAGTCATGGAATTGTTGTATGTATGGTTATATGAATGGTTGACATGAAGTCATGTATAGGCCTGAGTAACAGGCTGAATCCACTGTGTGTATTTACCTTGTATTGCAGGAACTAATGCTTGTAATTCTTGCATATGATAGATGTGTGAGTTAAGTCTGTGGATGCATTTTATATGTGATGTTGTATGATAGAGCTCCATCGTTTTTGGTAATGAATGTGATGTGTACTAACCCTGTGAAGGTTAGATATATCTACATTGATCCTTGAGAAGTTAGAGAAGCCCTGAAAGTGGTTTCAGAAACCTCTGTGGGTCTGATAGCAGGAAGGGACCTTGGCAGGTTGAAGGTTGGAATGTTCAAGTGTGGATAGGAATAGATATTCAGAGAAGGAAATGAGGTGGTTAGGTGCCTCACCTGGTTAGGAGGATGCTACCATTGGATAGAGTTCTCCATGAGCTTTCCAGCGGTACCAAACTTGCCCCATTTGGATACCGAAGGGAGGAGTTATGCCCCTTGGAAGTTGATGAAGTTACCCTTGCAGAACAGGGTTCCGCATGCATGATTCCGTGGGTTGCGGGTATGCCAAATCCGCGTGAGAGTTTTGGGCCTCCCGCAATCCCAAACCCGAAAGTAGTGGGTTTCGGGTTTCGGGTTCGTCAAAGCTCGCACGACGAGATTTAGGCCTCCTGCAACCCCACACCCGACATTGGTGGGTTTCGGGTTTCGGGGTGACCCACCCCTGCGGTGGAGCAGTTGGGATCGGGTTTCAGGTTTCAGGTTTCCAAAACTCGTGCTAAGGGTTTGGACTTTCCTCAATCTCGAACCCGAAACTGTGGGACCTATTTTTCGGTATGTGCATTTCGGGATCGTTGTGCGGAATGTGCATTTCGGGATTCATTGTTGCAGATTCGAGTTCTCCGACTGAGTGTATGGGCGCTCAGTCAATGGTTTTGGAGAAAAAAAATGGATCACGGTCTTCAGCTAACCAGGTGGGTCGGAGGGGACGTGACAGAGTGGTATCAGAACTTTAGTTGCAGCACTGGGAGCTATTTGGGCCGGACGACATATGAATTTTGGTCAAGAAATGCGCCCAGGGCGTGATTTTTCTATAAACTTAATTACTTGATTTATTTCTCAGATGAATAATTCCTAGTTTAGATGAGTATGATACAGTTTATTTGCATGCTTATGATGTTTAATAGAATGTATGTGATATACACAGCATTAGCAGCAACTGTCAGACAATTATATCACGGTGCAGCACACGGCACGAGGTGAGAATGGTTACCTTGAATGATGCGCAGGACCCATTTGGGCCGGAAGATGATGTATTGGGTGAGAATGTGCAAGAAGCTTATACAGAAGCCGAGTCTGATGGAAGAAGGGAGAAAGTGACGCCCCCATACTTAGCTAAAACTATGGTTAGCTTCAATGAGTGAATGATGAAAGCGCAAGAAGAGCAGTATCAGCTCAATGCAGCCATTTTGCAGAGTCTCATGGACTTGCAGCAAAGGATTAATGGTGGTTCTAACCCGAGCCACGAAGGTCAAGAAGGAAGAAATGCAGAAATTCAGTCTAGGGGCCGTTCCAGGAAAAGAAATCCAAGCCCTAGAAGGGGTTTTGTGGGCCGGAAGCACAGGACACCCTCTCCTAAGATTTCTTCTAGCAGGTCAGAGGATTCTAAGGGTTCTCAAGAGAGCCCAGGACGCATTGCCAGTAAGAATAAAGGCAGGAAGAAGCACAGAGGCATTCCACAGGGTGAATTCAGAAAGGCTAGGCCTCCTACTTTTGATGGTGAAAGTAAAGAAGGTCAAGAAGCAGAGGTATGGCTTCTTGGGATGAAGAAGTACTTCAGAATGCATGAGTATTCGGAGAATGAAAAGGATAAGGTCACTATATACAACCTTAATGGAAGAGATTCTATCTGGTGGGATCACCTGATGCAGCTGAAGAGAATTAGTGAAAGAAGAGTCAGCTGGGGCAGGTTCCAAAGGTACTTCCAGGAGAAATACCTACTAGCTAGATATTATGATAATAACAGGAAAGAGTTCAATGAACTCAAACTTGGATAGAACACTATGGATGAACATGTTCACAAGTTTCTGGAGTTATTTAGGTATGTAGAATACATCAAGGATGAAAGAGTGAAGATTCAATGCTTCCTTGGTAGCCTGCCACAGAATTACAGAGACAGGATAGAGTTTGTAAATCCACCAAGCTTGGATGAAGCTATCAGGATGGCAGAGCATTTCTATGAGCAGAATAAAGGTAAAGCAGAGGCACAACCACTGTGGAAAGGTAAAACCAAGGGAAGGTTTGATCAGAAGAAAGGTGAGTCTAAACCACCACTCAGGGATCAGCCTAGGAGATTTCCACAGGGCCAGCAAGCAAGAAGAGAATTCAGGCCAGCAACGAACAGGACACCAATGGGGCCACTTCAGTGTTGGGGTTGTGGAGAGAACCACAGGCTCAGAGATTGCCCAACTGCAAAGAAGAACCCCAGGGTCTTTCACAATGTTATAAGAGAAGCTACAGTAGGGGATATGGCCAGAGCAACACCCAGGATTTATGCAGCACTGGATGATCACCAAGCAGACCATCAGTCAGCAGTAGTAGAAGTGGCAGGTAAGATTGCTGAGCAGCCTATTTCTGTTTTGATTGACCCAGGGTCTACTCACAGTTATGTATCTCCTAAGGTAATTGAGAGTTGTTCCCTTGGTAAAGTGAAGCATGAAAATGCTTGGTTAGTTCAACTAGCCACCAGTACCAAGAGAAAGGTCAGTGAAATGGTGAAGGAATGTCCTATAGAATTAAATGGACTCCTCACACATGCAGAATTGAATGTCTTTCCATTGGGGTCATATGATGCCCTAATTGGCATGGACTGGTTGGAAAGGCATAGAGCCAAGGTGGACTATTATGGTAAAGCATTGGAATGTCTTGATGATGAAGGCAAGCCAAAGTGGGTTAAAGGGATTCCAAAGCATGTTTCAATAAGACAGATTTCAGCTCTGCAATTGAGGAAGTTTCATAGAAAGGGTTTCCAGTTATATGTTGTACATATATCAGGTTCAGCAGAGGATAAGGAACCTAGGATAGACGACTTCCAGATATTGCAGGATTTCCAGGACGTGTTTCCAGATGAGGTTCTAGGATTGCCACCTAAGAGGGACATTGATTTTTCTATTAATCTTGTTCCAGGAGCAGCACCCATCTCCAAAGCTCCTTATAGAATGAGCACACCAGAGTTGGTAGAGTTGAAGATGTAGCTACAAGAATTGATAGACAAAGAATATGTCAAACCGAGTGTATCCCCATGTGGTGCACCCGCATTGTTTGTTAAGAAGAAGGATGGAACATTGAGGCTGTGTATTGATTACAAGCAGCTCAATAAGGTGATAGTTAAGAACATGTATCCTTTTCCAAGGATTGATGACTTGTTCAATCATATGAAGGAAGCTAGAGTATTCTCCAAGATTGACTTGAGGTCAGGGTACCTTCAAGTAAGGATAAAGGATGAAGACATTCATAAGACAACCTTCAGGACTAGGTATGGTCATTATGAATTTACAGTGGTGCCGTTTGGTATCACCAATGCACCTGCTACATTCATGTGTCTCATGAATAATGTCTTCAACAAGTATTTGGATAGGTTTGTGATTGTGTTCTTGGATGACATTCTTGTGTATTCCAAGAATGAGGGAGAGCATGATGAGCATTTGAGGATGGTGTTACAAGTCCTTAGGGAGCACTAGCTGTATGCTAAGCTAAGTAAATGTAACTTCTATCAAGAGAAGGTACATTATTTGGGTCACATTATATCAGGAGAAGGTATTGCTGTAGATCCTGAGAAGATTGAGGCCATTATGGATTGGTCCACTCCAAGGAATGCAGCAGATGTTAGATCTTTCATGGGCCTTGCTGGTTACTACAGAAGGTTCATTGAGGGCTTCTCCAAGATAGCCCACCCCATCACTTCATTGCAGAGGAAGAACATTAAATTCGCATGGTCTGAAAAATGTGAAAGAAGTTTCCAGAGGCTGAAGGAGTTGCTTACTAGTGCACCTGTTTTGAAGATCGCAGATCCAAGTAAGGATTTCATGGTCTGCACAGATGCTTGCATTGAGGGACTCGGTGGAGTGCTAATGCAAGAATATTCTGTAATTTGTTATGATTCAAGGAAACTGAAGGAGCATGAAAGGAACTATGCCACCCATGAATTAGAACTAGCATCCATAATTCACGCTCTCAAGAGATGGAGGCACTATCTTTTGGGAAAGGTTTGAGATCCGAACTGATCACATGAGTTTGAAATACTTGTTCGACCAGCCAAACCTGAATGCAAGGCAGACTAGATGGATGGAGTTCCTTTGCGAGTTTGATTTGGAGATTAAGCATGTCAAAGGTAAAGCGAATAAAGTTGCTGATGCACTCAGCAGGAGATTCCATATTGCAGCCATAAGCAGATGTGAATCAGATTTGAAAGAAAGAATTTTAGAGGCACAAGATGGTGATGAAGTCTATCTCCAGATTAAAGAGAAACTACAGCAGAACATTATAGAGGAGAAGTATGGAAGATATCAGCTGGGTAAGGATAATGTTATCATCTATCAGAACACCAGGCTGTACATTCCAGATAATGCAGACTTAAATAAACTGGTGATGGATGAGATACATCAGAAGCCATACTCAGGACACCCAGGGTATTAGAAGACTATAAGAACAGCAAGGAAGCAATACTTTTGGCACGGTATGAAGAAGGACATAGCTAAGTATATTGCTAAATGTCAGAAGTGTCAACAGGTCAAGGTAGAGCATCAACATCCAGCAGGATTGTTGCAGCCCTTACCCATTCCAGAGTGGAAGTGGGAAGTGATTTCCATGGATTTTATAACAAGACTGCCCATGACAATGAGGAAGAATGATTCAATCATGTTTGTGGTGGAAAATCTATCAAAGGTAGATCATTTCGTCCCGGTCAAGTCCACTCACAAGGATAGTGACATTGCAGATATCTTCATGAGGGAGATATTCAGATCGCATGGATTTCCCAAGGCAATAGTTTCAGATCGTGACACCAAGTTCACATCCAATTTTTGGAAAGGATTGTTCCAAGAGTTGGGAAATCAATTGAAATTTAGTACAGCCTATTATCCTCAGACAAATGGTCAAACTGAGAGAGTGAATCAGATACTTGAAGATATGCTAAGGATGTATGTGATGGATAAGCCATCTAAGTGGGAAGACTATCTACACTTAGTGGAATTTGCTTACAACAATGGGCATCAAGCATCATTGAAGATGAGTCCTTTTGAAGTGTTGCATGGCAGAGGATGCAGAACTCCAGTGAGTTGGAACAGCCCAGTGAACAGAGTAGTGCTTGGACCAGAGATGGTTGAGGAAATGGAATAGGAAGTTGTTAAGATTAGGCAGAATCTGAAGGAAGCACAGGATAGGTAGAAGAGTTATGTAGATTTGAAAAGAGTACATAAGGAGCTTCAAACTAGGGATCATGTCTACTTGAGAGTGAAACCCAGGAAGAGTTCCATGAAATTGGGAAGTTGTGCCAAGTTGGCACCAAGATATTGTGGTCCATTTGAAGTCCTTGATAGGATAGGGCCAGTTGCATATAGAATTGCATTGCCTGCTAACATGAAAGCTCATAATGTTTTCCATGTATTTTTACTTAAGAAATATGTACATGATCCTAATCATATCATTTATTGGCTGTTGATGTATATGTAACTTCGGAATGTATTTCATATATGTATGTTGTATGTACTCCTATAGAGATGGTATTATTCCTCTATATGGAAGTGTCGTCATTTATATTGTAAATGTCGTAACTTATACTTGATGGGTTATTAGACCACCTTGTTGGGGTCGGCCCTGTATAAGTCATGTGGGTCGAAGGGTTATTAGACCACCCTATTTGGGGTCGGCCCAATCAGCATTATGTTATGTGGTTAAGTTCAATCCTACATGATTTATGTAAAAGGCAAGTCAAGTCAAGTATAAATAGAGTGCGGGAGGCACTCTATTTCATCACTCACTTCTCACTCATGCACTCAAGGAGGAGTGGCGCACTTATGGAGGACGAGGATCTGCTACTCGGATATGTCTATCTCTTATGTTTGGGTTGTATCATTGCTCTATCTATCTCTGAGGAAGTTATTTGGGTTTTTCACCTTTATGGTTTTCCCCAAGTAAATCTTTGTGTCTCTTGTGTGCTTGCATTATTGTCTCCATGATTGATATGCTGTACATGTTATTCTCTCAGTTAAGATCCTAGATCAAATTGAAGTAAATTCTAAAAATTTAACATGGTATCAGAGCTAGCCTGAAAGAAGGCATGATATGGCATGTATGACACTTGTTGCACTTACGATGCTAGGGCTTGATATAGCAAAAACCGGTCATCATAGAACTTTCGCTATAAATCCGTTTTGGCGAATTTTTTGGATCTGAAATATTTACATGTCGAAGATTAAATCCCCATGTACCTTGTGTCCAAAGGACAACCTCTAATGCGTTGTACTTTGTGATTTATGATCTGTACAATATAGGGTTTCTGCCTCTTCCAGATCTGAGTCAAAATCAAGTGACCTTCGGAAAAAGGTCATAACTTGGGATAGGAAGATCCAAATGAAATTTCTTAAAAAGTGACAAGTAGTACACAGACTGTACTATCTCAGGAAAAATTTTCAGAGGCCGAAGTTGAACCAGTGACACGTGGAACGCCGTACAAGTTCGCTCTCCTGTATTATCCCATAAACAGGTCACGTTGCGACACTTGGTATAAATATCTCTCAGAGAATCCAATTGAGGTCAGACCTATCAGGATGGAAAGACAACAGGTTGGGCTATCTCAAGAAAAAGTTTTAGAGGCCGAAGTTGAAACAGTGATACGTGGCACGTCGTACAAGTTCGCTCTCCTATATTATCCATAAACAGGTCACGTTGTGACACTTGGCATAACTCTTTCTCAAAGAATCCAATTGAGGTCAGACCTGTCGGGATGGAAATATAACAGGTCGGGATATCTCAGGAATTTTTTTCAGACCCTATGGATTGAAAAGTTTGGATTTACACCAGAAACAATCAGGTACATATTTATGTCATAACAGAATTATTTTTGAGTACCCTCATTCATGGCTTCCGGAATTTAGGGCTTCGGAGAAAGTTGGAATTTTTGTAATCGGAGACCACGGCTAGATGCTACTAATCAAAATTGAAATTTAGAGACCAAGATCAAAATTTTTGGTTGGCCAGAAGGCCGGGCTTGATCAGACCCTAGTTCGAGACTTTGATCAGAAAAGTGGAAAATTAGGGCTTCTGCAAAAATGGGAATTTTTTAAATCTGTGACCACGGCTGGAAGCTCCTCATAAAAATAGAAGCTTAGAGCTTTGGATCAAACATTTTTATTGGGAAGAAGAGTGGGCTTCATCAAACCCCAGTTCAGGGTCACGTCCAGTGAATCCATAATTTTCAAAGGAAAAATTGAGGAGTGTAACTTTGCAGTTCTCAAATTCTGAATATACCAGCTTGATCAGCTCATCAAGGCGCATATTTCTATCCTTTCGGAAGTTTGAAATTCAAAGTTTGAATTTTTGGGGTTTCTCTGACAAACCCATATCCAGCTCCTGGTCCAGTTCTTGCAAATCAAGTGGATTGGGTTAATACTAGAAGAAGATGGATTGGTCACCTGCATAAGTGAAGAAGTCCCTGTTTCAGAGGGAGATGAGGCTAAGGCCTTACATAAGAATATTACAAGCGATCTCGACAGGTATGACTCATCGAGGTATGTTTTGAGATTTTTTCATGATTAAGTTTATGGTATGTTTGTCTTCATGTTATTACGGTTAGTACAATCTTGATTTTAGACTTGTCGTATCACCTTAATAAAATTATGAATGCACGATAGAAAATATTCATTGATTAGGGTGTTGACACTTATGATTGTACCAATGCATTATGGTGTTGTATGAGGTTTATGTTGTCTACTAACATGAAAGGTACACCAAGAAAGACAAATCATGTTTTGGTTCAAGAACATATGATCATGATTGCATGAGGACAAAGATTCATCCAAGATCCATTTACGAGGTATGTATAACTTGGTTTTATAATGGTTAACCTATGAGATATACAGGTTACTAGCACAAGTCATTGAAGAATAACAAGAAGACACCATGTGAGTATGTTAGACATAACTAGATAGCATGCTAATCCAGGTATGTTTTTCCTATATCAAGATAGAATCCTACGTTGTGTTAGGATCTTATACTGTTGTGTTGTTGATAATGATTATTCATGAAGTCATAGGTTTGAATAGTCATGGTTGTATGCATATTATGTTTCTTACCATAATTGATGATATGACTAACCAGAAGAATCATGAAGGTATAGGTTTGAGTAATTAGGGGTTTTATGCATATTATATCTCTTATCTTGATTGATGATTTAACTAACCAAAAGAGTCCTATGATCAAATAAGAATATGCATGAGTAAAAGAAGACTTCCCTGAAACCTTGAATACTAATGTTTATTATCTGTGTTTGAAATGATCCTGACTATACATGCTTGAGATTATTGTGTTTTGATAATATTAAGATTATACTAAATGTTTGATTACGTATGAGACCTAGAGGATAACACAATGATGATACTAACAAGCATGCATAGGGATCGAGAATGAATATAAGTTCAAGGACAAGTAATCCAGGAAGCAAAGATCAAGAGGGAGTACACTCCAGTGGTTTCTGCAAGGATGCAGATATTCAGAGGGAGTTGACCATCTCTCTACATTCCACAACAGAAAGGTGTAGAAGAAGCTACTTCAGATTAGGACTCCAGTAGCTCCTGCAAGGAAGCGAAGACTCAGAGGGAATCCACCCAACGAACAAACAAAGATAAGTATTTGAATTGTCATTTCTTAAATAATACTGTTCAATAATGTATATACTGATGTTCCTAGAATTAGGTTGTGTATTATGCATATTAGAATAATTGCATTGATGAACAACATACTACTAATATACATGGGTAAGTGGCCTATGGCACTGTACAACATTCCATTTCTACTTATCTAGAATGAAACCTCTTTGCTGACATGTTAGGAGTTGTGCACACTCTTAACAATGTTCTGGTAGAGATTGGAAGGCATCTAGAAATTTACGGGATATGGATAAATGTTGTATTGAAGCATTGGCTAAGATAATTGCATGACTGTATGACATATTTCTTTATGTGGAAGAATTTGTTCTGAAAATTATGAGATGTTTCTAATCATGTAATTTAACCTGTTTTGTAGGAAAGACCGTATATCTTAACCTACAAAAGGACTACAACATTTGTTCCAACAACAAAGATATCTATTGAAGATATTGAAGTTCCCAGGATCTGGGATGAAGAAATGGAATGCCATGATCCGTCGATCATGAAGAATGATGTTTGGGATGTAGTCCCAAGACCTGAAGGGAAGTTTCTTATGACTTCCATATGGATCTATCAAGATCAAGCATGCTGCAGATGGCAGCATAGAGAAATATAAAAGTGATGAAATAGAAGATACACCAGATGGATTCAAGACAGCTTTCTTGAATGGTGTAGTTGAAGAAGAAGTGTATGTGGAGCAGCCACTTGGTTTTGAGACACATGACAAGGAGTCATATATGTGCAAAACTTGGGTATGATGCACCACTTTCTAGGTATGGAGGTGTGGCAGAGTGCAGATGGAATCTTCCTTGGACAAGGGAAGTATGCAGTAGAGATCCTGAAGAGGTTCAGGATGATGGACTGTGAGGCTATGGCATCGAACCTGAAGCTTCTGTGTGATGCTTCATCTGAACCAGTTGATGTCACTATGTATCGTCAGATGATTGGGTCCTTGATGTACCTGACGAACATGAGACCAAATATTTTCTTTGCGGTGAACACATTGAGCCAGTTCCTGACAGATCCGAGGAGTGTTCACCTGGTTGCTGTAAAGCATATTCTGAGGTACCTGAAAGGTACATTGGATTATGGGCTCAAGTATGAAGCGAATCAAAAGTTTAACCTGTAGGGTTATGTTGATTCATATTGGGCAGGCAGTGCTGCAGATAGGAAGAGCACATCTGGGTGCTTCTTTAGTATGGGATCAGGTGTGATCTCTTGGTTTAGCAGGAAGCAGTCCTGCGTAGCACTGAGTACAATTGAGGCAGAGTATGTTGCAACCTGTTCAGCTAGTTGTGAGGCAGTATGGCTACGGAAGCTACTATCTGAGTTCTTTGATCTCCCGTTGGAGGCTACTGGTATCTTCTGTGATAACCAGAGTTGTGTGAAGATGTCCGAGAACTCGGTGTTTCATGACAGGTCGAAACACATAGAGATAAAATATCACTATATCAGGGATATGGTGCAGAGAGGAGCTGTGAAGCTCCTGTATGTTGCGATGGACGAGCAGATTGTAGATGTGCTGATGAAGCCACTAGCCAGGGTGAAGTTGGAGTACTTCAGAGAGAGGCTTAGCGTTCTTCAGATCGAGGACACTTCGAGGAAGAAGTGATGGACACATTTGCTGAAGCCATTCCAAGCATGTTGGAAGGAGGATCCTTCACATGGCTGTGGATGTAAGCGCTGGATGATGAGCATTAGGATGATGTTCTGGTTTCTGCTTGGATATGATCAGTTGGATCATTGTATGGTGATATGTATCATGTATTTGTATTTGTATCAGGTGGATCATGTATGATGATATGTATCAGGTAGATACTTGGTATGCATCAGGTAGATGCATTATATGATCAGGATGATCGTGGATGACGAGCTTCAGGATGTTGCTCCAGATGACATGCAGCAGGATGTTGCAGTGATGATGATCAGGATGATCATGTGTACATCAGGATGATGTATGGTGAGTATCAGGTTGGTACTCTATGGCCGTGGATCAGGTTGTGCAGATGAGCATATAATTTGGCCCTGGGAGATTTGCAGATAGTCTTTCGAGGTTTTTCCTATGGCATATAATTTGTTGCCCTGGGATATTTGGAAAATGCTCTTTCGAGGTTTTTCTCTGGGAGGACATATAATTCGTTGCCCTGGGAGATCTGCAGATAGTCTTACGAGTTTTTTCCTATGGCATGTAATTAGTTTCCCTGGGATATCTGGCAGATGCTCTTTCGAGGTTTTGTCCTATGGCATATAATTCGTGTCCCTGGGAGATCCGATAGGTTGGGCTGTGTGCCCGTAATCAGTCCTGGGATGCTCTTGCGAGGTTTTTCCATGACCACATGTAATTCGTGCCCTGGGAGATTCTATAGGTAGAGCTGTGTGCTCGTAATAGCCTGGGATGCTCTTGCGAGGTTTTGTGGTGACCACATGTAATTCGTGCCCTGGGAGATCCTATAGGTAGAGCTGTGTGCTCGTAACAGCCTGGGATGCTCTTGCGAGGTTTTGTGGTGAGGTCACGTATAATATGGCCCTGGGAGATCTGTAGATAGTCTTTTGAGGTTTTTCCTATGGCATGTAATTCGTTGCCCTAGGATATCTGGAAGATGCTCTTTCGAGGTTTTGTGATGCACGTAATAAGTCCTGAGGATTCCACAGTATGGCCAGTGATGACGAAGACCTGCAGGTGGTGGGCCTACATCCAGTATGAAAAAGGACTGGCTCTGTAGAAATTCCTATGACGAGTAGATTCAGAGATTGATTGAGATAGCAGCAGTAGTGACGATGATGATGACTCGATGACGATTATCCAGTGACGATGATCCAGAGAAGAAGACTTGTGCTATAAGACCTGTGCTGAGAAATACCTTCCTAGTTAAGAGGGAGTGTTGATGTATATGTAACTTCGAAATGTATTTCATATATGTATGTTGTATGTACTCCTATAGAGATGGTATTATTCCTCTATACGGAAGTGTCGTCATTTATATTGTAAATGTCATAACTTATACTTGATGGGTTATTAGACCACCTTGTTAGGGTCGGCCCTATATAAGTCATGTGGTTCGAAGGGTTATTAGACCACCCTATTTGGGGTCGGCCCAGTCAGCATTATGTTATGTGGTTAAGTTTGAGCCTACATGATTTATGTAAAAGGAAAGTCAAGTCAAGTATAAATAGAGTGCGGGAGGCACTCTATTTCATCACTCACTTCTCACTCATGCACTCAAGGAGGAGTGGCGCACTTATGGAGGAGGAGGATCTGCTACTCGGATATGTCTATCTCTTATGTTTGGGTTGTATCATTTCTCTATCTATCTCTGAGGAAGTTATTGGGGTTTTTCACCTTTATGGTTTTCCCCAAGTAAATCTTTGTGTCTCTTGTGTGCTTGCATTATTGTCTCCATGATTGATATGCTGTAGATATGCTGTACATGTTATTCTCTCAGTTAAGATCCTAGATCAGATTGAAGTAAATTCTAAAAATTTAACATTGGCATGTGATACAGGTGGAACCAGAGGGAGAATTCCAGGTGGAGCCTACGTGCATCCTCGACAGGAAGGTTACCTTGCTCCGGAACCGGGCCATAGGGCAGGTAAAGGTGTAATGGAGGCACCTTAGCCCAGAGGAGGCCACGTGGGAGCTGGAGGATGCCATGAGGGAGGCATTTTCATTTTTGTTTAGGTTTGAGAACACCGAGGACAGTGTTAATTTAAGGGAGAGGGAGTTGCAATACCCATTTTTCCCTTGATGTAAATATTGCTTCTGTATAGTATGTGTAAATGCCCTAGTGTGGAGCTCAAGGCCAAGGCCCCACTAGTGGATGTTTCGGTTTATTGCTCAGGCAAGTATTGATGCAGTTTGATTATTCATGGGCTGCTAAGCCATGAAGAATGTAAATGATGTAATTATTATTGAATGAATAAAATAACCAAGAAGCTGGCTAAGGAGGCAACGAGCGAGAAGGGGGCTGTGTGTATCCACTAGGGAGAGGTGAGGGGGTTTGGGATTGATTGACCATGTTTCCACATGTCTGACTGAGAACCTGTTTGAACTCCCTACTGACATTAATGCGATTTCAGAGGGTGGTTGAGCACCAACGGCTGAGTATGATGGAGTATAGAGCATGCTTGCGATTTCGTATGGCAGGGGATGGCTCTGATCACGTACGCATGAAGGCATCGAACTGCCTGGGAGAAATCGTAGAGCCTGTTGTGAACCTGGTGGGGGGGAAGACTCAGACACACACAATCATCGATTCAAAACTCACGTACTCTCAGTTCCCTGTTTTTAGAATGCTCGCGCTACCATGGGGAGGACCATTGACCCTCGCAGAGGATTCACCTGTGTGTTTTCCTGTAAGTAGTGCGCCCTTGTGTGTGAGAACTACCCAAGAATGAGTAGCCGTGACACCATGTGTGTAGAACCCTGGTGCAGTGACAGACATAGTCAATAGAGAAGGTTGCAGATAGGTTTGCGCAGAGCAACTGTGGGAAGACCCCAAGCCGGGATATATCTTGTCGTAAACTGTGGGAGAAGGGTTGGATTGCTGGAGAAACTCAGTGAAGGCTATAGTCTCAATGAACTAGTGACTGGACCTTACTATGCCCATCCTGGAATAGCACTGGAAGGGAAGGACATTGTGAGACTGTACAGCAGTGATAGGATCTTCCTTGTGTTGGATGTGGTAGGTATTGTGGGTGCTAGGTCGGCTGTGAGTGACTAGACCTTTCTATGCCCATCCTGGAATAGCACTGGAAGGGAAGATGCCTTAAGAGACTGTGTGATTGTGCAGTAGGTATTTCTTGTGTTGGATGTTGTAGGTATTGTGGGTGCCAGGTCAACTGAGTGCTGAGATGCCTGCAGTTCTGTGGTTGAACTCACTGGTTTAGCAATGCCTCCTTGTTATCCCCATGTGCTGAAGAACCCCTGTAGGTTGGCTTAGCATGGGTAGGTGCCCTGGAATGCTTGGTAAACCCAACTACAGACTGGTTTAGCATGTGAATGGAGCCTTGACTATGAGAGAACCTATTAGCCCTCCTTAGTGGATACACTGCCTAGCTCGGGGGTTATCTCTCAGCTGAAAGAGTATAGGATGGACAGAGATCTAAGGTTGGGTGGAACGTTGCTCTCACTTAGCCAGTTGCTTCGGAATTCAAAGATAAGTATTCTATTATGGTAAATGATGTGGTTTCATTATTATGATAAATGCTTGTATAGTCATGGAATTGTTGTATGTATGGTTATATGAATGGTTGAAATGAATTCATGTACATGCTTGCGTAACAGGCTGAATCCACTGTGCGTATTTACCTTGTATTGCAGGAACTAATGCTTGTAATTCTTGTATATGATAGATGTGTGAGTTAAGTCTGTGGATGCATTTTATATGTGATGTTGTATGATAGAGCTCCATCATTTTTGGTAATGAATGTGATGTGTACTAACCTTATGAAGGAAAGATATATCTACATTGATCCTTGAGAAGTTAGAGAAGCCCTGAAAGTGGTTTCAGGAACCTCTGTGGGTCTGATAGTAGGAAGGGACCTTGGCAGGTTGAAGGTTGGAATGTTCAAGTGTGGATAGGAACAGAGCTTCAGAGAAGGAAATGAGGTGGTTAGGTGCCTCACCTGGTTAGGAGGATGCTACCATTGGATATAGTTCTCCATGAGCTTTCCAGTGGTACCATCCTTGCCCCATTTGGATACCGGAGGGAGGAGTTATGCCCCTTGGAAGATTGATGAAGTTACCCTTGCAGAACAGGGTTCCAGACACATGATTCCGCAGGTTGCGGGTATGCCAAATCCGTGTGAGAGTTTTGGGACTCCCGCAATCCCGAACCTGAAAGTAGCGGGTTTCAGGTTCGTCAAAGCTCGCACGATGGGATTTAGGCCTCCCGCAACCCCGCACCCAACATTGGCGGGTTTTGGGTTTCGGGGTGACCCACCCCCACGGTGGAGTAGTTGGGATCGGGTTTCGGGTTGCCAAAACTCACGCTAAGGGTTTAGACTTTCCGCAATCCTGAACCCGAAACTGTGGGACCCATTGTGCGGGATGTGCATTTTGGGATCATTGTGCGGAATGTGCATTTCAGGATTCATTGTTGCGGATTCGAGTTCTCTGACTGAGTGTATGGGCGCTTAGTCAATGGTTTTGGAGAAAAAAAATGGATCACGATCTTTAGCCGACCAGGTGGGTCGGAGGGGACGTGACAGTGTTTCCTTCCATTTCTCTACTTCTGCACGAAGTAATTGCACCTCCTCCTTTAACAACTCATTTTCAAAAACAAGATTATCTGTTTGGGGTTCTTCTACATCAGGTTCTTGTGTATCAGCAGGTGGTCGAGGTTTTAAGATGGGAATTCCGATATCTTCCCTGATCAAATGATTTGCTTCTGCTGCAGTGACAATTTTGATTCTTCTCTTTTTTATTGGGCTGAATGTCTGGCCTTTTCTCTTTAGCCCTTCCTTTCTCCTCTGAGGCAGGGTAAATTTTTATCACTTTAGAAATAGGGCCGAATCCCTCCTTTGGAATTAAAGTTCTTCTTATTTCATGAGAGGATCCCACATCCATGGTTTCTAGACCACTTCCTGCTACTGCTTTTGCTTGATGTTCCTCTTCTATTATTTTAGTTTTAGTTGCTCCAGTTTCAACCTCCTCTATATCTATCTCCTCTTCATCCTCCAATCGAACTTCTGGTGTTCCAACCCTCCCCCCAACTGAATTTGAGGAACCCCAGTCCTCATCCACTATTTGTAAAGAAAATTCACGGGGTACCTCTGGATGAACCAGAAATTGTTCCCATGTCAAATTGTGTTGTGCAAGGGCCCATAAGACTAATAGTTTAATTAGCCCATGATTTGTGAGGGATGATAAGGGGTGTTGAGAACCCCTAGCATAGTAAGCCATGCGTTGCAGAGATTTAAAAATATAGTATGGCATATTTAACAGCTGGCGATGATGCAAATGCGATAGGAGGAAGAATTTATAAATGTAAACAACACTATACCTCCCCTAACATATGATGTATTTCTTCAGAAAGAGTGCAACTTAGTACCAAGGACTTGGAAGGGTCTTCAATGTTGTTCCTCTGCCCCGTGGTCGAACACTTTCTCTAGCTGCCAGAAAATATTCAGTTGCAATTGGATGATGGTGCTTCCAACTTAACCTGCGCTTCCCGGTTCTGGGAAATCCTGTCACCTCCGCTAGGACTACCTCTAAAACATATATTCTTATACCTCGAACCCTTGAATGGGTGCTCGTCATATTTTGAGCAAATTCAAGGGTTGTTTCCTCATGAAAACCATTCAGGCGTTGAAAATAATCTGTCCACCCTGCTTCTTGAAAGATAACAAAGACTTCTATGTTCTTATACAGAGATTCTATTCTTAGAGGCTCATATCTCACAGGGATACCCATACCGTTGAGCTTCTGTGAAATATTTTAACGAATGCACCAGTTGCAGTTTCAAACGTTGAGCTGACTGCATGCAAACACGGTTGATGGATAGTCGAAGTTTGAATTGAGCATTTTTGGAAAGGTGGCACAGTTAGTTTTGGAATAAAATCTGTGGCAGGATTATCACACAAGTCAGGTAGAATGACAGTCATAATCATAAGTACGGGTAACATCTTAAACGTGGTTTTGGTTCAGTTGATTGGCTGAGGATAGATGACAGGGATAATTGACAAATATAACCATTATTGCTTGCAACATCAATAGATTCCTAATCATGATTATAGTTAGAACCCGTACCTTCAAAATTAATGCTCAAGCGATTATTCTTCCATAGCATTATACTTCATAGTCTCATCGCTGGTAAAATACGCATGTGCCTCCATGAGCTAGCTATCGTCGATTGGAAAGTTGATGTCAATAAATAGGAGTGCATGGTGATTGTAGAGAAAGCTTATCATGAGCTGGCGAAGATAAGTCACAGTCGTAGGAACTGGCAGAGTCCAGAAAAATATGATGGAGTCACAACTGCAAAAATTTGCAAAATATGCAAGAATAGCAGAGTCGTAGCTGCTGGAAAAGGTGAAACGGATGAAAATAGTGGAGTTGCAACTGCTGGAAAAGGTGAAATGGATGAAAATAGCAGAGTCACAGTTGCGAAACTTGGAAGAATGGGAAAAAGTAGTGGAGTCGCAACTGCCGGAGAAAGGTGAAATGAATGGAAATAGCGGAGTTATAGCTGCGAAAATTAGCAGAAGGGAAAAAGTAGTGGAGTCGCAGCTGCTGGAAAAATGGAGTAACAGGCAAATTTTTCAGCTGGATGCTAAAAGTTGACTAATCATCCATCTTCTTCAAAGAGATTTATTAGATCAGGAAAACAATGTAAGCTGTCTGCAATCGTCTGGCCCAGTCACGACTGCTGCTCCTCAAATTAATTCCTACACACAGTTCTTCAAAACAAACTTGATCAAGTGTAAAGGAAAAATAAATAAAATACAGAAAGAAAACAAATTATTTATGTACAAATTATGTGTGGAAATTGCAATTTTAAAAATTCATAGGGGTTGAGAAAAATCCCAGCCTTGGCGTTAACTGATAATCTGGATCAACTGCAACATGTGAAATAAAAGCATTCTTTGAGGTCAGTTTGTGATATAGTTGCAGCTGATGACCATTTGCAAATAATGATTTCTTGTTTTCATCAATGGTGATCAACCGGACTGTTCCATTGTCAAATACTCAATCTATTTGATAAGGTCCCAACCAACGAGTGTGCAACTTTCCTTTGAAATCCCTCTTAAACTGTGAATCATATAACAGAGCCCAGTCTCCTTCTTGGAAGACTTTCTTCTTTATAAATTTATCATGCCATTTAGAGTGTTGCTGTTGGATTAAACTTGTATGATGCACTGCAGCTGTGCACTTCTCATCCAATTCATTAAGCTGATTCAGTCGGTTCCTCTGTGCTTCTGATAAATCAAGGTTTGCTTCTATAGCTGTCTTCAAAGTTCTGATTTCAAATTCAATTAGGAAAACAACATTCTTACCATACACCAATTCATATGGGGAAAAACTAGTGGTGTTATGCCGTGTAGTGCAATAGGCCCACAGTTCCTCTGGAAGTCTCTCAGCCCAATCTTTATGATGGATTTTCACTGTCTTTGTCAAAATAGCCTCGATGACCTTGTTTGTACTTTCCACTTGGCCATTGGCCTTTGGATGATATGGCGAGGTTATTTTGTGCTGAATGTGAAACTTCTGTAACAGGGATTCCAATTTGTGAGACACGAACTTTGGTCCACCATCTGTAACGATTTCCTTAGGTACTCCAAACCGAGTAAACATTTCTTCATATAGGAAATCAATTATAGCCTAATCATTATCTTTGACCACGGCTACAACTTCCACCCATTTGGTCATGTAATCTGTGCAAACCAAGATGTGAACTTTCTGTTTTGAGGGAGGGTTGATAGGCCCTACGAAATCTAGAGCCCATATGTCAAATGGTTCAACCATGAGCTGTGGCTGAAGAGACATTTCATCTAATCTGTTAGGATGGCCCATCTTTTGGCAGCTATCACACGCCTGAATATACTTCTTCGCATCCCTGAACAATGTAGGCCATAAATAACCCATCCTCAAAACCTTATGACCTATCCTTTTGTCAGCAAAGTGTCCCCCACAGGGCTCATCATGGAAAGCTTTAAGGATACTGAAAATTTCATCTTCTCTGACACATCTTTTGATTTCTAAGTCAAGCCCTATGTAGAAAAGATGTCCATCAATCCAGCAATACCTAGCACTCTATTGTATGATATTTCTTCTTTCTCTCTTTGACAGATGTGCTGGAAGCTTACCTACAGCCAAAAAGTTAGCAATATCTGCATACCATGGGGAATGAGCTGATACTGCAAACAAATGTTCATTAGGGAAGGAATCTTCGACTGGTAAATTGTCATCACCATTAGTAAGTCGAGATAAAAAGTCTTCAACAATGTTTTCCTTCCCCGGTCTTTCATCAATTGTGATGTCAAATTCCTGTAATAGTAGCATCCATCTAGTAACTCCAGCATTCGTGATTGGATTATTCATTAAATATTTGATGGCAGAGTGATCAGTGTGCACAAAAGTGGAGTATCCAGTAATGTAGTGTCTAAATTTGTTGATGGCATAAACTATGGCAAGGAATTCTTTCTCTGTGACAATATATTTTAGTTCAGCAGGGGATAAGTTCTTACTAATGTAATAAATTGCATATGGGGCATTACCTTCCTACTGTCCTAAAACTGCTCCAATGGCAATGTTTGAATCATCTGAAGAGATATGAAAAGGCAGAGCCCATTTGGGCCCTCGTAATATGGGTGTTGTAGATAGCCTTTTCTTAAGTTCAGTAAACGTTGTTTGGCATGCATCATTCCAAACAAACTGTGCATCCTTCATCAATAAGGTGAACAAAGGAGAAGCTAGTTTGGAATATTTTTCTATGAATCTTCTATAATAGCCAGCATGCCCTAAGAAGCTACGTACATATTTTTGTGTTCCAGGAGTTGGTATATTTTCAATTACCTTAATCTTGGATGGGTCTACCTGGATATCATCAGAAGAGATGAAGTGCCCCAGAACTATGCCATCGCTCATCATCATATGGCACTTCTCAGTGCTTAAAGATAGCTAGCTTTGTTCACAGCGTTTCAAAACCTTTTCTAAAATTTTCAATGCTTCTTCATAACTACTACCGTATGGAGTGAAGTTATCCATAAAAATTTCCATGCAGTCGATTACCATCTCTGAAAAGATTCCAATCACTGCTCTTTGAAATGTGGCTGGTGCATTGCACAACCCAAAAGGAATTACCCTATATTCAAAAGTGCCCCAGGGACAGGTGAAAGTGGTTTTGTCTTGATCTTCTAGAGCAATCTAGATTTGGTTATAGCCACTAAAGCCATCCAGAAAGGAAAAAAAATTCCTCCCAGACAAGGTATCGAGGACTTGATCAATAAAAGGTAGGGGAAAGTGGTCTTTCTATGTTGCTTTGTTCAATTCTCTGTAATCCATGCAGACCCTCCATTTCCCATTCTTTTTTGGCACAATCACGAGTGGAGAAACCCACTTGCTGTCTGAAATCGGGTATATAAATCATGCTTCCAAAAGTTTTTGGATTTTCTCTTTCACTACATCCCTTAGGTTCGGGTTCATCCTTTGTTGTGGTTGAAACACTGGCCTAGAGTAGCTCTTAATATAAATGTGATGGGTACACAGATTAGAAGGAATACCCTTCATGTATGTGTACTCCCAAGTGAAAGCTCCTTTATGTTGTTTCAATAGAGTGATCAGTTGTTCCAGCTCACTATGCACAAGGTTTGGATTGATATTCAATGTTTTCCTTGGCCCAATTGATACTGGGACACTTTTCAAATTTTTGAGAACTGGAATTATACTAGCATCACTGACTAGAGTTTCTTCCGTAAGATTTTCTTGTTCTTTCTCATCTAATGTACTGTCAAGAATCTGGTAAACATGTTTATTAACGGACGTGGGCTCACTGATGAAACTGCTAATGGTATCATCCTCTGTTTCATCCTAAAAAGTTAATGATCTCCCTATCGTTAATAATGGCTGAACGCCTTCCTCCTCCTCCAAATCCATCCAAAGTGGAGTTTTATCTTCTGTGCTTGGTCGAGCTGGAGGGTATAAGGTTATGATTTTGATCTCAGTCCCATCCGAGATAGTCATGGATCCTGACCGACAGCTGATACAGGCATCCACTGTGGCTAACCACATTCTCCCCAATATCAGCAGGTGTCCCCCCAACTGAGACTTCGGCTGTAACACCAAGAAGTCCGCATGGTATTCCCACGAGTCAACAGAGATTACTAGGTCATCCAGGATCCCCTCAGGCTTGATTGTTGATCTGTCAGCAAGTTCTAAAATGGTAAAGGTTGGACGAAGATTAGTGAGTCCAAGTTTCTTCACAGTTTCTATGGTCATAACATTAATATCCGCGCCTAAGTCTACCAAGACGTTGGGGATTTGTGTGTTTCCTATGTGAACTGCAACAGTAGGATTCCCAAGGTCATCATATTTTGCTACAGGAGTCTTCCCCATTATTAATTCAGAAATTTTTCCCAATACATGGACAGTGGGAGGATCCCTAGGCTTTCTTCCTGGTTTCTTGACACATAAATCCCTAACAGTCTTAACATAAATAGGCACATCATGGAGGGCTTGCAACAGTGGGATTTTGACATACAAATTCTTCAATTCTCCTAAGAGATTGAATCGAGGTTGTTCCACTATTTTCTGCAGGGCCAATCATTCAGGATATGGCGGTTCTGTCATCAATTGTGTAGGATGTGCTTCATCGTGTGTTACTTCCTGAGTTTCAGCTACTGTTTCGGTAGGAATGTCAGCATCCTCAATGATGGCGATTGCTGAGTTAACCATATTCTTAAAGTGTTGATTCACTCCAGTTTCAGTCACTAGGGATGGGGCATCCTCAGTGATGATGGGTTCCACTACCATCCTTGATCGTAATTGTATATCATTGCATGGAATTTGGGAGATGGAATACACAGGCATGTTGGCAGTCTCAAACTGATGAACTGCTTTATTATTCGGGTTTGGGTTAGGTTGTGCAGGTAGTTGTGGTCGAAGTGATTCATTCATAGGTGCAACATTGTTTTGGAATTGAATTTGTGGCTACTGATATTGTTGGTGAGGATACTGTTGAGGAGGGTACTATTGATATTGAGTCTGGTGATGGGGAAAGTTATTTCCTTGGTAAGAATTTCTGCAGTTGGAATTCTAGGGAGCTTGATTGTTCGACTGTTGTGACCATGGTGTCCAAGAGTTAGAATTTTGCATTGGGTTCTGAGATGGATGCCAATGGTTATTAGAATAATGTGAAGGGAATTGTGTATTCGTATTGTTCATATCATTCATATTATTCAAGAAAATTGATGGATCTGGATTCATACCTTGATTGCGAGGCTGCCAAGGTTTCTTTTGTGCAATAAAGTAAGCCAATTCCACATCTGAAGTGGATGCCTGCAGGACTGCTTTGACTCTGGGTAATGAAGGAAATTCCTTGGTGTCATGCTCCAATTCACATATCCTACATATCTCTACCTTGTCCAGCGGGCATTCTTTCAGTGGGTGCATTTTCCTACATTTAGGGCAGAATACACCGAGTGTAAGATCTTCTACTGCTTGCCTATGTTTTGCTCTCAAAACATCTAACTCTGAGGAAATGGAACTCATCATATCAGTTTTAAAATTATCCAGTAAGTTGCATATTTCTGCTCGAGTGGCTCCTCTACTAGCTGACTTCTGGGTCCTAGTGAAGACATCCTAATCTCGATCCTTGTCCCGTTTGTTAGTTCTAGAGGATCCCCTTGAGTACCTTCGACATAATTCAATGATATTCTTGTTAATTTTTCAGAATTTACTTCAATCTGATCTAGGATCTTAACTGAGAGAACAACATGTACAGCATATCTACAACATATCAATTATGGACATAATAATGCAAGCACACAAGAGACACATAGTTTACTTGGGGAAAACCATAAAGGTGAAAAACCCCAATAACTTCCTCAGAGATAGATAGAGCAATGATACAACCCAATCATAAGAGATAAACATCTCCTAGCAGCAGCTTCTCCTCCTCCACAAGTGCGCCACTCTCCTGAGAGTGTGAGAGAGAATAGGATGATGAAATAGAGTTCCTCCCGCACTCTATTTATACTTGAATTGACTTGCCTAATAACCTTTACTAGGTCGGCCTTAACTTAACCACATAAAATAATGCTAACTGGGATGACACCCAATAGGGTGGTCTAATAACCCTTTGACCCACATGGCCGACCCCCAATAGGGTGGTCTAATAACCCTTCGACCCACATGAATTATACAGGGCCGACCCCAACAAGGTGGTCTAATAACCCATCAAGTATAAGTTACGACACTTACAATTATAAATGACGACACTTCCGTATAGAGGAATAATAACATCTCTATAGGAATACAAACACTTCCGTATAGAGGAATAATACCATCTCTATAGGAGTACAATATACATATATGAAATACATTCTGAAATTACATATACATCAACACTCCCTCTTAACTAGGAAGGTATTTCTCGACACAGGTATTCTAGCACAAGTCTTCTTCTCTGGATCATTGTCACTGGATAATCATCATCGAGTCATCATCATTGTCACTACTGTTGCTATCTTAATCAATATCTGAATCTACTTGTCATAGGAAGTTCTACAGAGCCAGTCTTTTTCATACTGGATGTAGGCTCACCACCTGCAGGTCTTCATCATCACTGGCCATACTGTGGAATCCTCAGGACTTATTACGTGCGTCACAAAACCTTAAAAGAGTCTCTTGACTAGCAAGAACCCTAAAGAGCATCTGAGGCCTTTTTCATCCTTTCCAGATCTCCAGGAATTATTACATGTGACTGTCACAAAACCTTAAAAGAGTGTCCCAGGAACGTTTATGTGCATAGCACGACCGACAAGAACTCTAAAGAGCATCCCAGAAACATTTATGTGCCTAAGCATGACCGACAAGATCTCTAGCATTGATTACATGTGACCTCTGCTACAAACCCTCGAAAGAGCATCCCAGGACTTATTACGGGCCTACAGGCCAACCTATCAGATCTCCCAAGTCTTACATGTAGCATCCCACCACAAACCCTCGAAAGAGCATACCAGGACTTATTACGGGCACGCAGCCCAACCTATCGAATCTCCCAGGTCTTATATGTGGCCCACTATCACAAACCCTTGAAAGAGCATCCCAGGACTTATTACGGGCACACAGCCCAACCTATCGGATCTCCCAGGTCTTACATGTGATACACAGTGCCAGTCCTTTTTCATATTGGATGTGACCTAGAACAAATCTAGGATTTCCTTTGCACAACCTATCCACGGCCACAGAGTATCAACCTGATACTCACCATACATCATCCTGATGTACACATGATCATCCTGATCATCATCACTACATCGTCCTGATGCAAGTCATCTGGAGCAACATCCTGAAGCTGATCATCCATGATCATCCTGATCATACAATGCATCTACCTGATGCATACCAAGTATCTACCTGATACATATCACCATACATGATCCACCTGATCATACAATGTATCCACCTGATACATACATAGATACATGATCCACACAATGTATCCACCTGATATATATCAACATACATGATCTACCTGATCATACACAATATCCACCTGATACATATACAGATACATGGTCCAAGCATCCAACATGATGCATATACAAATACATATAAATGATCCAACTGATCATATCCAACATCCAACATGATGCATACATACACAAATAATCCAATCGATCATATCCAGCATCAACATGATGCATACATATAAAATGTAAATGATCCAACTGATCATACAGAGCAGAAACTAGAACATCATCCTGATGCTCATCATCCAACACTTACATCCACAACCATGTGAAGGATCCTCCTTCCAACATGCTTGGAATGGCTTCAACAAATGTCTCCATCACTTCTTCCTCGAAGTGTCATCGATTTGAAGGACACCAAGCCTCTCTCTGAAGTACTCGAACTTCACTTTGGCTAGTGGCTTCGTCAACACATCTGCAATCTGCTCATTCGTCGCAATAGACAGGAGCTTCACTGCTCCTCTCTGCACCATATCCCCGATATAGTGATATTTTATCTCTATGTGTTTCGATTTGTCATGAAACACTGGGTTCTCAGACAGCTTCACACAACTCTGGTTGTCACAAAAGATACTAGTAGCCTCCAGCGGTAGATCAAATTACTCAGACAGTATCTTCCGAATCCATACTACCTCACAACTAGCCGAACAAGCTGCAACATACTCTGCTTCGACTGTACTCAGTGCTACGCAGGACTGCTTCCTACTAAACCAAGAGATCACACCTGATCCCATAATGAAGCAACACCCAGAAGTGCTCTTCCTATCTGCAACACTACCTGCCCAATCTGAATCAACATAACCCTGTAGGTTAAACTTTTGATTCGCATCATACTTGAGCTCATAATCAACTGTACCCTTCAGGTACCTCAGAATATGCTTTACAGCAACCAGGTGAACACCTCTCGGATCCGTCAGGCACTGGCTCAATGTGTTCACCGCAAAGCAAATATTTGGTCTTGTGTTCATCAGGTACATCAAGGACCCAATCATCTGATGATACATAGAGACATCAACCGGCTCAGATGAAGCATCACACATAATGCTTCAGGTTCGATGCCATAGGTGTGGCCATGGCCTTCTAGTCCATCATCTCGAACCTCTTCAGGATCTCTATTGCATACTTCCCTTGTCCAAGGAATATTCCATCTACACTCTACCACACCTCCATACCTAGAAAATAGTGCATCATCCCCAAGTCCTTCATCTCGAACTTGGAAACAAGCTTTCACTGCGTGTCGGCAATCAATCTATCCTCACCTGTGATAAACAGGTCATCCACATACAAAAGTAGTATCACTGGATTGCCTTCCTCAACCTTGTAGTAAAGGTTGGAATCCGCTTTACTCTTGGTAAAGCCCAAACTGGATAGAAAGCTGTGTATCCTACCATACCAAGTTCTGCACATATATGGCTCCCTGTCATGTGTCTCAGAACCAAGTGGCTGCTCCACATACACTTCTTCTTCAAATACACCATTCAAGAAAGCTATCTTAAAATCCATCTGGTGTATCTTCCACTTCATCACTGCAGCCAAAGCAAGTACTGATCTAATGGAAGTGTATCTGGCTACAGGAGCAAAAGTCTCTATGCTACCACCTGCAGCAAGCTTGATCTTATAGATCCTCTTGTAAGTCACTACAGACTCCCCTTCAGGTCTTGGGACTGCATCCCAAACATCTTCATGATTGACTGGCACTCCTCGATCATGGCATTCTTCCCAGATCCTGGGAACTTCAATATCTTCAATATTTTCAATAGATAACTTTGTTGCTGAACAAGTGTTGTAGTCCTTCTTTTGTAGGTGATGGTATACAATCTTTCCCACACAACAAGTTAAATTGCATGATTAGAAAACATCTCATAGTTTTCAGAACAAATTCTTACACATAAAGAAATATGTCATACAGTCATGCAATTATCTTAGCCAATTCTTCAATACAACATTTATCCATATCCCGTAACTTTCTAGATGCCTTCCAATCTCTACCAGAACATTTTTAAGAGTGCACAATTCCCAACATGTCAGCAAAGAGGTTTCATTCTAGATAAGTAGCAATGGAATGTTGTACAGTGCCATAGGCCACTTACCCATGTATATTAGTATTATACTGTTCATCAATGCAACTATTCTAATATGCATAATACACAACCTAATTCTATGAGTATATACATTATTGAATAGTATTATTTAAACAATAAAATATGCAAGGAATGATAATTCAAATACTTATATTTGTTTGTTTGTTGGGTTAACTCCCTCTCATTCTTTGCTTCTTTTCTACAACTCCATTTTGATGTGGATTGTGAGAAGTGGTAAACTCCCTCTGAATATCTGCATCCTTGCAGAAACTACTGAAGTGTGCTCCTTCTTGATCTTTGCTTCCTTGTAGGAACAACTGAAGTGTGCTCCCTCTTGATCTTTGCTTCCTTGCAGGAACAACTGGAGTGTGCTCCCTCTTGATCTTTGCTTCCTTGCAGGAACAACTGGATTGTGATCCCTCTTGATCTTTGCTTCCTGGATTACCTGTCCTTGAACTTATATCCATCACTATGCATGCTTATTAGTATCATCATTGTGTTATCCTCGAGGTCTCATACATAATCACACATTCATTAGTATAATCTTAATACTATCAAAACACAATAATCTTAAACATGTATAGTCATGATCATTTCAAACACATATAATAAACATTAGTATTCAAGGTTTCAGGGAAGTCTTCTTTTACTCATGCATATTTTTATTTGATCATAGGACTCTTCTGGTTAGTTAAATCATCAATCAAGATAAGAGACATAAAATGCATAAACCCTTGATTACTTACATTTCTAACTTTATGAATAAACATAACCAATCATACCAAGTATACTTATATAATGGATCCTAACACAAGGTAGGATTCTAACTTGATATAGGAAAAACATACCTGGATTGGTATGTTAGCTAGTTATGTCTAACATACCCACATGATGTCTTCTTGTTCTCTTCAATGACTTGTGCTAGTAACCTGCATATCTCATAGGTTAACCATTATAGAACCAAGTTATACATACCTCGCAAATAGATCTTCTAAGTGATTCATGACAATGGATGAACCTTTGTCCTCATGTCATCATGATCATATGTTCTTGAACTAGAACATGATTTGTCTTTCTTGGTGTACCTTTCATGTTAGCGGACAACATAAACCTCATACAACACCATAATGCATTAGTACAATCATAAGTGTCAACACCCTAATCAATGAATATCTTCTATCATGCATTCATAATTTTATTAAGGTGATACGACAAGTCTAAAATCAAGATTGTACTAACCGTAATAACATGAAGACAAACATACCATAAACTTAATCATGAACAAATCTCAAAACATACCTCGATGAGTCATACCTGTCGAGATCGCTTGTAATATTCTTATGTAAGGCCTTAGCCTCATCTCCCTCTGAAACAGGGACTTCTTCACTTATGCAGGTGACCAATCCATCTTCTTCTAGGGTTAACCCAATCCACTTGATTTACAGGAACTGGATCTGGATCTGGATTAGGGTTTGTCAGAGAAACCCTAAAAATTCAAACTTTGAATTTCAAACTTCCGAAAGGATATAAATATGTGCCTTGATGAGCTGATCAAGCTGGTGAACTCATAATTTGAAAACTGCAAAGTTTCACCCCTCAAATTTGCCTTTGAAACTTCCGGATTCATTGGACATGACCCCGAAATAGGGTTTGATAAAGCCCACCCTTCTTCCCAATCAAAAGGTTCGATCCAAAGCTCTAAGATTCTATTTTTCTAAGGAGCTTCCAGCCGTGGTCATAGATTTCAAAAATTTCCATTTTTGCAGAAGCCTTAATTTTCCACTTTTCCAATCAAAGTCCCGAACTAGGGTCTGATCAAGCCCGACCTTCTTCCCAACCAAAAATTTTGATCTTGGTATCTAAATTTTTATTTTGATGAGTAGCATTCAGTCGTAGTCTCCGATTACAAAAATTCCAACTTTCTCTGAAACCCTAAATTCCAGAAGCCATGAATGAAGGTGCTAAAAAAAATTATGTTTTGACAGAAATATGTACTTGATTGTTTCTGGTGTAACTCCAAAATTTTCAATCCAAAGGGTCTGAAAACGTTTCATATGATAGCCCAACCTGTCATATTTCCAACCCCACAGGTCTGACCTCAAATGGATTCTCTGAGAGAGAGTTATGCCAAGTGTCGCAACGTGACCTGTTTATGGGATAAAACAGGAGAGTGAACTTGTACGGCATGCCATGTGTCACTGGTTTAGTTTCGGCCTCTGAAAAAGTTACTTGAGAAAGTACATTCCGTGCACTACTTGTCACGTTTTACTAAATTTCATTTGGAGCTTCCTAGCCCAAGTTATGACCTTTTTTCCAAGGTCACCTGTTTATGACTGAGATCTGGAAGAGGCAGATACCCTATATTTTACAGATCATAAATCACAAAGTGCAATGAATTAGAGGTTTTCCTTTGGACACAAGGTACATGGAGATCTTAGCTTCGCCATGTATGATTTTCAGACCCTGAAACCTCACTGAACTTTATTTATAGTGAAATTTCTACGATGACTGGTTTTTTCTATATCAAGCCCTAGCTTCACAATTGCAACAAGTGTCATACATGCCATACCATGCCTTCTTTCAGGCTAGCTCTAACACCATGTTAATTTTTCAGAATTTACTTCAATCTGCTCTAGGATCTTAATTGAGAGAACAACATGTACAGCATATCAATCATGGACACAATAATGCAAGCACACAAGAGACACAGAGTTTACATGGGGAAAACCATAAAGGTGAAAAACCCCAATAACTTCCTCAGAGATAGACAGATCAATGATACAACCCAAGCATAAGAGATATACATCTCCTAGCAGTAGCTTCTCCTCATACACAAGTGCACCACTCTCCCGAGAGTGTGAGAGAGAATAGGATGATGAAATAGAGTGCCTCCCGCACTCTATTTATACTTGACTTGACTTGCCTAATAACCTTTACTAGGTCGGCCTTAACTTAACCACATAACATAATGCTGACTGGGACGACACCCAATAGGGTGGTCTAATAACCCTTTGACCCACATAGCCTACCCCCAATAGGGTGGTCTAATAACCCTTCAACCCACATGACTTATACAGGGCCGACCCAACAAGGTGGTCTAATAACCCATCAAGTATAAGTTATGACACTTACAATTATAAATGACGACACTTCCGTATAGAGGAATAATAACATCTCTATAGGAATACAAACACTTCCGTATAGAGGAATAATACCATCTCTATAGGAGTACAATATACATATATGAAATACAGTCCGAAGTTACATATACATCAACACTTCTCAAAAGGTTCCATCGAGATATCCCCTTTCCCTAACAAATTCAACATATCCATGCAATCTTCTCTAATTCCTCATAGAAAGATAATCTTGAGTACATCTTTTCCAATCGCCGTGTGGCCAGGCCTTTGTAAATTATACAACAATCTTTCCACAAAATCTTCCAAGCTCTCCTCTTCCTTCTGAACCATTTTAAACAACTCTTCCTTTCTATCTTTGGTTCTACAATATTCTTGATATTTAAAAGAAAGGTTTGTTCCATTTGATCCCAAGTAGTAATGGTCTCACACCCTAGACTCATGAACCAATGCAGAGCATTTCCTTTCAAGGTGGTTGGGAATAGTTTCAACTTCTGAGCACTGGAGGTATAGTCATAACTGCGACAACGGATGTCAAACTCAAAAAGAAATTCATCAGGATATTCAGAAGACTTACCATAGAAATTCGGGAGAACTAATGGTGAGATATTTTTCATAGGACCTGTCCCAAGTGTCTGGAGGATAGGGAATTCAAGTGTGACCATAGTGTCACCAGGCTGATTATCTTCCACTTCCTTTTCACGGTTCTCCTGGCGTTCATTCTCTCCTTCATGTTCTCGATTAGCCATGTTGTTCCAAAATTGAATGGATTTCTTTATTCATTCTTCCTCTGCTCTTGCTTCTTCTTCTTCCCTCCTTCTTCCTCTCGCCTTCTCTCTTCCTATGATTCTCGGCGAGTCTCCAACCACACTTCTTTAGTAACTCTAGTCCTGTTAATATGATAAATATCCTCTTTATCCGGTGCACCCACAATGCTTCCCTTGTCTTTAGGAGGTTTCTTTTCTGCACTGGGAGTAGATGGTCTCGTTGCATTCTCCACCATTGATGTTGAATTCTCAAGATTGGGAGGAACAAAATTTCCTCTTCCTGCAGACATCCGTGGTGGTCTGGTAGAAGAATTAGGTTTAGCAATTATATCGTCGATAAATGTTTGTCTTCCTAGACCTGTGTTACGACCTCGACCTCTTCCACTTGTAGTGTTAGTGTTCAAAGGGCGTTCCCGATTTGTTTTCTTGTATTCATGCATGTTGTAAATGATTAAACCAAAATGAAATTAAAGAAATCAACTACTATCTATGCCTATAAATTACCATCCCTGGCAATGACGCCAACATGTTGGTCACCCTATATGCTAATTAATTACAACCAACACACAGGATGCTCAATATAAATTGTCAACCCAGGGAAGTTTTTTATTTCAATGGAAATATGCATAATATATGCATAAACAATTCAAGTAGTTGATTGAGTAAAATGGAGATAACTCATCCTACCTATCTGCTCAGCCAAACTCATTCCATAAATAAAACTAATCTAACTCATACATCTAGGAATTAAAAGTACAATTATATTCCTACATAAATCAACCCAGCAGTTACTGATATAAGAATGGAAATGAACTAGATTACTTTTTCAAGAAGTTACATCCTATAATTATCAAACTATAGTATTCAATCTTTACCAAAATGATTCATCTAGCAGCTACTATAACTCAATCACAATCTGCATAATCTAATGAATTCAATAAAGATACAACAACAACCATAATTAGAAGCAAGCTTGAACTCTAAATTGATAAATATTGGAAATCCTAGAAAGCATAAATGAATGAAAGGAATTGAAGCTGAGCTTGGCTGTAATAGCTAATTATAATACACCATGCATCAACTAAACTAACCTACACAGTCGACTGTCACACCACACAGTTGCAAGTATTCAGGAATGCAATGATAAGCTACCAGGAAAGAATGCAATTATAAACTCTCTGTTGCAGCTAACAATAATCACTCCTAGTGCGATTCCACACCACACAACAGAAAATAAATTAAACTACCTACTTAACTTGGCAATCTCTGTGAGAAGGTGGGCCCTGGCCTTCTAATAGAGACGCCGTGAACTACCACAAATTAAGACACATAAATATGAATAACTCTGCTCTTTATTAAAGATGGTAATATACAGTCTGAGCTCTCTGTTACAACCCGTACAAAATGATAATTAACCAACCCCCATACTTGGAAAGCCTTCCCATATTTATACATGCAAAATACAATTCGTGATCCACTAATTTTGCGCAGCAATGAATATCTCCGATCTTCATGCTGTGGAGCTACAACTGAACTGTTACATCCATATTGAATAAGGCCGTTGGACATGAAGGATGTTGTTACTCTGGAAGTCAATGGATCAACGGATTAACCAATTGGGAAGCGTCCTATCTGTTGCAACAATGCTCTATTTCAACGAAGTCCTGTTACAGCCTCACGTGGAAAGATGCGCTGTCCCTTTTAATATGTGGAATTAAATCTGAAGAGTAATAGCTGGCATCGCATGTGATTCTTTCCCAAGGAATTGCGGCTGATACACCTATGCTTTGATCTTGACTTAATGGAATCAACACAAGTTAGCATAAATAAAAGGCTAGAATTCATAACCATAACAATCTTAGGCATTAAATAAATGAAGCAATAATGAATTATACCTTGTCAGGATTGCTGATTGATTTGGAAGAAAGGCATGTATATGGTTTATGAAAGTAGGGTATAACAGGGAAAAATGATATAATAAGTGTGGTAAAAAAGGGGCTTTTCTAGGGACCAACAGAGACGATCCCCTACCCCACCTATTTGGGTTGAACTTAATGAAGAGGAACAAAAAATAATAATAGTAATAACTCGAATGAAATTCTACAAACAGTAAGAGACTTACAAGTTGAGCTTATGAACTTTAAAACTGAACATGGGAGGGTGATGAGAACCCAGGAAGATCTAAATGAAGCCTTATTGTGTAAATTGAATGAGATGACTAATACAAAATGTAAAATGAAATGTAAACGAGGAAATTCATCCGCTGAATAACCTTCTTCTGACGAAATCCCTATAACTTGTGAATTAGAATATTCTAGTGGTAGCTCTGAGGGTAGATGAAGGAAGACAAGAAAATATAAAGATGAGATAACATGAGAATTTAAAAAAATAAAACCTCCTACCTTTGATGGTGAAGTAAAAAATGAAGAAGAAGTTGAGGCTTGGATATCTGGGATGAAGAAGTACTTTACTGTGTATAACCTTTCCAACTCTATGAAGGATAAAATTGCCATCTTCAATCTAGTCGGTAAGGATGAGATTTGGTGGAAGGACTTAAAAAGAGCTAAATGAATAAATGATAGAGAAGTTAGTTGGAATTGGTTCAAAAAAGAATTTAAAAATGATCTCTTAGAGTATTACTATGAGGGAAAGATAAATGAATTCTATGAGTTAAGACTGGGATCAATGTCAATGCATGATTTTTGTACTAAATTCTTATCCTTGTTAAGATATGTGCCTTACCTAAATGAAGAAAAGCCTAAAATTCAAAGATTCCTAGGTTGTTTACCTAGCTTTTATAAAGACCGATTAGAGTTTGATAACCCAAAAACTTTATATGAAGCAATGAGGAATGACAAATTAACTTATGATCAATTTAAAAGTAAGAATGAAAATCCTTATAATTTCAAGAAAAGAGAAGGGAATAATTTTCAAAGAATAGAATTCAAGCCCTTCAATAAACATAAGAGTTTTTAGAGGAATACTTTTAAGGATAAACAACAGTCAATTAAAACTAAGTATAAAGATAATTTATTTCATAAGAAAAATGAAGAAATAAAAAGAGAACCCTTACGGTATTGGGGTTGTGGGGAGAGTCATTTCTATCGGGATTGTCCTCACACATAGGATAATCGAAGTATCCATACTGTCTGAGAATCAGCTACAGTTGGAGAGTTTGCTTGGAATGTACCAAAGATCAACACAACCTTGGACAATCATCAAGCGGATTACCAACCTTCCATGACTGAAGTTGAAGGTAAGATCTTTGATAAACCTATTTCTATATTAATTGATTTTGGATCTACTTTAAGTTATATATCTCCTAAGTTAGTAGACTTGTGTAAAATGAAAAGTATGATTTTGAAAAGCCATGGCTAGTGAAATTAGCCACAAGAACAAAAAGAAATGTGACTAGCTTTATTTCTAGTTGCGAAATTTATATGCAAGAACTGGTTACAAAAGTAGATTTAAACATTTTTCCATTAGGATCATATGATGTATTAATTGGCATGGATTGGTTTGAAAATAATAGAGTTGTATTGAATTGTATAGGATCATATGATGTTTTATGATGTAGGATCATAAAACTTTCACTTGTATTGATGAAAAGGGAGAAAATAGACTTGTAAAAGAGATTCCTAAAAATGTTCTTACTAGGAAAATATTTTCTTTGTAATTGAAAAAGTGTGCTAGGAAAGGATGTAAATTGTTTGTTGTGCATATTACCGAAAATGATGACGATAAAACAAAACCTAGATTGGAAGAGTTTCCTCTTTTAAATGAATTTAAATATATATTTCTAGAGGAGATATCTGGATTACCTCCTGGGAGGGATATTGACTTTACCATTGATTTGGTACCTTTGCCTCTAAGGCTCCTTACATAATGAATACACATGAGTTGGTAGAATTAAAATTACAATTGCAAGAATTATTAGATAAGAAATATATAAGACCGAGTGTGTCTTTGTGGGGAGAACCATTGTTGTTTGTTAAAAAGAAGGATGGCACATTAATACTTTGTATTGATTACAAACAATTAAATAAAATGACTATTAAAAATAAATACCCTCTCCCCCACATTGATGACATGTTTGATCAAGTATGAGGAGCTGCGGTATTCTCTAAGATTGACTTAAGGTCTGGATACCATTAAGTAAGAATTAAAGATGAGGATGTTCATAAAACATCATTTAGAACATGGTATAGACATTGCGAGTTCTTGGTTGTACCATTTGGCTTGGCCAATACTCCGATCACGTTCATGTGTTTAATGAACGGTGTTCTCCATAAATACTTAGATAAGTTTGTAATAATATTTATTGATGACATATTGATATACTCTAAAAATGAATAAGAGCATGGAGAACATTTAAAATTGGTCTTACAAACCTTAAGAGAACATAAAATTTATGCAACGTTTAATAAATGTGATTTCTTTCAAGATACAATTCAATACCTAGGTCATCTAATATCTAAGGAAGGCATTTCTGTAGACCCAGTTAAAATCAAGGCAATCATAGATTGGCCAGTTCCTAAGGATGTAACCGAGATTTGATTCTTTATGGGAATCATGGGTTACTATTATAGGTTCATTGAGGAATTCTCTAGAATTTCTTACCCAATAACTTCACTACAAAAGAAAGGAACTAAATTTATATGGTGTTATAAATGTCAAGAAAGCTTTGAAAAGCTTAAACACTTGCTGACCACCGCACCTATTATAAGAATAGTGGATCCGTACAAGGACTTCGTTGTATGTACAGATGCCTGCTTGGAAGGATTAGGTGGTGTGTTACTGCAAGACGATTATGTAATAAGCTATGAGTCCAGAAAACTTAAAGAACTTGAACGAAACTATGCAACACATGACTTGGAATTAGCTGCTTTAATACATGCTTTAAGAATGTGGAGACATTATTTAATTGGAAGGAAATTCACTTTAATGTCTGATAACAAAAGTTTAAAATACTTATTTGATCAACAAAGCTTAAACGTTCGCCAAGAAAGGTGGTTAGCCTTCTTGAGCAAGTATGATTTTGAAATAAAACATATTAAGGTAAATAGAACAAAGTGGTGGATGCCTTGAGTAGGAATGTCATTCTATACTGCTGGATTTCTTTTAGCAGTTATAAGAAAAATCTCGAAGATTTAATAAAATATGCAGCTAAAAATGATGAATAATACTTAAAAATTAAAGAACAATTGGAAAAATATGTTGGTGTAAGTGAGTCCATAGTTTATTCTATAAACTCAGAAGACTTACTAGTCTATAAAAATCGATTACATATACCTAATTATGAATAAGTTAAGCGATTAATCTTGAATGAGTTACATAATAAACCATATTCTGGACATCCAAGATATCAAAAGATGATAACAAAGTTAAGAAAAAACTATTATTGGCCTAACATGAAGAATGATGCTGCAAATGATCTACCTAGATGTATTGAATGCCAACAAGTAAAAACATAACATCAAAATCCAGCAGGGTTACTTCAACCCTTTCCTATTTCAGAATGGAAATGGGAGATAATAAGCATGTGAGATTTTCAATTGCTTAGATCTAGATTCATAAGATAATTTCACATGGAATATTTCTGACAATGAGAGAAGAAGAATAGAGAAGATAAATTGTGGAAATCACTCTGTATTTTATTCATCAATATAATAACAATATATAATACATCTTCCATGGATAAAATTGAATTCCTTGGAGTCAATTTGTAAAGAGCAAAAATAAAATGCTTAGAAAACACAAAAACCCCCTAGGTGGCAAAAGCAGTTTCCAAAACTGTACTAGAAGCTCACGAATTGGCTAAGTATGGTATGGAAGCTCATGAGTGAGTTAAATAGAATGTATTGATGGCTTTAGAAGAGTAGATATGATGTGGAGGCCGAATTGGCCAAGTGGAAAAAGTTTCTAAGTCAACTAGCTTTACCTTTTCCACTAGAAAGCAAAAAAAACGGGACAAAGCTAACTAAATCCGGGAAGCACCTTCTAAAATCATAAATGGAAAGAAATTAGATAGAATCCAATGAAATCTTATCCAGAATATTCTCAAGTGCGCCCTAGTGACTTAGGATGGAAAGTGGTCCCCTAAAAGACAAAACTGACCTATTTTACTTAGTCAAGACTCAGGAAATTAATCATAAATGATTAATTAATTTATCCTAAGTCTAAAATGGTATAGGTGGGTTTTTTAATTCTCCAACAAACCCCCTTAATCCTGACTTTATGTGATGGGAATCGAAAAAATATCAGAAATATAGGGCCCAAGCAACAAGGCTTATGGTCACCCTAATACAAAAAATAACTAGTCCATGTAAAACGAGGAAACAAGGAAAACCTCATGGGAACAAAAACCTCCCTAAAAAATGGACATGCTTGATGTCTTCATACTATCATGTTGCTCATTTGAATGAGTTGAATGGGCTGCCTAAGTAATAGACTTGATGAAGAGATTGTGGATGCCATGATCATGCATCAGTGCACCAATGTTGTGTAGGAAAGAACCATGTGTAGAGGCTCTATGAAGCTCATGTTCTCGTGATGGAGGAGCATCAAATGAATTTTTATGGCTGTTGTAACATATATAATCATATATTAAAACATAATCAATTATGTAAAGAATATCTATGCATAATCCTTCCCAAGGAGAAACATTGAACTCAACACAGTCAATTTATTTTGTAGCTGCAATGTGGTGTACTAGTTCTTGTACCTTCTTCTCAAACTGATGTAGAACCTTTCTGATTTTGCAAATGAGATCATGCAGCTCTGAAATATCAGAATGTGAGTCATATGGAGCAACAACCAGTAAAGATGTGGAGTCTCCATGATCAAACAGAGTTTCAGTAGGAAAAGTGTGAGGAACTAGGTCACCCTGATAGCTGAGCGAGCCTGGAGAGTGTGAGGACTTGAATTTTGAACCATGAGTGATGGGGTCAGGTCCATATGTGTGAAATATCAGTTCAATGATGGCCAAAAACATGGCTGTCCAACCAATGAAAGATATGAAAGAAAAAAGAGAAACAGAGGAAAGTGACACAGTGTAGGAAACCATAGAATTGTGTAGTTTCTTAACTGGAGAATTTGGTGGTTGTAGGGTCTTTTGTGCATCCAATGGTTGAGAAAATTGTGTGGAAGGTGTCATGAATTGCAACCCCCATTTATTTGGGAGATAATTTTAATGCCATATCCCTTCAGGGATTTACCTTGATTTTGAGTAAAACCTTATGTAAAGTCAGTAGTTGCACTTCACATTCCCTAGCAGATGTCTGCCAACTAAATTGAAATCATATGGTTTGATGGATTGGTCAGCAGTGTAGTGTAGAAAACTCGTGACTCCTCTATTCGAGGACAATCATCTGATAAGAAGACAGTTAGGATACTGTCGTAAAGTAGTTAATTTTGTATGGTTAACGATCGAATGCTTACATCACAGGAGATATGTCTCTTGAAATAATCACGGGTAGACACATGCGACTTCCTCTAAGACTAAGACATATCTAGTCTAAAATATGCAACGATCAGTCGCCAGTTAGACTCATGCTACCTAACCCACTTCCACCGAAGGTTCGGTTGTAGGTTTTAAGGTTTAATACAAACCATTTAGTTTCAATAATTTTATATTTATATACATTCCTTGTAGTGTGAGAAAGAGTCATATTCCTATGTTTCAGGTAAAATTATCACTTGAGGTATTATTAAATTAATTATTGGGAACCATTTGAATGTTGCGTATGTAGTTATATATATAGTTGGTATTTAAGGTTAGTGATGTTTGTTCTTTTGTGTATAGTAAATAAAACATGAATACAAGAGGAGAGGGTTACTATATATATAGATATATATACAAATTACATATGCTTTATTCTCTATAAAAGATGTTGACAACGAGACTATTAAGATGTACCAATAATAGAAAACAAAATCATTGGATGATAGAAGGAATGTTATAAAATCGGGAATCTTATAATTAAATTTCCTTCTCTTGTATATCTTTAAATGCCAATATATGTCTTATGGTAGGGTCTTATACTTCATGGATATTAGTGATTTTGATTGTCTGCATGTTTGTAATAAAATTTGACGTTGAAAGATATGGTTGAAAAAAAAAAGGTAAAGTATCATTATCAAAGGAGCTATACAAAAACATTACAGTTTTGGGATAGAGGGAGTCTTTTTTGTTCCGAGTTTGAGGGATAATCTCTCATGTCACCAATTTTGACTCATTCAATTCCCATGGGTAAAAGGGACAAATTTGTCCCTAGGGATATTAATTTTATTTAAGTTTGTAATCATAGAATAAAATTAGCCTAAATCTAGTAAATGAGATAATTTAATTAATTTTAAATTATTTTTATAAATAAATATTCCTAAAAATTGTGCAAGTGGGCCAAGAGGGCTCCCTCATTAGGATAAGCTTGCTAAATTGGAGCCGAGGACAAGAACTTAATTAGCAAGGTGGCTAAAGCAACCTGTTGGATTTAGAAACAGATCAAAAGCAGGTAGGTGTAAGAAGTTTCCAAAAGCAGGAAATTAGAAATATCTAGAAAAATTTAAGGAGGGCGTAGTTTCCAAAAGAGAGCTCAGTTTACACAGAAGGAAACTCTAACAAAGCAGGAAACATATTGAGACAAAGGGGACGCAGTTTATAAAGGAAATAAAAGCTTTTAAGGAAAAATTAAGGCAAGTATATCCACTCATGGGTGGCCCATGTGGAAGGGTTCTCACAGGTCACCAAGCTATTCAACTTGCTTAGCAGGTCACCCTAAATAATATAAAAGAATGATTCCAATTCCAATTCACATCTTTTGACCATTTTGTAATTGAATGTGAGAGCTTTAGCTTCTCTTGTTGAGTGATGTGTCTCAACATTGCTTTGGGTGATGCTCCCCTTAGTCATTATTGTTCCAGTTTCCACTCTCTCTTGCAGGTAATAAATACTATTGTATAGCCATTAAGATCATATTGCAGCCATTAAAGTCTGATCTCAAGTTGGGGTCGAAATTCCTTGAAGACTCCCAAAATATTGAAGAAGGAACCTCTCCTGCAACAACCTTCTATCTTCTTCCTTCTCTCTAATTCTCTGTGGGCATCAACCTATGATGATTTAAATTATTCCATGATGGAGGAGGATTACATATATTCTCACTGAATTTATAGCAGGTCCACTCATGCTTCTCAGAACTTACCTTCACAATGTATTCCAGACTCCAACCAATGGAGCTTTCTTTGATGTAACTGAGACATGGTTCATGTTGGAGGTTACTAAGACCCTTAGAGTCATTTTGGTGCTGAAAAAACATATATAAGATGATTTTTATTCTCTTATAAACCATCCTTGATATTATTCGTAAGTATTCCTCTCAAATTCTTCAAGTAATTAAGTCATTTTCCTACCTATGCTCATTAGACGAGAAATTTTGACTAGTTTTTCCAAAAAGGTTGTAAAATGAGTTATATAAAGCCAAATGTCATTCTGTAAATTTATGAAGGTCATTAAGGTCATAATTAATCCATACCAATTTTTAAAATGCGATTTAGTTCAAATCGTACACGTTCTTGGGTCCACTAGAAGTCAAACTAGTCAGGCAGTCCAACTAGCTAATTTTACTATTTTTCCTGTAAAATATATTATATGAACTCAAATTCAATTATGTAAGTTGATGTGAGTTATTTGGATAATAATGAATCATATTCAAGATTCAAAAAACTAATTAGAGAAGTTAATTTAGTTCTTTGGGAGGCAAATAGGAAGTCCAACCTATTTTTCCAAACTCCACCAGAACCTCCCAAATCTTTAGTAACTCGTGTCCATCATTTAATTAGGAGTTTAATGGTATGATATCAACCACTGGTTATATTCGGTTGTAAGAAATTGATCCTAGTATGCATATGATGGAGTGCCCAGGATGCCTCAAAGTAGACCTCAACAGTAGCTGTTGTTGCAAAGTAAATGGACCCGGAATTTGGCCCTATGTTTGATATGTTTGCTCCTGCATATTCACCCATACATTTGGAATATCCTAAATATCCCAAATTCATAACCCCGGAGTCATCTAATTGTGCCCTTGACCAGTTCTTTTCTAACTAGTTTTTGCTTGTCAAAATTGCGTTGTAAAGTTTTAAATTTTGCATAATATCATATCCAACCTAATAAGGGATATTACATAATCTCATCTTAGTATCATCCTTGGAGTATGAATGGAATGTGTTAAATTTTGAGCATTAATTCAATCTACTCTAGGATCTTTACAGAGAGAATAACATGTACAGTATATCAATGCATAACAATCATATCAAGCATGTCAAGCATCACAAGAATCAAAAGCATGAGAGACAAGAGACACAGAGTTTCCGTGGGGAAAACCCTAAGGTGAAAAACCCCACAACTTCCTCTGAGTGAGAGAAGTATGAGTTTCCGAGTGATGCAAATAGAGATCTCCCGATCTCTATTTATACTAGTCTGTTTTCCCAGTGACCTTATGGGGATGACTTGTCTAGCTAGGTATACCAACCATATAATATATATTTCAGGGCCGAACCCACACATGGTGTTCTCATAACCCTTCGCCAAGTACACACACTTGCGACACTTGTCAATACACATGACGACACTTCCTTATAGAGGAATAACACATCTCTTATAAGGGTACAATAAATATATATGAAATACATAGATGAAATACATTCCAAAGTTACATATACATCAACAAAATGTGGTTAATTTTGAGCATGGTTATGTTCACATTCATGCATTAGATGTAGATCCTATTAGAACCATTCTAATTGGAGAGCAGAGAGGCAAAGTCTACACAGTACTTGGAAAAACTGTGTGGGGAAGGTCTGGGTTGCTATCAGAATCATATGAGGATCAAGAAGATCATAGGATTGAAGGTGCACCAAGAAGAAAATCCTCAGTTCACCAAGGAGAGCATGGAGCTCTATCTAGTACTAGCACGAGTCTCACTCAGTACTATGTTGTTGAGCAGGTACATGAGACAATAGAAGAGTCTCAGAGTTTAGACTTTCGAGTGGTATTCAAACACTTATATCCAGGATAAAATCCAGAGCATGAGGGAAATGCAACAGGGAATAGGGAATCGGGTGGAGGAGATACATATAGTGTTAGAAGGACCTCCCTTGTTAGGAGGGATTGTTAGAAATGATAACTCTGTATGTCCTTCTTGTGTTTTTATGTTTTATCATGGGGGGACATAGTTGTATTTTTCCTAGGCAATTTTATAATGTAAAGTGACTTTATTTTTTAAAAGCGAGTTTGTAATTTACCTTTAAAGTGATATTTAATTTGTGGGGCCCAAATATTTAATGTGCACTTTATTAATAAAAGTGAGTTTATATTGTGCAGTTAAACATAACCCTAATATCTAATTAATCTCATCCTTTGATTAGATAGTTATGGTAGTTAGGGTTAGGGTTTCAATAAGAAAAAGTATAAAATAATGTTTAGGGAAAAGAGAAAGATACCATTCATTCTCAATGTGTGAGATTCACTTGAGACAGGGGTTTGAGAGAGAGAGAGCAACTAGTCAAAATAATTTACAAACAGGTTGCACGTTTCCCAAGATAGGTCCGTGGTACTGTAGCAGTCTGTACAATATGGATTTGAAGGAGAGAACAATCCGTACAAGTTGTTGTTGACACCTATTTCAAGAAAGAGAATGCACAGATCCCGAGGCAACAATTTTACACATATTTCGAGGTAGAATTTGATAGAAAATGAAGATTAACTGCTTAGAATTTAACGTGCAGTGTGTACTCCATTCCGGACACTGTTTTCAAAGATATAAAGTCAACAGTTAATGCAGAAACTGTACCTATTTACTGGCATGTGTGAGAAGGGTTTTCAGATTGCTACTTTTTTTTGAGATAAGTGGAGTGTTTTTCTACTATAAGATTGTTTCTATAAATTTCATATTTGACTCAGATTGAATAAAATCTAATCTCTCTCAAGGTTTTTCTCAATGTGGGTTTTTCCTTGGTCATTGGACCCAAATAACTGTGTTAATGGTTAATGCTCTCAGTATTGTTCAGTTGAAGTACTTAGCATGTGTGTTTTAATATTTTAAATTTGAAAGTATTCATAAGCATTACAACCTCTGGGATGTTAAGTGTTTGACAAAACACATAAGTCATATTTTTGTAATTTTGTTAAAATTTCTTCATAATATATATATGTTTTTAATACCCTAGACACCCTGAGGCTTTGGTGAAGCGATGACCTTCCAGTTGGATAAGTGGGAGCCTGTATAATTGCAATCACCTTTCGAAATATAATTGAAATAAATATTTTAAATCTGGTCAAGTATGTCATTTGGAATATGAGCCATAAGATGCTAGTAAACGAGAATGAATTCCAAAACCATCTTAATAAGGACAAGTCATCCCCTAGAGAGCCAACAATTACATCGAAAATTTGCTTGTTTCGCGATAGTAGAGAGGAGCCAATATCAATCATATTTTCCATAATGATTTGGATCGAGGATGTAACCCAAATAGGTAACACCTTCCTCCAAAATACATGAGTATTGCAAGTAAATTTCCTACCACATTAATGTCTCAAATGATCTACCTCCCAAAGAATATACAACATAGACTTATCAATATAGATCTCCATTCCCATTGCTTGAGAGAAGAGGGATAGAATATCTTTGTATTTTATACCCTCCTGCTTGGAACAGGGGAAAAATAGCAAGACATCATCTATAAATAAGATGTGAGTCAACCGTTCCCATCCCCCAAAGGAAATCCATTGAAATTTCCCCTGTCTTCTTGTAAAAATAATGGCTCTAATCATCCCTTCCACAAACATTAAAGAGATAGGGGTACAATGGGAACCCATGTATCAAACACCCCTTTGAAGGATGAAAAAATTGAATTCATATCCATTAATTAAAATTGCAAATGAGAAAATTTAATACATCCCATGATCCACTTAACTATAGGTATATTAAATTCGACATGAAGAAGCAATAGTCACAAATAAATCCAAGAAACTCGATCAAAGGATTTGGATAAATCCAATTTAATGACAACAACAGGAATATGAGAAATTTTTATGGAATGTACACCTTCCTGGGATGACCTGATGGATTTGTGGATCAATCTACATCTCAAAAAGCATACTTTATGCATTGATGTAGATGACTAATTGAAGTATCCATAATGCTATGGGGAGAGTCATTTCTATCAGTATTGTCCTCACAAGAAGGATAATCGAATTATCCATATTGTCTGAGAATCAACTACAGTTGGAGAGGTTGCTCGGAATGTACCAAAGATCAGAATAGACTTGGACAATCATCAAGCAGATTACCAACCTTCCACGATTGAAGTTGAAGGTAATATATTTGACAAACCTATGTCTATCTTAGTTGATTCTGGATATAATTTAAGTTACATATCTCCTAAGTTAGTAGACTTGTGTAAAATGAAAAAGTATGATTTTGAAAAGTCATGGCTAGTGCAATTAGCCACAGGAACAAAAAGAAATGTGACTAGCTTTATTTCTAGTTGTGAAATTTATATGCAAGAATTGATTACAAAAGTAGATTTAAACATTTTCCCATTAGGATCATATGATGTATTAATTGGCATGGATTGGTTCGAAAAGCATAGAGTTGCATTGAATTGCTTTGGGAAAAATTTCACTTGTATTGATGAAAAGGGAGAAAATAGACGTGTAAAAGGGATTCCTAAAAATGTTCTTACTAGGAAGATATTTTCTTTGTAATTGAAAAAGTGTGCTAGGAAATGATGTAAATTGTTTGTTGTGCATATTACTGAAAATGATGATGATAAAAAAAAACCTAGTTTGGAGGAGTTTCCTCTTTGAAATGAATTTAAATATATTTTTCCAGAGGATATGTCTGGATTACCTCCTAGGAGGGATATTGACTTTACCATTGATTTGGTGCCTGGAGCAGTGCCTTCCTCTAACGATCCTTACATAATGAATACACCTGAGTTGGTAGAATTAAAATTACAATTGCAAGAATTATTAGATAAGAAATATATAAGACCGAGTGTGTCTCTGTGGGGAACACCATTGTTGTTTGTTAAAAAGAAGGATGGGACATTAAGACTTTGTATTGATTATAGAGAATTAAATAAAATGTCTATTAAAAATAGATACCCTCTCCCCCACATTGATGACATGTTTGATCAAGTACTGGGAGCTGCAGTATTCTCTAAGATTGACTTAAGGTCTGGATACCATCAAGTAAGAATTAAATATGAGGATGTTCATAAAAAATAATTTAGAACATGGTATAGGCATTACGTGTTCTTGGTTGTACCATTTGGCTTGGCTAATGCTCCGACCACATTCACGTGTTTAATGGATAGTGTTCTCCATAAATACTTAGATAAGTTTGTAATAGTATTTATTGATGGCATATTAATATACTCTAAAAATGAAGAAGAGCATGAAGAACATTTAAAATTGGTCTTACAAACCTTAAGAGAACATAAAATTTATGCAAAGTTTAATAAATGTGATTTCTTTCAAGATAAAATTCAATACCTAGGTCATGTAATATCTAAGGAAGGCATTTCTGTAGACCCAAATAAAATCAAGGAAATCATAGATTGTTCAGTTCCTAAGGATGTAACTGAGATTCGATCCTTTATGGGAATCGTGGGTTACTATCGTAGGTTCATTGAGGAATTCTCTAGAATTGCTTACCCAATAAATTCACTACAAAAGAAAGGAACTAAATTTATATGGTGTAATAAATGTCAAGAAAGCTTTGAAAAGATTAAACATTTGCTGACCACTGCACCTATTATAAGAATAGTGGATCCGTACAAGGACTTCGTTGTATGGATGGATGTCTGCTTAGAAGGATTAGGTGGTGTGTTATTGCAAGAAGATTATGTAATAAGCTATGAGTCCAAAAAACTTAAAGAACATGAACGGAACTATGCAGCACATGACTTGGAATTAACTGCTATAATACATTCTTTAAGAAGGTGGAGGCATTACTTAATTGGAAGGAAATTCACTTTAATGTCTGATAACAAAATTTTAAAATACTTATTTGATTAACAAAGTTTAAACATTCACCAAGCAAGGTGGTTATCCTTCTTGACCGAGTATGATTTTGAAATAAAACATATTAAAGGTAAATAGAAAAAAGTGGTGGATTCCTTGAGTAGGAATGTGATTCCAAACTGTTCAACTGCTTTTAGTAGTTATAAGACAAATCTTGAATATTTAATAAAAGATGCAGCTAAAAATGATGAAGAATACTTAAAAATTAAAGAACAATTGGAAAAATATGTTGATGGAAGTGAGTCCACAGTTTATTCTATAAGCTCAGAAGACTTACTAGTCTATAAAAATCCATTATATATACCAAATTATAAATAAGTTAAGCGATTAATCTTGAATGAGTTACATAAGAAACCGTATTTTGGACATTCGGGATATCAAAAGACGATAACAAAGTTAAGAAAAAGTTATTATTGGCCTAACATGAAGAATGATGCTGCAAATTACCTAGCTAGATGTATTGAATGCCAACAAGTAAAAACATAACATCAACATCCAACAGGGTTACTTCAACCCTTGCCTAGTTCAGAATGGAAATGAGAGATAATAAGCATGGACTTTATAACAGGATTACCTAAAACAAATAAAAAATTGTAGTTGTTGATAATTTAAGTAAAGATGCACACTTCATACCTATGAAATCTACCTTTAAAGCAATAAACAAAGCTTCTATTTTTTTGAAATAAATTTATTCCAAAAGTTGTGATTTCTGATAGAGATGCAAAATTTACAAGTAATTTTTGGAAGTCTTTGTTTAAAGGTCTAGATACTTAGCTGAATTTCAGTACTGCTTACCATCCTCAGATAGATGGACAAACTGAAAGAACTAACCAAATTTTAGAATATATGTTGTGAATGTATGTAATGGACAAACCAAGTAAATGGGAGGACTATTTACATTTAGTAGAATTTTCTTATAATAATGGATATCAAGCTTCACTAAAAGTGAGTCCCTTTGAAGTATTGTATGGTCGAAAGTGCCACACTCCCATGTCATGGGACAACCCTATTGATATGATTTTTCTAGGACCTAACATGCTGAAGGAGATGGAAAATATTTTCAAGGAAGTGAAACAAAACTTAAAAGTTACCTAAGATCGACAGAAGAGTTATGCAGATTTAAAAAGAACTCCAAAAGAGTTCAATGTTAGAGACCATGTGTATCTAAAGGTAAAACCAAAGAAGAGTACATTGATCTTGGGAATGTGTTCCAAGATGGAACTCAGGTATTGCGTACCTTTCAAAGTGTTAGCTAAGATAGGGATGGTATCCTATTAGCTTGGACTTCCCCCTACTGTAAAAGTACACAATGTATTTCATGTTTCTTTGTTAAAAAAATATGTGCATGATACTACTCAGGAATTGATTGGAATATGATTCAGGTAGAACCCGAGACCGAGTTCCAGACAAGCCTTTGCGTATCGTAGGCATGAATGAACGCATGCTATAGAATCGAGCCACCGTTCAAATAAAAATGCAATGGAAGCACTTCATCCCTGAAGAGGCAACATGAGAAATAGAGGATAAAATGTGAGAGGCATATCCTTCCATGTTCTAGAATGAGCAAGAGAGCTTTGAATAAATAGAACATTGAGGACAGTGTTAAGAATAAGGGGGGGAGAAATGTGATACCCCCAAGACATTATTATTTTTATTTTTGATTTAATATTTTGAAAATATTTCAAAAATAATTTTTTTTGTAAGATTTAGTTAAAAACTCAAAAATATTCACAAGAGGTGTGAGGGACACTTTGCACAAACAATTTATTATTTTATTTGTTTGTTCATTACTTCACAGTTTTGTAAATAGTGAATGAGAGGAAATCTGCGGAAGATTTTTAAAATCGACAGTTTCGAACATCTTAAGCAGGTTCATCCTCAGGAGAAGCAAATCTCACTCTCTTCTTTAGCATGGGGAGGTGAAGAATAAATATTTTTTATGTTTGTTTAGTTTTTAGGGTTAGGGTTTGGAACATGTCGGTTAATTGTTTAAAAAAAAATTATATTCCTTAAAAAGAATTTTTTAATTTGTTTTTAACCTAAGTGGAATTTATTATTATTTTTATATAAATTATTTATTATTAAAATTACTAAAGTTTTTTAATCTATTGTGTTATGTTTTTTAGAAAGTACAATTGTTAATTTTAAAGTATTTTATAGTATAAATTTTTTTAAAATTTTATTTTATTTTATTTATTTATTTTTTAATTTGAAGTATTCTAGTTTTTGATTTAAATAAAAATAAAAGGAAATTATCTTAAGCTACTTTGATAGAATATGTTATGTCTTTAATCTATTGAATAGAACTATCTAGATAAATATATGATTTAAATTTTTATAATGACATAATTTTTTTTTAACTTTATTAAAATATAATATAAACTATTTAGTAATTAACCAAGATAATTTATTATTATTGAGAATACTTTTGGTATAATTGTAGTTTTATATGTGTGAATTATTGGTACACTTATTTGTCTTAGTTGTTGTTAATTTTATTTATAGAATTATTTTTTAGAATCTAATCATGTTAAACGAGTTTATCAAGATAGATTACCTTTATAATTTTGATTTAGATGAAAATAAGAGGGGAAAAATCTTCAACTATGGTTCCATAAGTGATGGAAATTTAGTGTCGTGTTTGGGAAAATAATTAAAGTATGTTTATAAGTGAGTGTTTATTATTTAAAATTCTTAATTTTGGGTATTAGTAAAACACGTAGCTTTTTTATGTTTTTCTAAAAGTATAGTTTGGTTAAACTTATTTGTTTAACTTGTTTTAAGTTTATGAATTATAGGTTTCCAAGCATCTTTTAGTTTTAAGCCATCATATCGGTTGAAGTTCTTTCGACATTTCTCAATTTCTATGGCTTCGCAAGTTTTTCTTCTATAATATTGAGGAACAATGGCTAAGACCTTAGAGTCTTCTAAACAAATATGATGTTTCGTGTTGTGAGTGTGTTCAGCCAGGGCTGAGTTTTTTACTCTTTCATGTCGTAGGTCTGTGCTATGTTCCTTTAATCTAATTGCGATCAATCTACATGTCTCGCCTATGTAGGCTTCATCACATGAGCAAGGTGTTTTATATACACCTTTTTGGTTTTTGGGGTCGATGGGGTCCTTGGCTTTGTCAATCATGGTTCTCACGGAATTGAGAGGAGTAAACGACACCATAATGTTGTTCTTTTTTAGAACACTTGAAATTTTGTTAGTGGTGCCATGTATGTATGGAAGAGTAATTCTAGGGCGGGTTATATCAAATTCTTTTTTATTGATTTTGTTTTTGTTTTTGTATTTGTTTTTTATGTTGCGGAAGACTATATTAATATCTTTACTTTTATAACCATTGTTTATGAGGGATTCTTTGAGGTGCTTTACCTCGTCTTCTAAGTGGTCTTGATCTGAGACGCGCCATGCACGTGTGGCTAGGGTTTTTATAATACCGACTTTCTGGGCTGGATGGTGGTGTGAGTCGGCATGGAGGTATCTATCCGTGTGAGTTTTCTTTCTATATACTTGGGGAGAAAGAGAACCATCTAGTTTTTTAGTGATAAGAACATCTAAGAAAGGAAGGGAATTGTGTACCTCCTTTTCTATGGTGAATTTAATACTCTCACATTGATTATTCATGTGGTTTAAGAACTCATTTAGTTTATCATCACCATGAGGCCAGTTACTAAAAACATCATCAAAAAACCTAAGCCACCATTTTGGTTTATGTGGAAATGCATTGATTGCTTTTTCTTCAAGATATTCCATAAAAAGATTAGCAACAATGGGGGAAAGTGGTGAGCCCATGGCCACACCTTGTGTTTGTTCATAAATCTCACCTTGAAAGCAGAAGTAGGTAGACTTTAAGCGAATCTCCACAAGTTTGGCTATCTCAGGGTTTGATACTTTTTTTATTACCTCAATGGCTCTATCAATGGGAATTTTAGTATAGAGAGATACGACATCGAAACGAAATAATGAATCATTTTTGTCCATTTCCCAGTCTTTCATTTTTTCTACTAGTTGGGATGAGTCCTTAATGAATGAGAATGTTTTTCCAACTAAAGGTTTCAGGATCTTAGCTAAGTACTTTGCTAGATCATAAGTAGGTGAGCCTATTGTGTTTACAATAGGTCTTAAAGGGATGCCTTCTTTATGTATCTTTGGTAATCCATATATGCGTGGCATAATTCCGTTTTTAGGGATGATTTTTTTCTTGATTTCATCACTTAGAGAAGATTTTTTTATTGCATTAGTGACATCTTTTACTACTTTTTTCATTGGGTCTTTTTTTATTTTTCTGTAGCAACCACTCTCCAAATGTTGGACCATCTTTTGTTGGTAGTCTTCGGTTTTTACAATGACGGTGGCATTTCCTTTATCATCTTTCAAGGTCATAACGTCTTTGTTTTCTTTCAACTTCTTTAACGCAATAGATTCATCCTTGGTAATGTTACTTCTCAGTGGTTTTGATTTTTTTTTAAATCTTGGCACACTCTAATCGTATGTCTTCATCTTTTTCATCTGGTAAAATCCTAATGGTATCCTCGACAGCGCAAAATATCTCTTCATGTGGGATGCATTTTGGAGCAACTACAAAATTCAAACCTTGCTGCAAGACGTTGTTGGTGCTGCTGTCCAGCTCGAAACATAACTCACAAAACCATTTTACCATTGGAGAAAAGGAGAAAAACCCACTTACTTCAAACACTGATTGTGGCCAATCCAGGAAGCGAAACCGAACTCCCTCACTTGCAGGTAAGCTATCTCTACCTGCTCTATCAATTTAATCCATTTCTTTAAGTTTTCAATTATGTTTTGGGGGTTTTTAAGCAATTTTTAAAACTAGGGCTTCGTACTCACAAGTCTTGATGAGTAAAATTTGTAGGCAAGTGAAATGTGTGCGAGTTTACTACAAGGAGACTCGTGGGTACCTGCCTCTGTTGAAAAGGTGAAGCCGCGGGTACCACAGTTCAAAAGAAAAAACCACAAAATAATGCATGAAATGAAAATGGGTGATGCAGGATGGTTTTAACTCGGAGAGAGAGGAAGCATGAGGCCATGGACAGGAATGAAAACAGGGATCCTCTTACTTTGAATGCGTTAAGGAGGTGTGGGATCTTAAACTTTTTCTGTACTACAAACATGCGTGCACAAACACACTTGCTCCAAATGCTCATGGGATATTGGGATGCCAATCATGGCATATTTAATCTCCAAGGCGAGATGTTGGATATCACCATTGATGACATATACTTCATAACCGAACTATCTCGACAAGGTGAGGTGTTGAACCTCAAAGGAAAATTTATCGGAGTTGGTGTGTTGTCCATTCAAGATTACATCAACACCTATTGCGTAGCCGGCACCGAAAAAAATGGTATCCAAGTTCCAATTAGGAAATTGAAAGTTTCCCATTGAAGGTGATCTTGAGTACAATAAACATGATCGAGGAAAGTGCGGCACAACACTTAGCCTCATGGAACTACATGCAGATAGGCATAGAATGTCTACGCAATGTTATCTTCGACTGGTGCTCAGGATTACTGGTAAACATGAAACATCAGCTTATAGAATGCAATACATGGAAGACAAAGAATTTTGGATACGGTAGTATATTATGCACCTTTTTCTTCAAGAGAGTCCATTCTCTTAGTCCGGGGATGGCCCTACTAGCGTTGAACCCCCTCAAGCCACTGCTGACTCGGTGGGGAAACATCTTCTTATGTCAGGGTGGTGGCGAAACAAGCTTGTCTGTGAGGAACCTCCAACAATTAATTAATGAAAATGTTTGATATATCAGAAATAACAGAACACAGAATAGATTTATTAACTGCGGGCCACTTCGAGGGGGCAACATCCTTTGAGAAAGCTCAATACAAATAATCTCGGTGCCTTCATTGGCCTCAACACGTAATTATATACTAATTCTATGTGCCAACACTATGGATCAATACCACGGAACATATAATACTATGGGACGACTTACAAAGCATATGCGTCCACTACTATGAATCAATACCATGGAACATATAATACTATGGGCTAATACAAACTATGGATCAATACCATGGAACATATAATACTACGGGACGACTTACAAAGTATATGCGTCCAACAACAATATAATAACAAAGTAAAGAGAAGGGTTGACTCGGGTTCCTAACATCCCCTCTCCCTTAGAAAAAGCTTTGTCCTCAAAGCTTTAGATGTGGAAATTGATGCTGAATCTGAAGGAGTGGTGCCCATGTAGCATCCTCTGGTTTCCTTTCGTGCCACTAAATTAATACCTCTATGATAGATCGAGAGAGAAGCGAACTCCCTTTGAGTGTTAGGGAGGATTGCTTGAAAGGATGTAGACGAAGAAAAACCATATCAACTGCTTGAAAAGTGCACTCAGAACGGTGCTAATCGGCTTGTTGTTTCATTCGAATTCTTTCCATGTGAAGATTGTCCTGCAAAATGTGAAGAATCTAATCGCGGTTTCGAAGAACCGTGTCAATTTCTTGAACTAGCGTACTACTGAGGGTGTATGGAAGAAGAAATGGCAGTTCCTGACCATAGATTGCCTCATATGGAGTCATTTTAGATGCAGTATTGTACCACCATTCAGCGAGAGGGAGCCACTTCGCCCACTGAGGTTGTTGTTCGGAGGTGAAGCAACGAAGATAAGTTTCCAAACATTTATTGGTAATTTTAGTCAAACCATCTTTTTGTGGATGAGACCTTGAACTCATCTTCAATTTGGTTCCCGTGTGGAGAAATATTTTTGTCCAAAAATGACTGGTGAAAGTTGCATCGCAAGCTGAGACAATGGAAGAAGGGATTTCATGAGGACGGAAGAGCTAGTACAGGGCACGAAATTGACTACATTTGTAGAGGCAAGAAACCACAACCAAAATCACTGTCTTCCCTCCAGATTTAGGGAGCCCTTCAATGAATTCCATAGAAATATCTGTCCAAATCCGTGTAGGGATGGGAAAGGGTTCGAGCAATCCCGGAAGGAGCTGGTAAGTATCACATTCATCCACCATCTGTTGAATCGTCCTTTTCATTTCCTACCAAAAGAAGTTACGTTGTGCCCGTTCATACATTTTGAGGAACCCAAAGTTCCCTACCAATGGATAATCATGGAGTTCATAGAAGACATCCTATTGAAGATCTGTGCTCTAGGGAAGCACGAGATGACCCTTGTATCTTAGGGAAGTACCATCCCAAGAGTAATGTGGTACAGTAGAAGGGTTGTTGGCCAACCATTGGATGAGTTGAGATAAGGAGAAGTCATTGACATATCCCCGTTGAATAGATTGCAACCAATTTGGAACATGCATAGAAATAGATGAAAGAGAAACTTGGTCATCAAATGTGCGAGAAAGATCATCTACTACCAGATTGTCCTTACCCTTCATGTAAGTGATCTCATAGGAATAACCCATGAGTTGGATAACCCATTTCAGTTGTGCTAGGGAGGAGACCCATTGATCTAGGAAATATTTCAGACTCTGGTGAGCAGTCTTGATGCATAAATAATTCCCTAATAGGTATGGCCACCACTTCTGTACTGCATGCATAATAACCATCATTTCCTTCTCAGATGTAGAGGCGGATAAATTATTACCTGAAAGGTCTCTTGAAGGCAACAATCCCACTGATTCAGTAAAGACACTTGCATATCTACCCAAATTGTGTTGTAGATCCAAAGGAGTAGTGAAGACCATTAATGGGTGCATCTGAATGGAATGGAGCTGAGTGATGACATTATGTGAATTCTTCTTAAGGAGCTTTTCCAGGCGATGTGAACTGATGATGCAGAGAGAACCTAGTTGTAAGCCTATAAATGTGTGTTTTTTCCCATTGACTGAAAACTACAACCAAAGTTCAGCAAAATCCCATAAGATGGGGCCAAGTGTGCATAACCATTGAGCGCCCAAAACCACATTACATCTTCCTAAGGCCAAGGCAAACATGTCTGAGTGCACGTTCTAATATTCCATAGAGATACGCACATTGCGTCACTTCCCCTTGCAAGGTAAGGTTCCCCCATTAGAAATCATGACTTCAAAGTTGCAGCAAGGATGGACAAAACAATCAACCTATTTGGCGATTCGAGGGTCAATGAAGTTATGAGTGTTACTAGAATCAATGAGTATTGTAAGAGGGATCTTCTTGAAGTAACCCTTGACCCGCATTGTTTGTGGGGTGGTGACTCCAGCTAAAGCTTGGAGAGATATCTTTGGGTGGTCGTCCTGATATGGGGGGTCAACATGAGGCTTTTGAATGTCGATCGGATCATCAATTGTATCTGAAGCTTATTCACCAAGTTCAGAGGCAGGCTGAGAATCCACATCCAAGAGATAGAGATTTTTCTCAACACATCTATGTCCTCGAGTGAATTTCTCATCACAATTATAACAAATCCCTTTTTCTCTATGTGCTCGCATCTTTGCTTCAGACAAATGCTTGATAGGAGTTGGTCAAGGAGCTAGCGCGATGGGCGGTCGTTGGGAAACCATATTTCTGAATGAAACAAAAGTGGAGTTGGAGCATTGTTGGGTTGTGATCTTGTCCTCCTCCAACTTAGCCAACCCTAGGACTTCCATCATTGTGTTGGGACAGAACATGTTAACCTCTGATCGGATTTAATCCTTGAGACCACTGATAAAACAACTCCTGTAGAATTCATCAGACAATCCTTCTGTGTGATTGGCTAGTTTCTCAAATTCTGTCTAATACTCTCTCACAGTTCTAATTTGACGAAGTTTAGTGAGTGCTCTTGTGAAGTCATCAAAAGCACTAGGACCAAATCATTGCAAAAGGAGTTGGAAAAAATATGTCCATTTTGGCTCGTCATGAGCTTTGATGTACCAATGGTACCATTGAAGGGCTTCTTGTTCCAAATGAAAGGAAGTAAGTGGAACTTTGTGGACATCAAAAGAATTATGTAGACTAAAATATTGTTCTTCCCCGTAAGTCCATCCAGTCGGATCAGTACGATTGAAGCGAGGAAAATCAAGCTTCGACCCACGAAAATTGCTGGAAGAAGAGAACCTAGTGGCTGTAGAAGATTATGGCTGTCGTTTATTGTTCATGGATGAATGCTGAAGATGGAGGATGAGAAATTTTTCATCCATATCTTGGAGTTTGGTTTTGAGGGCCGCAATTTCTGCATCCATGATTTGTGCTCCTGCGTGGGTGACAACCATAACCAGGATTTTTTTTTTGTGAATGGGTAGAAAAACAAAAACAAAAGCTTCTTTAGTAAAGGAAAATTTGGATTTGGGAAAAAATATGATGGGTAATTGGGATTTGATTATGTTTTGGACACTTTCTGATAGACAAGGAAGCAAAAAATGGGGATTTCAGAAGCGGGGTGAAAGAATGAGAAAATTTGTCAGAGAGGGACAAAGAAGCAGAAACAGGAAATGAACACTTTGGAAAAATTTAAAGGTGATTGGGTGAAAATTGAAGAAGTTATGGAAAAGCCTAAAAATAGACAAATGTGGTATTTCTAGCATCGGGAAGTGGAATTTAGGATAGGTTCCTCAGGAATGAAATAAGCAGAATGGGATTGCAGGGGTGTCAATGAAGTTTCAAGGGAAACAGAGTGATTGACAACATAATGGATCTGCAACAACGCGAAAGTGATAAGCAACAGTTCTGGACAGATGTAATATGTGATTTATCAGCTGGAAATAGGTATGGACCCCAGGTATGCATGGATTCCTAAAGTTTCAGGGGATTCACTCGACCACCAATGTTGTCTAAAGACTTGTGTATTGGAGCAGTACCCCTCACTCCATGGCTCGGGTAAAACTGATAACCGCTTTGACACAAACGACAACTCTTGGTTTACCTCACGGGTGGGAACTAGTCAATTAGGTAGGGGTCATTGCCCTTTTCACTCATAGGTCCTCTTAATGGGCCAACTAATTTGGGGTTCCTGTGGTACTCCTCACAATGATTTTTAGGGATTATTCCCCAGCAATTCCCATATTTAAGCGGATAGGGATGATTCTTGGATCCGAACCTGCAATTGATAGGAACAAATACAGATGCGAAAAAAAAATTGGCAGAAATTCCACCCAACGAACCCAAGAAAGTGCTCTTATACCATATGTGAGGAACCTCCAACAATTAATTAATGAAAATGCTTGATATATCATAAATAATAGAACACAAAATAGATTTATTGATTGTGGGCCACTTCGAGGGGGAAACCTCCTTTGAGCAAGCTCAATACAAATAACTTCTCGGTGCCTTCATTGGCCTCAACACGTAATTATATACTAAGTCTATGCGCCAATACTATGGATCAATACCATGGAACATATAATACTATGGGATAATACAAACTATGGATCAATACCATGGAACATATAATACTACGGGACGACTTACAAAGCATATGCGTCCAACAACAATATACTAACTAATGATGTATTTGTAACTTCGTAAGATATTATTGTATGTATTACTCTTGTACTTTATTATATTCATGATGGAAATGTATTATTCCTTCAATTAGAAATGTCGTCATTTGTATTTGTAAGTGTCTCAAGTGTCGCAAGTATTATTGTAAGTGTTGCAACTTGTATTTGATGGGTTATTAGACCACCGGTGTGGGGTCGGCCCTGTATGTGTCATGTGGTTGGGTTTTTAGGCTTCCTTAGGAAGTTGTCCCTGTTAGAATTAAAGGCGGGTTAAGTTGTGTATAAATAGAGAGTGAGTGTGTCTCATTCTATTCATTCACTCACTCATCCAACTCGCATTAGTTGAGAGAGGAGTGCGTACAAGTGGAGGAGGAGTAGCTGCTGGAGTCATCTATCTTTTGGGGATTGATCATTGTGATCTTTGTATTGGGGCTTATTCTATCTCTGAGGAAGTTGCGGGTTTTTTCACCTTCTTGGTTTTCCCCGAGGAAACTCTGTGTCTCTTGTGTTTATGATTGTTATGATGTACATGTTATTCTCCTAGTAGGATCCTAAGATAATGTTTGAATGAAATTATCGAAAAATTAACATGGTATCAGAGCCGTGCTAAGAAGAAGACACTGTGCAACTGCGGAAGCTAGGGATTCTTAATATTTGGGTTTCTCTCCTCAGAAAATCAAAGGCAAGAGGCTAGGCTGACTCTCCTTTCAAGGGCGCATCTTTTTGTCAATACATAATTCAATTCTGAGCACTTTCAGTTTTTGGCCTGTCACTACTGCGGGAAATTAGAGTTTCAGAGAAAGTTGGAATTTTTGGAATCCGAGACCACGGCTGGATGCTCCTCAAGAAAATCGAAGTTTAGAGACTAAGATCGAATTTTTTGGTTAGGAAGAACCCCGGGCATCATAAAACCCTAGTTCGGGATTTTGATCCGAAAGGTGGAAAATTAGGGTTTCTGCAAAAGTTGAAATTTTTGGAATCTGTGACCACAGCTGGATACTCCTCAGAAAAATCAAATTTTAGAGCACAAGATCGAACTTTTTGGCTGGGTAGAACCTTGGGCATTATCAAACCCTAGTTCAGGATTTTGACAAGAAGATCCAGAAGTTTCAAAGGCAATTTTGAGGGGTCAAATTTTGCAGATTTCAAAATTGAAGTATACCAGCTGGATCAGCTCAGCAAGGCGCATCTTTCCATCCATTTAGAAGTTTGGAATTCAAAGTTTGAATTTTTAGGGTTTCTATGACAAACCCTAATCCAACTCGAGATCCAGTTTTCAACAAATCAAGTGGTAAGACCTAAATCTTTTATTTCCATTTGAGTTTCTCATTAATATGTCTCACCACACCAAGCTTGAGGATAAGCTTGAAGGAGCTGACAACTTCCGAGCATGGAAGTATAGGATTGGGCTAATCCTAGAAGAGAATGATTTGGACACCTACATAAAAGAAGAGGTTCCAGTTCCAGAGGAAGATGAGGCTAAGGCCTTACATAATAAGAACTTGGTCAAAGCAAAGACAATCATTGATGATTCTATAAAAGACCATCTCATATCCCATGTGTCTTCTCTAAAGATACCTAAGGATATCTTTGAATCCTTGACCAAGTTGTTTGAAGGAAAGAATATAAATCGGAAGATGACTCTGCGGAATCAATTGAAAGGGGTAAATTTCCAGAATGGAGAGACCATCCAATCCTACTTTACTAAGGTCTCTTAGATCAAAGAACAACTTGAAGCTGTGGATGAAGTAGTGGAGAATGGGGAAATTGTCATGACCACATTGAATGGCCTACCTAGGTCATGGGACTCCTTCATTCAAGGTATCTGTGCAAGAAAGAAGTTGATCTCCTTCAATAGACTATGGGAGGAATGTTCACAAGAAGAAGCTAGGCTTATGGCCCGAGAAGAAAAGATGGGAAATGAAGATCAAGATCTCACATCACACACCAAGAAAGGTAATCCCAAGAGGGAGCAATCTTTTCACAAGAGATCTTCACACCACCATCATCAAAGAGATAAGAAATATCTGATATGCTTTAGTTGTAATGAGAAGGGACACTTTTCCTCAGAATATCCCAAGAACAAAAGGAACTCCAAGAAGAAGAAGAAGAAGAAGAAGAAGAAGAGAAACAAGAAGAGATATCATGCTCATGTTGCTGAGGATGATGAACCTCCCAAGAAGAAGACTAAGGTAGAAAGTGAAGACTCTTCAACTGACGATGAATATGTTCTAATCTCTGCTCTCACAGGTACTGTTACACATGGGTGTAATGACTGGCTTATTGATAGTCGGGCTTCTAAACATATGACAGGATTAAAAGAATCTCTTATGGACCTATCAAAAGATGAGTCACCTCATAAGGTGAAACTTGAATATGACTATCAATACCCTATAAAAGGAAGTGGTGAAGCCTCCTACAAGTTAGACTCTGGGAAGTCTTTAAAGATGCAAGATGTTCTATATGTGCTTGGACACAAGAAGAATCTTCTCTCCATATCATCTTTGGATGCAAAAGGGATGAGAGTTGCATTTGTGGATGGCCAAGTACTTATGTGGCCAAAAGGCAAGACCATAGATGATGCAATAGTGATTGAAGAGCAAGAGGGAGGATTGTACAAATTGAATGGACAACCTAAGCATGCCATGGTACATGAGTCCATGGAGCCAAGTGAACTTTGGAAAAGAAGGCTTTCACATGTGCACTATAAAATTGCAAGCAAAGTAGTAGAAGGTCTTCCTGAAATCCCGTCAAAGCATGAAGGTGTTTGCAAAGGATGTGCAAAAGGTAAGAACAAAAAAAAGAAGGCATTTCCAAGCAGTGAAAGCAAGGAAAAATAAATCTTGGAAATTATCCACCCCAATGTATGCGGTCTGATGTCCTCTAGTTCTCTGAGTGGGAGACTTCAAGAATTTATGCAGTGATTCAGGGATTAAGAGGGAGTTGGCCACTCCTTACAATCCACATCAGAATGGAGTTGCAGAAAGGAAGCAAAGATTGAGAGGAAGTCCACCCAACAAACAAACAAAGATAAGTATTTGAATTGTCATCTAATTGTTTAAATAATATTGTTCAATGATGTATATACTTATGTTCATATACTTAGGTTGTGTATTAAGCATATTAGAATAATTGCATTAAATGAACAGTTTACTACTAATATAATGGGTAAGTGGCCTATGGTACTGTACAACATTCCATTGCTACTTGTCTAGAATGAAACCTCTTTGCTGACATGTTGGGATTAGTGAAAACTCTTAACAATGTTCTGGTAGAGATGGAAGGCATCTAGAAAGTTATCGTACGAATACAGGATATGGATGAATGTTGTATTGAGGCATTGGCTAAGATAATTGCATGACTGTATGACATATTCCTTTATGTGTAATACTTTGTTCTGTAAACTATCAGAAGTTTCTAATCATGCAATTGAATTTGTCTTGTAGGAAAGATTGTGTACAATCACCCACAAAAGAAGGACTGCAACATTTGTTCCAGCAACGAAGAAAACTATCTATTGAAGATATTGAAGAATATGAAGTTCCCAGGATCCGGGATGCAATAATGGAAGAATGCCACAATCGAGGAATACCAGTCGATCATGAAGAATGATGTTTGGGATGTGGTCCCAAGACCAAAAGGAAAGTCTGTTGTGACTTCCAAGTGGATCTATAAGATCAAGCATGATGCAGATGATAGCATAGAGACATACAAGGCAAGATTTGTACCTCGTGGCTTCTCCCAGAAAGAGGGGATATATTATGAAGAAAAAATTTCTCCTGTAGCCAGATACACTTCCATCAGAACAATACTTTCTCTAGTTGCAGTGATGAAATGGAAGATACACCAGATGGATGTCAAGACAACTTTCTTGAATGGTGTAGTCGAAGAGGAAGTGTATGTGGAGCAGCCACTTGGTTTTGAGACGCATGACATGAAGTCATATGTGTGCAGATTGAAGAAAGCCTTGTATGGCTTGAAGCAAGCACCTAGGACATGGTATGGTAGGATAGACAGCTTCCTGTCCAGTTTGGGCTTTACCAAGAGTAAAGCGGATTCCAACCTTTACTACAAGGTTGAGGAAGGCAATCCAGTGATACTCCTATTGTATGTGGATGACCTGTTTGTGATAGGTGAGTATAGATCGATTGCCGACACAAAAAGGAAGCTTGCTGCTGAGTTCTAAATGAAGGACTTGGGTATGATGCATTACTTTCTAGGTATGGAGGTGTGGCAAAGTGCAGAAGGAATCTTCCTTGGACAAGGGAAGTATGCAGTAGAGATCCTAAAGTGGCTCAATATGATGGACTGCAAGGCCATGGACACACCTATGGCATCGAACTTGAAGCTATTGAGTGATGCTTCATCAGAGTCAGTTGATGCCACAATGTATCATCAGATGATTGGGTCCTTGATGTACTTGACAAACACGAGACCAGATATTTGCTTTGCGGTGAACACCTTGAGCCAGTTTCTGACAGATCCTAGACATGTTCACCTGATTGCTGTAAAGCATATTTTGAGGTACCTGAAGGGTACAAATTATTATGGGCTCAAGTATGATGCGAATCAAAAGTTTAACCTAAAGGGTTATGTTGATTCAGATTGCACAGGTAGTGCTGTAGATAGGAATAACACTTCGGGGTGCTACTTCAGTATGGGATCAGGTGTGATCTCTTGGTTTAGCAGGAAGCAATCCTGGGTAGCACTGAGTACATCTAAAGTAGAGTATGTCGCAGCTTGTTCAACTAGTTGTGAGGCAGTATGGCTAAGGAAGCTATTGTCTGATTTATTTTATCTCTAGTTGGATGCTGCCTGTATCTATTGTGACAAACAGAGCTGTGTGAAGTTGTCAGAGAACCCGGTGTTCCATGACAGGTCAAAGCACATCGAGATCAAATATAACTATATCATGGATATGGTGCAAAGAGGAGCAGTGAAGCTCCAGTATGTTGCGACAGATGAGCATATTGCAGATGTGTTGACCAAACCACTACCCAGAGTGAAGTTTGAGTACTTTAGAGAGAGGCTTGGTGTTCTTCAAATAGAAGATACTTCGAGGATGAAGTGATGGAACGCATTTGAAGGATCCATTCCAAGCATGGTGGTAGGAGGATCCTTCCCATGGCTGTGGATGTAAGAGTTGTATGATGAGCATCAGGACGATGCTCTGGCTGATGTTCTACATGATGATATCAGGATGATCATATGTGATGATATGCATCAGGTAGATTCTTTGTATGATCAGTTCGATCATGTGTGATGAGCATCAGGATGATGCTCCAGATGATATGCATCAAGACAATGCTGTGATGATGATCAGTTGGATCATTTTCATCAGGGTGATGCTTTGTATGATTATCAGTACAATCATGAACATCAGGAGGATGCTCTGTGCGAGGATGATCAGGTGGATAATGAGTATCAGGTCGATACTCTGTGGCCGTGTGTTCGGATATCCACATCATCTATTTCGGGATACATCATCTATTTCAGGATCTTGCATGATCTATTTCAGGATATGACCTATTTCAGGATTCCTATTTCAGGATATGATCTATTTCAGGATTCTGCATGCACAGGCATGCATCCCAGTCACCAGTTTGATGCCTCCAGCACCTTATCCACCTTCTTCTAGCACCCGGGAGCCACCTACCACAGAGTTTTAGCCCTCCTAAGCTGAAAGGTGCCCGCTTCTCACCTACTGCCAGAGAAGGGCGCACTTGTTCACCTACCACTGCAGATTCACTCCAGTTACATTCAGTTAGCTCCGATTCTCCCTGATTTGAGGCTAGTTTCACTCCCGACTGACTGTATCACTTCCGTTTGACCTCCAGTTCGATTAGGTGACTTGTTCTGACTTCAGTTAGCCTCCCATGCGCCCCCACTGAGCCTCCAGATCCTATATCAGTGCTACACACTTCAGTTACATTTATTATGCTCAGTTAGACTCAGATTGACACTTGGATGACTGGTTGTTGTGATTGATGAGTACCACCGATGATTTATGAGGACTCCTAGACAGAGTCAAGCTACTCCATTCAGTGATTCGAATGGCCTACTTAGTCAATTCGAATTGCTCATTGACAGTATTGTATTCTATTGTAATTCATTCACCCTTTCTGGGATAGAGAGCACTGCTGCATGTTTTGCACAGTTTTGCACCATATTTTCTATGTTCATCTGTTGTGATTGATTTACTTGTTCATTAGATCTGCTGTGACTAATTTTACATGGTATCAGAGCCATTGCAGGGACAAGATCTCTTTTCTACAGGTGTTTATACAAGAAGATTTGACTGAATTGCTAAAAATTGCAAAAGTTTGGCATGAGATATCTCAAGGGCATTCGCTCCTGTGCATGCAAAGCTTGGAAAATATTCCAATACCACTCCAGAAGCTTGAGTTACCACATAATTCCTGGATCTGATACATTGGACCCATTCAACATTGCTTGAAATCCAATCCCAGGTGTGATGCAACTCTCAAAGGGTGGATTGTTCGACCTTATTGTGGTTGTTTTGATGTGATTTGCAGGTTTATTGTCTCCTCCAAGTGCACTCGCTATTTTCTGCATGCAAGGTTTCCTCCTTCAATTGCATTCGCTATAGTCTGCATGCAAGCTTCCTCTTCATCAGTTGACTCAATCCTTGCAATGGAATACTCTTCTTCAAAGCCTATCCTCACCCCATTCAATTATTTTGATTGGAAAGATGATATGGAGATCATATTACGTTCAAAAGGTTACTACCGAGTCACCATTGGTCTTGAATTGGAGCCAAACAATGTAGCAGAAAGAACCAAACACTACAACAAGCTTGATGAAGCTTACGGTCTTCTTTGTCTCTCCATCTCCAAGGATCTTCACTTCCATCTCAGCGGATTGAAGACTCCAAAAGCCATATGGGAGCAACTTGAAACACTATTCGGCAAGCAGGATGAGCTTAGGGCTTTTCAATTAGAGAATGAATTGATTGGCCTTAATCCTGAGAATTTCGAGACCATCAATGAATTCTTCACAAAATTCAAGAACTTGAACTTGCAATTGAAGAACAGTGGTGTTATCAAAGAGGATAAACAGTTGATCCTCTCCATTCTAAGCAAGCTTGGGAAAGATTATTCGGTATTTGTCTCCACTTTCAATTCCGATCGGCTAACTACCCCGAATTGGAAGATGCCTACCTTGAATGCCTTCATTGAGTCCGTTACGAAAGAGCATGACAAGTTGATTCAAATGGGGTCCATAAGCTCCAAAGATTCATCCCTATTTGTTCAAGGACCCAAGATCTCGAATGGTAAAGGAAAGCTAAAGAAGGAGAAGCCCAAATTCGAGCCTCACAAGCAAAAAGACAAAGGCAAGCAAACGGATGCACCATCCAGTTCGAAATCCAAGCAAAAGGGCAAAGAAGGTAACCAAAAATCTAAATGTACTTATTGTAACCGTGGCTTTCATCCCAAAAGTTCATGTATGAAGAAGACTATAGATCAAATGGCCCTCCTTTTGGAAAAGAACAACATAACCCTTCCTGATGGTGCAAGGAAGAAGGATCGGAATGATGATCATGAAAGAGGACAAGCACTCATGGCAACGGTTTCGAAGCCCTCAACTCTCTTGATAGATTCGGGTGCATCAAATCATATGGCTGCAAACATTGATTCTTTTTCCTCATTCGATCCAAACAGCTCCATCCCCATCCATTTGGGAGATGACTCAAAAATTTCTTCAAAGGGCAAAGGTACGATTCATGTAGAACATGGATGCTTTCAGAATGTTCTCTATGTGCCTTCCTTAGCTTCGAATCTCCTTTCTGTGTATCAAATGACACATACTGGTGATCCAAAGAAAGTCACATTCAGCCCTAATACAGTTGAAATTTCTGATATCAAAAGTGGAAGACTAGTTGCGGTTGGAAAGGCAAACCACACTGCTAAATGTTATGAGTTTTCGCACTTTATTCCACTTGCAAAGCCCACTGCTCTTCGCACACATGGTAATGAGGTTAGTAGGCTTTGGCATGAAATATTTGGACATCTAAATTATAAGTATTTTCTGCTGCTATCAAATAAATCCATGGTAGATGGGCTTCCACAACTCCGTTCCTCGAAGGGAATATGCACCGGTTGCATTATTGGGAAGCACCCCGAGCACAGATTCGACCGCGGCAAGGCTAGCAGAGCCTCTACTATTTTGGGATTGATCCATTATGATATCAGCGGTCCGCTGCCCCATATGTCATTAAATGGTTCAAGGTATGTTTTGACATTTATTGATGATTATTCTCGCTTTACATGGGTATTCTTTCTCAAAAACAAGTCAGAAGTGCTTGGAAAATTCAAGGATTTTAAGGCTTCTGTTGAGACCACCACTGAGAGCAAGATCAAAGCTCTTAGATCTGATAATGGTGGGGAATATATCAAGTCCGAGTTGCTGCAACTTTGTGCCCAAAGCGGAATCAAGATCCAACATACAGTTCCCTACACACCCCAGCAGAACGGTGTAGCGGAAAGGAAAAACCGGTCACTGAAAGAGATGGCTACATGCATGATTGAATCAAAAGGTTTGGCTGCAAATATTTGGGCTGAAGCAATCAATGTTGCTGCATATATACAGAACCGAGTTCCACATTCATCCGTGAAAGGTATGACTCCTTTCGAAGCATTCTTTGGTCACAAACCGGATGTGTCAAATTTGAGAGTTTTTGGCTCTACTGCATGGGCTAGAATTCCTTCTGAGAAGAGACGAGCTTTGGATCCACAAAGTATCGAGTGCATATTGATAGGATATGGGGAAGAATCAAAAGCATATAAACTCATGGATATCAGATCTAAAAAGATATTCATAGAGCGCAGTGTGCAGTTTGAAGAACCGCTTCAAGAATTGCAACTAGTCGAGGAAAAGACTGCCGATCCACCGCCTTCACCAGAAGAAGATCCGAGCAGCGATAAGGAAGGTATGAGTTCTGATATTTCTGATATTGTAGCAGCATATGATGATCATGACATATCAGGTTCGGAATCCGATCATGATGATCCTCCTCAGTTACCAAAGTGGGCCCAAAACACTCTACAATCTGCTGGTTCTAGTCTTGGAAATCCTGCTGATCCGAGACGAACAAGAGGAGACTTTCAAAGGGCAGGTATGGCTCTTTCTATTGATGATCCTTTTCTTGCTGAGACTTGTTATTTGATGGCTGTTTCAGATCCTACATCATACTATTCTGCTCATCGAGATCCGAGATGGCAAAGTGCCATGGATGAAGAGTATAGTTCTCTTCAAAAGAACAATACATGGGATCTAGTTTCTCTTCCACCTGGAAGAAAATTAGTGAAGTGTAAATGGGTCTACCGTACTAAAGTTGCTGCTGATGGCACTATCAGCAAATATAAAGCAAGTTGGTGGCAAAAGGTTTTTCCCAAGTCCAAGGAGTGGACTACACAGAGACCTTTGTACCGGTTGCAAAGATGGATTCCATCCGCCTTGTTTTAGCTATTGCCGCATCCAAGCACTGGGAAGTGCACCATATGGATGTGAAGAGTGCATTTTTACATGGATACCTTGCTGAAGAGGTCTATATGCAGCAGCCAGAGGGTTATACATCAGATCCATCATTGGTTTGTAGATTGAAGAAGTCTTTGTACGGGTTAAAACAGGCCCCAAGAGGTTGGTACGCAAAGATGGACTCCTTCCTTCTTTCTCAGAATTTCCAAAGATGCAAATCTGATCCGAATGTCTATCTTCAGCGATTTAAAGGTAATTTGTTGGTTATTGTACTTTATGTTGATGATCTGCTTATTACTGGTAGCACACTTACTTCAATAAACAAGCTAAAATCTGCCTTAAATCTAGCTTTTGACATGAGCGATTTGGGCTTGCTGAGTCACTTTTTGGGCTTGGAGATAGCTCAAAATTTCGATGGGATCACTATATCTCAGCAAAAATATGCTTCCGACCTGTTATTGAAGTTTAATATGGCTGAATGTAAGGCAGCCCCGTTCCCATTCCTCTCAGGAATCAGTCTTGAGGAGGGAGATTCCACACCGCTTGCAGATTGCAGTATGTATCGACAGTTGATTGGTTCACTACTTTATTTGACACATTCACGGCCTGATATCTCATATGCCGTGAGTGCCGTGTCAAGATATATGCAGCAGCCACATGAGCTTCATTGGAGAGCAGCCAAGCGGATCTTGCAGTATGTGCAAGGTACGAGACAGTTTGGCATACATTATGCTGCAGATTCTGAGCTAGATTTCATTGGTTTTACTGATTCAGATTGGGCAGGTGATAGCATTGATCGGAAGTCCACTTCCAGTTATGTTTTCATGATTGGTCATGGTGCTATTTGCTGGTCCAGCAAAAAGCAAGCAGCCATTGCACTTTCTTCAGCAGAGGTAGAGTATCGAGGGGCAGTCAATGCCTGCATTCAGGCAGTTTGGTTGCAGGGTATTCTTTCCGAGTTTGGTTTTGGTGGCGCTACTTCGACTGTCCTATTTTGTGACAATCAAAGTGCTATCAAGATCTCCACAGATCCAGTTCAGCGGCAGAGGACCAAACACATTGATCTTCATATGCATTACATTCGACAGTTGGTGCACGACCGCACCATCATTCTGCAATATTGCCCTACTGATGAGCAAATTGCAGACATCTTCACCAAGAGCTTCACTGAGAAGAAGTTCTCTTACCTCCGTTCACTGTTGGGGGTGAGTTCCATCATGGTGGAGACAGATTGATTCATTATTATGCTTTAGCTTGAGGGGGGGCTTTCTTCCCACTGGGTTTTCCCTCTTTCCTCACTTAGTTTATTTTCAACATTTTTTGGATTATTGTATTGGGGTGACCTTTGGTCTTAGTTACCAGGGCCCCACATTATTTTTAGTTGGCACATCATAGTCTAGCTTGAGGGGGGGTGTTCGGATATCCACATCATCTATTTCGGGATACATCATCTATTTCAGGATCTTGCATGATCTATTTCAGGATATGACCTATTTCAGGATTCCTATTTCAGGATATGATCTATTTCAGGATTCTGCATGCACAGGCATGCATCCCAGTCACCAGTTTGATGCCTCCAGCACCTTATCCACCTTCTTCTAGCACCCGGGAGCCACCTACCACAGAGTTTTAGCCCTCCTAAGCTGAAAGGCGCCCACTTCTCACCTACTGCCAGAGAAGGGCGCACTTGTTCACCTACCACTGCAGATTCACTCCAGTTACATTCAGTTAGCTCCGATTCTCCCTGATTTGAGGCTAGTTTCACTCCCGACTGACTGTATCACTTCCGTTTGACCTCCAGTTCGATTAGGTGACTTGTTCTGACTTCAGTTAGCCTCCCATGCGCCCCCACTGAGCCTCCAGATCCTATATCAGTGCTACACACTTCAGTTACATTTATTATGCTCAGTTAGACTCAGATTGACACCTGGATGACTGGTTGTTGTGATTGATGAGTACCACCGATGATTTATGAGGACTCCTAGACAGAGTCAAGCTACTCCATTCAGTGATTCGAATGGCCTACTTAGTCAATTCGAATTGCTCATTGACAGTATTGTATTCTATTGTAATTCATTCACCCTTTCTGGGATAGAGAGCACTGCTGCATGTTTTGCACAGTTTTGCACCATATTTTCTATGTTCATCTGTTGTGATTGATTTACTTGTTCATTAGATCTGCTGTGACTAATTTTACACCGTGAACAGGTTTTGTGATAAGCATATAATTTTTCCCTGGGAGATTTGCAGATACTCTTGCAAGCTTTTTCCTATGGCATATAATATCTCCTTGGGAGATCTGGAAAATGCTCTTTCGAGGTTTTGCTTGGGAGGACATATAATATTTCCCTGGGAGGTTTGCAGATACTCTTGCGAGGTTTTGCCTATGGCTTATAATAGCTCCCTGGGAGATCTGGCAAATGCTCTTTCGAGGTTTTGTCTTGTGGCATATAATATTTCCCTAGGAGATCCGATAGGTTTAGCTTTAAGCTCGTAATCAGTCCTGGGATGCTCTTTTGAGGTTTTTCCAGACCACATGTAATCAAACCTGGAGATCCGATACGTTGTGCTAGGCACGTAAAAGTCCTGGGATGATATTTAGAGTTCTTGTCAATCATGCTATGCACATAAACGTTCTTGGGACACTCTTTTAAGGTTTCGTGGTGGTCACATGTAATAGCTCCCTGGGAGATATGATAGGTTGATTTGTGTGCTCGTAAAAGTCCTGGGATGCTCTTTCAAGGTTTTGATGATGCACGTAATCAGTCCTGGGATCCACAGGATGGCCAGATCATAGAGATGATGAAGACCTACAGGAGGCTAGGCCTACAACCAACATGAAAAAGGGCTGGCTCTGTAGAAATTCCTATGACGAGAAGAATTGAGAGATATCCCAGTGATCGAGATGACGAGTACATCAGCAGTGATGATGATGCTCTGTGATCCAGTGACGATGATCCAGCTCTAGAATTGAATACTTTTGACGATATGTATTAATGACCCGTGTCCAGAGAATACCTTCCTAGTTAAGAGGGAGTGTTGATGTATTTGTAACTTTGGAATATATTCGTCTATGTATTACACTTGTACTTTATTATATTCATGATGGAGATGTATAATTCCTCCAATCAGAAGTGTCATCATTTGTAGTTGTAAGTGTCGCAAGTATTATTGCAAGCATCACAACTTGTATTTGATGGGTTATTAGACCACCGGTGTGGGGTCATCCCTGTATGTGTCATGTGGTTGGGTTATTAGGATTCCTTAGGAAGTTGACCCTGTTAGAATTAAAGGCAGGTTAAGTTGTGTATAAATAGAGAGTGAGTGTGTCTCATTCTATTCATTCACTCACTCATCCAACTCGTATTAGTTGAGAGATGAGTGCGCACAAGTGGAGGAGGAGTAGCTGCTGGATTCATCTATCTTTTGGGGATTGATCATTGCGATCTTTGTATTGGGGCTTATTCTATCTCTGAGGAAGTTGCGGGGTTTTTCACCTTTCTGGTTTTCCCCGAGGAAACTTTGTGTCTCTTGTGTTTATGATTGTTATGATGTGCATGTTATTCTCTTAGTAGGATCCTAAGATAATGTTTGAATGAAATTATCGAAAAATTAACACTAACACAGTAAAGAGAAGGGTTGACATGGGTTCCTAACATTTTCATACTCAAATGAGGATTATCTGGGGTGGTGGAGCTGCCAAGTACCAACACTAGAGCAGTTTCCGTATGCGAGCATGGATTTCCGAGGTGATCCTGAGCTCATGTTGCCTCCAGGGGAATCCTGGGGAGAGATAAGTACCAAAATGTGTTTTTGTTTTTGAAAAATTATTTAATTTTTATGCTTTTTGTGTATATATAATTTTTATAATGAGTATGAGTACTAAAAATACATAACCTGTGCAGATGTGGGGCCAACGAGACCTGTTGGGCATCCTAGAGTATACACACGACCAACCGAGCTAGGTGCTATGGATACTATGATGAGGAGCATTGAGGGGAATATGAGTCAGTTGACTCATGATATCCCTACATACAATATAGAGCGGATGCCACTCGATATGCATGAATTACATGTAGTAGGAGTGCCCCCAGCATGGATCCGGTTACTTAGGAAAGTAGCCAGGCTAGTCATTTGTTACAGAAAGGCCATAACGGAGCTAGTTGAGGTTCCTCCCTCTCCATAGGGAGAGTGACATATTATTTTTGAGGCTTTTGATGCCAATTTTTGTATATTATGATATCCAAGAGAGAGTGACTCAAACTCATATTATTTTTTGAACCTAATATATATATATACAGTATCGGTTTATGTATGTGTTTTTCTTTATGTGTGTGAATGGTTAATTTTATTGTGTATGGTACAAATGTCAATCAAGTATATAATTTTCATAAGCATTAGCTAATGTATTGTGATTCCTTGATATATGTTGATATGAAATATAATTAAAATATCGCTCAAGTAATCTAACTCGATACTCACCTGCTAATTGAATTACAACTAACTGCGAATCAAGTCTTACCTCTAAACAAGAAATACCATGGTGAATAACATATCGAAGAATTTCAATGATTGCACTATACTTAGCTATATTGTTCGTCGTAGGGCCCAAACAGGAACCTCCCAAAGAAACAACTTGGCCTGTGGAAGAATAAATAACCCAAGAAGCTGAAGCCAAGTTACGAGTGTGATGACTTGCGCCATCAGTGAATCCTAGAAAACACTCGGTTGTCATCTGAAAACACAATCCATAAGACACATAAGAAAAAATATAAGAAATAAATCTACAAAAATGTACAACTATAGTACAAGAAAACGCATATAGGACTAGGCATAAAACTTCTTCAAGTAGAGCCCATTTCTAGGCTCAGGCAGCTTGAAACCATCATAATCCATCAACTCATGAACCTTTTCTTAAAAAATTAGAAACGATATAAGACCCGAGCCACATAGATTTGAACTTTCCTTCTCCCAAAGGATCCTTGTCCTGATCATAAACTAAAACAAGGTCTCCTTTAGAGAAAACCCTAGGTTTGACAGACTTATCATTTGGTGTTTAACTCGATTCTTGTGAGATTCATTTGCAGTAAGCACATCACGACGATGTTTATCCAAATGTTGTAAGTGAAGCAACTGTTCTTCCAAAGCATAAGTTTCAGGTAATAATTTAATAACCAACTTCAAATATGGAATCTCGCATTCAATTAGTGTAACTGCCTCCACTCTATGAACGAGTTGGATTGCTAAAAAACCAGTAGCAGTATTGATATTGGAACGATATGCCCAAATAGCCAGATACAACATGATGTGCCAATTTGACTGGCTGGCATTAACAGTCTGTTGAAGAATAGTTTTCAAATGATTCAACTTGTCCATTCTCCTGCGGATTAAAAAAAGATGAATGATCTTGTCGAAAACCTAGCATGGTAGTCAAGTCAGTCATCATGTAGTTCTGGAAATTTCATCCATGATCAATAACGATCTCTCTAGGTATGTCGATCCTGGAAATGATCTGATTGAAAACAAAATATGCTGCAATTTCTCGATTTTATTTCACAGTAGGAATTTCCTCGGGCCACTTCGTAAAGTAGTCGACTGCAACGATGATTTGTTGATGTCCTCCAGCAGAAAATGGATTACAAGTCATGTAATCAATCCCCCATTTAGTGAAGGGACCCAATGTAATAACAGGGTGAAGAGGAGTCGGATGTGCTCACATTTCTTGGTGAAAAACTGACACGGATGACATTGTTTCACGGCTTGCACACAATCTTTAAAGATGGTGGGCCAAAAATAGCCAGCACACAGTATCTTCTGAGTTGTTTACAACCCAGAAGTATGACCCCCAAAGGATCCACTGTGAGAATCATTCAATACTGACTCGGCTTCATCTAAGGTCAAACAACGACGTAATATCGAATCTACCCCCCATCTGTATAACGTGTCAGAAATAATGAGGTATTTCTTGGCATGATTCCTAATATTTCGTCATTCTTCCCTAGACAAAGTTGGTGGACACTTCAAAGTATGGAGATATATTAAAATTTCTCCATACCATGGATCATAGGTGCTAAAGAGGAATATGTGTTCATCAGGAAATGACGGATATTCTTCATGACATGGTACATCACTAGGAAAATCAACAATAAGTTCCACGAACACCAAATACTTTTTTGACTTAGTAGATTGGAAAGTAATATCAAATTCTTGCAAAATGACAATCCATTTATTAAATTTTCCCCCAATTATTCATCGGGTTAATACATATTGAAAAGGATTGACCTCCGCAATGACTATGGTAGTTCGTAATATGATGCAGTGATGTAGCCTCTGAACGACATACACAGCAGCTAATGCCAACTTCTCCACGTGAGAACACTTGAGTTCAAGATGTTAGGATATTCCTATACTCCATCCTAGTCCTACTAGCCTTCCAGTCATTTTCATTTTCAGTCATGCATGCAAAATTAGGGTTTGCATGCATTCTAGGTTATCAATCTCAGCACCTAGTCCTCAGCAAAATAGCCCCCAGAGCTTCTTTCAGATCATTTCTAGGCCTCCCAGTGACTAATGCGCCCTCCTTTGCTCCACTACATGACAAGGGCGCCTTCTTCACCTACCAGTCCAGTTATATTCAGTTATATTGAGTTATCTTCAGTTATTCCCTTGATTTAAGGATTAACTGACTCTTTACTGAGTTTATCACTCTGTTGGACCTCCAGTGAGACTAGATTGATCATTCTGACTCCAGTTAGAACCTATGGCGCCCTCCACTGAGCCTCCTTCACTATATTAGTGCTTCCATGTGCCAGTTACACCAACCACATTTAGTTAGACTCAGTTTGACTCTCGGTTGATCATTACTTATGCATTGATGACTTCACTAATGAGAAGGTGGACTCCTAGTTAGGCATTGATGACTTTCCACTGATTATGGATCTATGCATGAAGGCCAATTCGAATTCCTCCTAGTGAATTCGAATCCTCATACTCAGCATTTTATATTTACTAGTTCATTATTCCGTTAATAGTAACATGTGTAATTATTCTGCCTCAATCAGAGTTTCTTTGGATCTAAGTTATATTGCTTGTCTCTTCTTCTATTATTCCAAAATTATTTCATTGCGAGGTTTACATCATCTCTTTGGATCTTATGTGGGCAATTTCACATGGTATCAGAGCCTTGAGAGTACATTCTACCTCCATTCTTGAGAGTTTTTTGCAGGTATTTTGAAGTTCTAGCAGTTGTAGCAGCAGATTCAGTACCTTTCTATTTGCACTTGTTCAAGCAGTCAAGATGAGCAATTCGAATGCTCCTTCTTCTATACTTCTCACTCCTTTCAATTATTTCGAATGGAAGAGGAAGATGATAATACTCTTGCAATCAAGAGGGTTTACTAGAATAGTTGAGGAAAAAGATGCCATACCACATCAAGCTGAAAAGAGAATCAAGCACCTAAAAAAATGGATGAAGCCTTTGGATGCATATGCCTTCATATATCTGATGATCTATTGTTTCATACTTATGGATTGAAGTCTCCAAATGATTTATGGATAAAATTGAGGAGTATTTTTGGCAAACAAGACGAACTAAGAGGCTACATTCTTGAGAATGAATTGGTTGCCCTTCAACCTAGCAATTTCGAGAGCATCCAAGATTTCTTCTCCAAATTTCAGAATTTAGTTTTGCATTGCAAGCAATGTGGCATCACTAAAAGTGATGAGCAATTGATACTCTCTATATTGAGCAAACTTGGGTCTCAATTTTCTGTCTTTGTATCTACCTTTCATTCTGTTCAAATGTCCATCCCTGGATGGAAGTTTCCCACCTTAAGTGACTTTATTGAAGCTCTCACTCAAGAAGAGAACAAACTATTTCAAATGGGTGCCATCAAAACCTCCAGAGATCTAGCTCTTTTAGCTGGTGAATCAAGTGGAGCGAATGCAAAAGGGGGACAAAAAGGCAAAGGCAGGAAACCTTCAAGATCCAATAATGACAAACAAAAGAGACCAAATTGTACCTACTGCAAGAGAGGAAACCATCCTGAGCATGCCTGCATGCATAAGAAGATTGATCTTCTAACCAAGATTCTTGAACAAAACCAAATTGTTGCTCCAAAAGAAGCAAAGATGTCTGATTCTGGAAGTGAATCTGATGATTGTCATGCATTGATGGCTAGTTTTTCAAATACAAAATCTCTCCTCATAGATTCTGGATCTTCCAACCACATGATGGCACAAGAAGAATCCTTCTCCTCTTTGGATCTCTAAGATGGGCCTACCATTCACATGGGAGACAACTCTCAGATTTCTGCCAAAGGTTTGGGTACAGTTCATATGGAGCATGGTAAGTTCAAAAATGTCTTATTTGTTCCTTCTCTTACAACTAATTTGTTGTCAGTATATCAAATGACTCATATAGGATCTCCAAAACAAGTAATTTTTGGTCCAGACACAGTAGAGATTACAGAAATCTCCACTGGAAAGGTTATAGCGAATGGGATTTCTAATCATGCCTCAAATGCATATGAGTTCTCACACTTCATGCCCTTCTCTCCAACTATTCCTTCAGATTCTGATGAAGATCACAGTGACTTCTCTTCTAGTGACTCCTATTCTAGTGAAGAAGAAGATCAAGATTTTGATGTTGAGATCATGGTTCAAGAAGATTCAGAACCAACACCTATTCTGAGTCCAGATTCAAGAGAAATATGTTCTCACACAGTCCTTGGTACTACTGAGAACACAGTTGAAGATTTATTTGCTTACAGAACTACTAGACTTCAGCAGCATGCTAACCTTGCATTATGCCATCCATCTCTCCATAAGAGATGCAGCATGATGATGGGATTCTCTCTTCCATCTTTTTGGAAGACTACTCATGTTCCATTCACTCCAGATACATAAAAAGTTCCTGAAAGACTTGCTTCATCCTCCACACAGTGGGAGACCTTCCTACATGGGATCATCTTGCCAAGTCTTTTACAAAAGTTTTCACTGATGAAAGCTTCTTTCTTTTTTGCATGATGGTTCTTTGAGTTATTTACTGTTCTTTTGAGGGGGGGTATTTTTCCCATGAGGTTTTCCCCATTTTCTTAGTTTATGGACAGTTATGTATTTTATTATCAGTTCATTTATTTTATGGGTGACCTTTGGTCCTAGTTACCAGGGCCCAAGATGGATTAAGGTGGGGTGTTAGGATATTCCTATACTCCATCCTAGTCCTACTAGCCTTCCAGTCATTTTCATTTTCAGTCATGCATGCAAAATTAGGGTTTGCATGCAATTAGGGTTTGCATGCATTTTGCATGCATTCTAGGTCATCAGTCCCAACACCTAGTCCTCAGCAAACTAGCCCCCAGAGCTTCTTTCAGATCATTTCTAGGCCTCCCAGTGACTAATGCGCCCTCCTTTTCTCCACTGCATGAAAAGGGCGCCTTCTTCACCTACCAATCCAGTTATATTCAGTTATATTGAGTTATCTTTAGTTATTCCCTTGATTTAAGGATTAACTGACTCTTTACTGAGTTTATCACTCTGTTGGACCTCCAGTGAGACTAGATTGATCATTCTGAATCCAGTTAAAACCTATGGCGCCCTCCACTGAGCCTCCTTCACTATATTAGTGCTTCCATGTGCCAGTTACACCAACCACATTCAGTTTGACTCTCGGCTGATCATTACTTGTGCATTGATGACTTCATTGATGAGAAGGTGGACTCCTAGTTAGGCATTGATGACTCTCCACTGATTATGGATCTGTGCCTGAAGGCCAATTCGAATTCCTCCTAGTGAATTCAAATCCTCATACTCAACATTGTATATTTACCAGTTCATTATTCTGTTAATAGTAACATGTGTAGTTATTCTGCCTCAATCAAAGTTTCTTTGGATCTAAGTTCTATTGCTTGTCTCTTCTTCTATTATTGCTAAATTCTTTCATTGTGCGGTTTACATCATCTATTTGGATCTTATGTAGGCAATTTCACACAAGAGTTACAAGTGCGCGAGAAAGATAATAAATGACATTCTCTTGGAGTTTGTCATCTTCCTAAACCAATACTATGCCAATGGTACTAATAGATGCGGTCAAATAAAGAATAAAATCTTGAGTATAATTCGGAGGGCTCAACAAGGGGGATGACAAGAGTGCCTTTTTCAAAGCATCAAACGAGTTTTGTGCAGCCTCGTCCAAGAAAAAATGGGTATCCTGTTTAAGCAGTCGCATAAAACCTTTAGTGATCTTAGCATAGTTGATAATAAAATGTCTAAGAAAATTCGACATACCTTGTAGACTCTGAACTTGTCGGATAGTACGAGGAGGAGGAAATTTTACAATAGCCTCAACTTTCAAAGGATCAACCATAATCCCATGATTAGACACAATGAAACCAAGTAAACATCCAGACTCGACATAAATTACACATTTGTTAGGATTTAACCAAATCTTATAGTATCTGCATCATTCAAACACGAGCTGTAAGTGTGCAGGATGATCTCATCTCTTTCGAGATTACGCTGGTAGATCATCCAAATAAGGTTCAATGACATGTTTGATATCATGGAAAGCGAATTTCATGGCTTGCTGGAAATTAGCCCCAACATTCTTCAATCCGAATGGCATTTTCCTATAGGAAAAATTACCCCAGGGACATATAAAATCCATTTTATACTAGTCTTAAGGTTTGATCTGAATATGATTATATCCTGAAAAACCATCCATGAAAGAAAACATTTCATGTCCTACACACGCATCAATAATTTGATCAATGAATGGTGTGGCATAGTTGTATTTTGGACAAGCATTGTTAACATCCCTAAAATTTTTGCATACGCGTATGGTACCTTGCTTTTTATCAACCATAACTGGATTAGACACCCATTCCGTCATGTCGATAGGATAAATGAAACCGGCATCGAGGAGCTTTTCAACCTCATCCTTAATGGACGCAACCTTCCTAGGATTGATTGTACGGAGCTTTTTCCAAACTGGTTTCACATTAGGGTATGTCATAATAACTTGTTCAACAATAGATGGGTCGATTCTTGGCATCTCCTCATATGACCAAGAGAAAACATCGCAGAATTATTTAAATAAGTTGGTATACAAAGTGATCTCTTGTGGATAACAATTCGCACCAATGAAAATATTTTCCACGACATTAGGTTTAATGGAAATATTGATTGGGATAGTTGTTGAAATATTTTCCATATTACCTTCAGTGAAAATTTTCTGTTTCGTTAAAGGATTAATGGACCAGTCAACATTTCCACCAGGTCTCATTGAAAACTCTCCATTCTCGACCTTGTTCAGATCTGGAAGGAAATAGGATTGATGATGCATATGTTCCCAAGGATGATCCATAACTACCATGGCTTCCAGAATAGCCTCATATGATGGGAAAACAATGTCTAAAGAATCGAATGAATGGGTGGATTCAATTTCCCATGCAGGTGTATAATCGATATCTGATTTCATAGAGACCGAAGGAATCGAGTGTTACACCAAAATGTCATCACCCTTGTGCAAGTGTCACAAGTGTCACAAGTGTTGCAAGTGTCATCGTCATGACCTAGTGTCGTCATAATGACTGTTGCAAGTACCGTCATTATGACCAAGTGTTTTGATCATGACCATTGTGATAATGTCGTCATCTTGACCATTGTGTATACATTCCTAAAGTCATCTGGACCAAGTATTCATTTGAGAGGATTTGTACTCAGTTTGTACAACCTTTTGAGAGGTCGTCGCAGGTTGCACACTAGCAACATCTGACGAGGTCTATTAATGGGCAAAAATATCCATTTCGAGATCTTTCTCGAAGCTTTCCCATTTTGGGGCTTATCCCTGATCTCTTGGAGAGCTGGTACTCGAATCCTAACTCATTGGGAAGATCCCCTATCTCTCTCCTACGATCTCTCAACCTATCCTATCCATAATCTCATCCACTTAGTCCTATGTATACGAGGCTCACTCCCATACCAAGGGGAGGAAGACTATGGTATCTACATGTTGGTGAACTCTCTCTTTGGACACCTTCACTCACCTCTTGGAGAATTCATGCTTCCTTGGAAGGGCTTGGAAATTGGCTTGTGGGGAGAAGGGCTGCTACGTTAAGTCATTGGTTGTAGTTCTATATCTCTATCATGTACTCCTCTATTTGCAGTAATACAAATGCTTTCCACCAATATCGTTCTTATGTGTAATGATGTTGTGTTGTTTACCTGCTTAACTGTTTTCATAGATCTCTTATTGTATAGATGCTCTTTACTCATTTCTCTTTTTTGTGTCTTAACAGGTCTTGTAGCTTGGATCTGACGACCGTGCGATGTGGAGCAACATTCCGGAGAAAGGATAGCGAATCAAAGAGGTAAGACATCTAGCACTTGATCCTTAAGTAGATCTAGGAAACGTGTTTGTAGTCTGTTTTATTTGTTCTAGACTCACATTGAAGTAGGGAGATCCGGCTCGTGTCTGCCTGAGTGGATTGACCGTTAACAAATCTGGTGACTCAGCTGGGGAAGAACATTGTTGTTTTAAATCTGAATGTCAGTTTCAGTCGATTGCTTTTCCAAGCGATCTCTTTGGCCATTTGCTTCTTAAGCCCTTTCACCATCAGATCTTCGCTTTGAAGACTCTGATTGCCTTCCTTTGAGTTTGTACTTCTCATTGGCAGACCTTTTTATGCTCATTATATGGAGAATTGGTTCATTTTTGGACTTAGATCTCGCCTGTCGCACCTGGTCAGTGTACCCAGAGCGACACTGTGTTGTTTTTTATCTCTATTCTTTGCCTGTTAGTTTGTCGCCGTAGCCCTTCCATTGGTATACTGTGACATCGTCGCACTTCCCGCACTAGTGAACTGCGACGTCGCACTGTGCATAAGCACAGAGTGCACCGATCTGCCATTTTTTTCCTTATAGGCATCCCTTCTCCATTTCTGATTTGAGTTTTGGTTTGTGTACAGACTCCTCTGCACTGTACCTTCCAGGAAGAGACCCTTTTGTCCAGTAGTGTTTTGTTTGGCTTATTTGTATTGGTTCTTGGGTCTTTTTGAGATTTGGATTCATGTTTGGCCCCTTTAGTAAAAACTAGTGTTTTGCTTGCATTTTTAAGCGAAATGGGTTCTATTTTTGAAAAAAAATTCCCCCTCATTCGTTTTGACCCATCTCAAGGTTTTGAGATCATTTTTTGGTTTGGCGTGATTGGCTTGTTTTAAAGACTTGAAGAGTGTGGGATATCCATGTCTTTTTGAGCCTCTCATTCTTGGGTTATGCATCCTGTTTCCCTTACATGCTGAGCTATTCAATCAGTTTTGGCGAAGATTGATTCTTTGTCTCCACTTTAGTTCAAAGAAAAGCTTGATTTTGTCACTCTTTTTCCATATTCATGAAACTGGAAAACATAAGTATTCTTGTTGTTCATCTTAATCCACAGTTTTTATATTCAGTGAGAGGAAATCTGTGGTGAGCATTTATCAAATCGACAAGTTTCGAACCTATTAAGCAGGTTCATCCTCAGGAGAACAAGAATCTCACTCTTTGCTTTGCACCTGGACGAGAGATAAATACCCATTTTCAAACATTTTTTTTTTTTTTTACTAAAACGGTTATAGTATTATTTTATAAATCATCTGGCTAAACAGCTGCCAGTAGCTTTACATCCATTGATGCTTGTCCAGCATAGGCATAATTCCAGAGATATGGCAGGGAAAATAATTTCACCCATTACAACAGTTCTGGATTACAACAGTTCTGGAATATAATTGCAATACAGACAAATGATTCTTAATGCATGAACGAAAAGGAGTCACTAGTATTTCTGAGAATACTCTGAACGATTTCAAAGTTCTGATATGGAGTCTTTCCATACTCCTGGAGCATTACCTATGCCTTTATTGATTCCCAGCTCTGCCAACCGATTTCCCAATTCACATGCAGCATTTGCCAGATCCATTATGCTTGTCAACGCGTCTCTTGTCTACATGTGCTCCACCTTGAGAGCAACAACCTATAGTTCTGTCATAACATCCATAAGTTGCAGCCAATGCTTGACCCGATTTGCTCAGTGACTCCTTCAGCGAATTGCAGAGCTGGTTTCTGATAACAGAGTGAGAGTGCATCCTGATGTAGGCCCGATCCTTTGTTGTCATTTGATTTATGGAATGATTCTCATCAAATGCCTGAGATATCCCTTGCTGGAACAGAGAATTGCCACTTCCATTAGTAGCAGGCCCGATACCAGCAGTGATCATGATACGAGCCTGATCACTATTTGCCTTCTTCCTGTCCATAGTGTTCCTCGAATGTCTCAGTCTGCTCGTCGACAGGGGAATCTTTGCATTTTGAAACCGAATTTCTCATCTGCCATTCCTGGTCAAATCTAACAAAGTCCTCTCCACTTGCACTAAGGGATGGGCACGTGATTATAGGCTCCATTAAGACAAAGAACTCCTTTGCTCTGGGAGACTCCCAGATTTGCTTCCTGATCAGCGTTTTGATTGAGATTCTGAAGGACATGGTAGAGTTTTACCTCCTCGAAAGCATTCATCTGAGTTATGACTTTCATGTAATGATGGGCCAGCTCCATGCTCTTAGGGACCTTCTTCAAGATGAGAGACTGGATGATTATTCGGGAATCCCCAATGATAACGAGCTTCTTAATGGAAAGCTTTCTAGCCTGATTTAAGCCCTGCCAAACCGCGAGGATTTCAGCAGCATTGTTGGATTTTTTGCCCAGCCCCCAGGAGAAGTTGAGGATAATTTTACCGGATTGGTCAATCAGAACTCCTCCACTTCCCGCAGGACCAGGATTCCCTTTCGAGGCCCCGTCCACCTTTATTACTTCTTCTTTATGGATCTTGGTCGGTTCAATTTTTTGTTTTTTTTGTTTTTGTTTTTTTAGGGTTAGGGTATGGGAATGGTAATTTAATTTTTAATTTTTAACAATTATTAATAGGTGATTAATTAATTTAATTGATTTGATATGATAAAATGTGTCTTGTTTTAAAAAAAATTTAATTGAATGAATGTGTAAAGGTATTCTTTAGTAATGTTTTTAAATGTTTTAAATTGATTATTATATATTGAAAAATAGTTTTGAATTAATAAATTTTTTAAATTTCTTTAAAAAATGTGGAATTTAAATTTTTATCACAACTTTATAGGATCAAATATATAATTAATTAATTTAATAATTTGATTAGCTAATAATTTATTAAAAGATAATTAAATTATTTAATTGAATCTATATTATTAAAAAAGTTTTGTAAACTATTTACCTCCTATACATTTCTTATTAGTATGTATTTTATAAAAATCTTTTTTAATTTAATATTAGGTATTAATTATGATATTTACTGTCTACAATTTTTGTTATTATTTTTATTATTAAGTATGTATTGATAAAAATCTTTTTAGAATAATGTTAGGTCATAAATATGATATTTAAAGTTTATAGGTTTGTTTTAAATCTATGTTTAAACTTTTTTTAGTTTTTGGATGATAGGTTTCCAAGCCTCCTTCAGTTTCAAGCCATCATCACGGTTGAAGTTACGCACACACTTCTCAATTTCTATGGCTTCACGAATCTTCCTTTTGTAATAGTTAGGGACAATCGCTAGAACTTTCGAATCTTCTAGGCATATGTGATGTTTAGTGTTGTGAGAGTGTTCTGCTATGGCTGAGTTCTTAATCCTATCATGTCTTAGATCTGCACTGTGCTCTTTTAGCCTAGTTGCGATTGATCTTCCAGTTTCACCTATGTAGGCATCCCCACAAGAACAAGGTGTTTCATAGACACCTTTTTGGTGTTTAGGATCAATGGTATCTTTGGATTTATCGAGCATTGTTCTTAAAGAGTTAGGTGGAGAAAATGCTACCTTTATGTTTTTCTTCCTTAGTATGTTCGCGATTTTGTTTATAGTGCCATGGATAAATGGAAGGGTGATTTTTGGAAGAGTATTGTCTTTTTCTTTTTTCCTTATTCGGTTATTGTTTCTTTTTACGCGTCGGAAAACCTTGTCGATTTCTCTTCCATTGTATCCATTGTTCATGAGGGACGCTTTAAGGTGTCTCAACTCTTCTTCTATGTGATCACTATCTGAGACTCTCCATGCACGTGTGGCTAAGGTGTTTATTATACCACTTTTTTGGGCTGGATGATGGTGAGAATCGGCATGAAGGTATCTGTCTGTGTGAGTTTTCTTTCTATATACCTGGTGAGAGAGAGAACCGTTGGCGTTTTTTGTGATAAGTACATCGAGGAATGGAATGGATTTTTCTTCTTCTTTCTCTAAGGTGAAATTTATGCTCTCACATTGATTGTTTATGTGGTTTACGAACTCACTCAACTTATCTTCTCCATGTGGCCAATTGCTAAACACATCATCCACAAATCTAAGCCACCATCTTGGTTTTTGTGGAAATGAATTGATAGCTTTTTCTTCAAAATCTTCCATGAAAAGATTTGCCACAATTGGAGATAGTGGCGAGCCCATTGCGACTCCTTCAGTTTGTTCATATATTTCTTCTTGAAAGCTAAAATAGGTTGACCTAAGGCACATTTCAACTAGACGAGCAGTTTCAGGATCCGATACTTTTTTGATGACCTCAATAGCGCCATGAATTGGAATTTTTGTGTAGAGAGAGACAACGTCAAAACTTACTAATAGGTCATTTTCATATACTTTCCAATCATTCATTCTTTCTACTAGCTACGAGGAATCTTTGATAAATGAGAAGGACTTTCCAACAAGGGGTTTTAGTGTTTTTGCTAAGTGTTTGGTCAAACCATACGTGGGGGAACCTCTAGTGTTAACAATGGGTCTTAGTGGGATGCCTGATTTGTGTATCTTCGGTAAGCCATATATGCGTGGCATGATCCCACTCCTGGGAATGAGTTTTTTCTTTGTTGTTTCATCTAAAGAAGACTCTTTGATCGCCATGGTAACATTTCTTATTACCTTTTTTAAGGGATCTTTTTTGACTTTTTTGTAGCATCCATTCCTTAAATGTTCAATCATTTTTTGGTGATAGTCTTTAGTGTTCATGATAACCATGGCATTCCCTTTGTCTGCCTTGAGAACCATGATGTCTTTTCTTTCCTTTAGTCTTTTCAACGCTATTAACTCATCTTTAGCTATGTTACTCTTTCGAGGTTTAGCATTTTTCAGAACTATGGCGCATTCTTGCCTTATATCTTCCGCCTTATCATCAGGAAGTCCTTTCACGCTGTCCTCAATTGTGCAGATAATTTCTTCGTGTGGGATGCGTTTTGGAGCCAAGGCAAAGTTTAGCCCTTTCTGAAGTATGTCGCTGGTGCTATTATCTAGTTCGACGGTGGACAGGTTGACAACGCAGCTCTTCATTTTTTGCGATTCGGGTTGTTGTTTCTGTCTTAGTTTTTCAAACTTCCGGTTCTGTTTTTCACTAACCTTCTGCAGTTCTCTATCTGCCTTTAGTTTAGTGGCAGCATCCACACTAATCCAAAAATCTATGCGCAGATCTCTGGCCAACGATATGTGCAGGTTATATGCTTCCTTGGACAGCGAGTCGAGTTTCATCCTGCTGCGTCGTATCTCTCCAAGTATTCTTCTTACTATATTTTGATCATTTGATATTCTTGGTCTTATCATCATAAGAAGAAGAAAGGATTGTTTCAGATTTGTGTGCATTTGAGTTAGATAAGATTGTTAAGTGCTTATCTTTGTCTTGAATTTGATTGGAAACGTTTGTAGAATCCTTCTTTCCATAGCTTAGATGTGTCTTTTTCAAGTGTAGAAAGATAGGAAATGAGTTATAATTATTGCATTTGGTAGATTTTGAGCCTCTCTTGAGTGCCTTTGAGTTGTTTGGGTGCTTGCCATTTTTCTCTGGGAATTTCTGAAAGATTAGAGTGTTGTAGATATCCTCTCACTTCCTGTATATAAATATTAAAAGCGTTGAGTTATCAAATTTCATTTTTGGTACATGCATATGAAAATTGAAAGTGCTTCATTATTTTGTCTTATATATTGTTAAGATTAGTTGCATCTTTCATTTTCTTTGTGCTTTTAGCTGATTATTGCAGAAAGTTAGAATTATTGCACTCTAGGAAGGAATTCTTCTTTTCGCTACTACTTAAGTACTTTTGGTTTGAAAGAAAGAAAAATCTCTCCCTACCTTAAGTAGTTTTCATTGAAAAGGAAAGGAAAATGTGCATTATCATATAGTTGAGGATTGCATTATGTTTACATTTATGTACTCACCTCATGCATCCACCTAACCGTACAAGATAAAATTAACGCTAGGTTAGGTCAAAATCATTTAGCAACTTGTGTGTAAGTTAGAGACGTGTTCCGACATCGTTAAGCGTGGCAGCTGTCATTATTTTCTAGAACTGTAGTACGGGGGTATTGTATTCTTCCACGTACATCGGTACATTGAGCTCCTTCACATACCCACCAAGTACCATAATCCGTACTTGGCCTATATCTAAGGGTGTATCATGTAATCGACATGTATATCGGAAGGTCTCGTGCCAACGGCTGTGCATTGGACAGCACCACTACGGATTTGAGCTCCCATGTACGTTGCGTATATCGGGAGACACCATTAGGATTCCTGAAACCAACCGAGTTAACCATTTGGATGTCTTGGAAAACCAATACACCGAGAACAGCACTCGGGGAGATTAGCATGCATGTACTGTCCAGGTAATCGGGTATGCAGGAAAGGGTATGGTACCAATCCTCCTTGTCACATCATATTGTTGGACCATGCATTATATAGTGGTTTGCGATGCCTTGATAATCCCGTGAGGTTCCAGACTTTGAATCCACTCCTATTCACACAGTTTTCTTGTTGCTTTTAGACTTGAGTAGTGTTTGATTTGTGTGGTACTTTAGAGACTCTTAGGAAGCTTAGATGTCGAAGACTCTTTTGGGACTACCAACCAAGAGGCCCCTTTCTAGGGTATGCCATTTGTTATTCCCCCTTGTGGAACTGTTGCTCCTCCCTTTATTGCTACGTTGAGTCTTCCTGGATTGACAATAGGATTACCGGTATGGTTATTCTCCAATCCAGTTATGCCAAGTGCACCAATCGCGTCGGACCTAGGTCCTTCACCACATGAGCATCAATCTCATGATGACCCTTATCCTTCTCCGTCGAAATTTGAATCGGCTTCCATCTCTTCCTCTTCTCCTACTGAAAACATTGATGTTAGTAAGAAGGCTAGTGTGAAGAAGAAGAAAGGGAAGATTAAGAAGAAGAAAGATAAGAAAGAGACCAAGCGTCAAACATCTGCCTCTAATGGCACTCATTCTATGAGAACACCTTGTAAGCCAAAGCTCCCTTTCAAACTTTGCAATGGTGATCACCTTCTCAAGAATTGTCCCGGTCTTTCCTGTGTGTCAGAAGTGTGGTCTAAAAAACCAAAACCGCTTGTATCGTCAACCTTGACCATCATATTGATGATACTCCCTCGACCAGTGACCCATTGGTGACGGGTCGGAAGGGTAGAGCTGCAAACCCTTGCTGGATATGCAAGGGATTTCATCATACTTACCTTTGTCCAAGCATGGATGAAGCTTCACGGTGGTTGGAAGATATTACTAGTTATCAACAGGCGCTTCCAACAAGCGATAGTAAGTTGTCCCTCGATCCCCCACTAGTTGACCAAGTGATCAGTTCAGTTTCATCTATAATTGGTCCCACTCTTCCTTTCGAGAGTGAAGTGATCGAGTTGCTGTCATATCCACTCAATCCCACTCTTTCATTGGAGAAAGTCCAGACTGAAGCAGTCACTGTGACACAATCTTCGTCTCATTCTTATCTTCCAAGTGAGAGTGAATTGGAAATCGTTGATGTTTTCCTAGTCAGTTCAGAATGTCCTAGGCAAGGAGAAACCCTGTCCATTTCTACAGGACCCCCTCCTAGTACTGAGGTCATTTCCTTTGATTGGAATGGTCTAACAAAATCTCATCTTCCTTCGAGTATTCCTTTTCAAATATCTGTAGGAGTTTCTGATAAAGAAATCTTTCGTACGATAGTTGATGAGGGAGCTTTTGTTGGTATTTTATCCTCAACTGCATGGCAAGCTATAGGTTCTCCTCAGCTTGTGCCAGTAACTGACAAGATTTTGGATTTTAATAGAAGGCCTACCAGACCTTTAGGGATTCTCCTGCAATTACCTATCACGTTGAGAGGTAAAATTGTTTATGTTGATGTCATGGTTGTCCAAGGTCCTTTAGATTTCAATATGCTCCTTGGACGTGATTTTGTCTATGCTATGAAAGTTGTAGTGTCCACACTCTTTCGAGTGATGTATTTTCCCTATGATGGGAGGATTGTGACCGTTGATCAGCTTTCCTTCGTGACACCCACTCATCAATGACTCCTAGTCATCAGACTTCCCTAAATGTTCCGCATGTTTTAGTGGTTTCTTCCCCCTGAGGATGGGGGGTATGATCATAGTTCATGTTCTATGTCAAGCTCGTTAAAAAATGAAATAGGTTCCTACGAGCATAGTTTATGTTCTATTTCAAGATCGTTAGAAAATGAAACCAACCTTCAAGCAAAGTTTCTCTTTGATTTCAAGCTTGCATAAAAATGAAACCATTTCACATGAGCATAGTTCCCATTCTATTTCAAGCTCGTTAAAAAATGAAATAGGTTCCTATGAGCATGGTTTATGTTATGTTTCAAGCTCGTTAAAAAATGAAACCGACCACGCATAGTTTACCTTTGGTTTCAAGCTTGCATAAAAATGAAACCAATCCACTCGAGCATAGGTTTATTCCATTTCATGCTCGTTAAAAAATAAGATGGGCCCCCTCGAGCATAGTTTTATTCCATTTCAAGCTCGTTAAAAAATAAGATGAGCCCCCTCGAGCATAGTTTTATTCCATTTTAGGCCCGTTAAAAAATAAGATGGGTCCCCTCAAGCATAGTTATTGTCTATTTCAAGCTTGTGTAAAAATGAAATAGAGCTCCCTCCCATCGGTTCGAATCTCTCACTAGAGTTAGAATTTGAACCTTCATTTCATTTGATTCTCGTTTTCCCCCCCTTGGTGAACATTTTCATATTAGTATCTAGGTTGGTAGTTGGTTTAGCAAGCATCACTTTTAGACGAAATTAATCTTGGAGGGCATGCCACATGTCGTACCGTCAGCAATCATGTTGAGGGATCACTACCATGTTAAGCCACTAGCAGTCATGCTGGGGGCATTTACCAACCTCTAGGTATCATGTTGGGAAGGAACCCGTCAATGGGCCTCAACCATGAGCATAGTTCCCTTTCTATGTCAAGCTCATTAAAAAATGAAATAGGTTCTCGTGATCAGAGTTCTAATATTGTGTCAAGCTCATTAAAAAATGAAACAACTCATGTTCCATTGAGTCGAGTCTTCCCATTGACTTAGTACTTGAACCTTCTTTTCACTCGCCTATTTCCTAGGCGGATGAATTGAAGCTTGGGGGCATGTCTTCAACCTCTGGAAGTTACGTTGAAGTCAACTTGATCGCCTCTCCACACTATGTTGGAGCTAAGTCACTTACTTCTAGCAATCATGCTGGGGGCACTCACCAACCTCTAGATTCCATGTTGGGTAAAAGTTCACCATTGGGAACATTTTCGAGCATAGTTTCCTTTCTTAGGTTTCGAGCTCATTAAACCATGAAAAATATCCTGAGCATAGTTCATTTTATGTTACAAGCTCGTTAAAAAATGAAGCAGACATCATGAGCATTCTTCCAACCTATGTTTGAGCTCGTTAAAAACAGTAAGATAGCATTTGAGCTCACTTTTCACCTTTTTCGTGCTTTGGTTGAAACATGAAAAGTGGTTTGAGCTTAGTTTTTACTTTTTCGTGCTTTGGTTCAAACATGAAAAATATTTCGAGTGCTTTTGATACCATTCTCGTGCTCATTAAAAATTTGAGTTAAAAAGGTGTGTCTAACGAGTATAGGTTTATAACTTTATCCGGCCTCGCTAGACTATTTATGGAAAAGGAACTGTGCCGATTTTACTTTTTTCCTTTGTCGTACTCGGTCATCAACCATGACAAAGTTGTTCATGGAGTCCTTTTTAAGCTCTTTTCAGACTCCCTAAATAGGAAAAGATTGCCAAGCGAACTTGATGCTTTCACGCTTGTAAAAGCATATGAATGATCATCTTTTTGGTGATAGTTTACCCCTTTTTCGGACCAAGAAGCACTATTTATGAAAAAGGAATACTCCAACCAACCATGGCTGGAAGAGTCCTCTCCCATGCTGTTTTACCCTTTTTCGGGCGATGAGGCTAACTTTACGAAAAAGGACTGTTGGAGTCTCCTTTAGTTCTTTTCAGACTCTCTAAACATGAAATGACATCGAGTTTTCCTTCTTTGGACTCATTAAATTTTAAACATTGAAGGGCCCATTATGGGACAAACCTCTCCTTTCCTAGGTTCGTAAAACGTTTTGGATTGGACTCATCTATGAGATGAGCTATACCGAGCATCTGGTTACCCTCATCAAGCTCGTCAAAAAACACATGAGGCACTCATCAATCATGATGGGGAAAAAGGGAAGATTTTGTCTTACATATTAATTACGGCAGTACATAGTCACTCTTGAACATGGCACTCATTTGCATTTGCATTCAGTACTTGGATAATCTGTTTGTCCTCACGTCTTGTCAATTCCATGAGTCGCGTCGGTCCTTTGGATCAGCCAAAGAATGCTTCCACCATCAGTTGCATTAGGGGTTGGTATCATTCTCGTCATGTCAATACTGCCAAGTCATGCCATGCCCATGTTCAAGAGAGGTTCATTACTCATCACCTGCAGTCAGTATACCTTCAATCATGTCGGTCTACCTTGAGTCAGTCTTGCACATTACTGTACTGCCTGATCTACTCTACACATCTTTTGTCATGTTTCGTGTCGATTGATGGGGGATTCATCATGGCTCTCCTTCGACAGATTCATCCTTGTCGAAATCAACTCATCATCCGAGAATTGAATCTAGAAACCAACCAAGTACCTTGGCCTTGCATGCCTCAATGGATGGGTTACCTCACTTTCATCACGAGTTTACATCATTGACTCTTGATTGGAAGATTTCATCTTGCGTTCGACTTCAACTCCTTCATTCACACTTGATGATATGTATTGTGATACCTTGGGAATCATTGACATTAATGGTGATCTCCCTCGCACTTGTTAACGGTTTACATCAATGACCGGTAATCAAGTGGTTTCTACCATGTTCGACGTCAAGACATTTGTAATCACATGGATAGATTCGTATCATAGCGGGTTCATCTTGAAGACCCTAGGGAGTCATGTTTTACCCAGGCTGCGATGGAGTTTGTATTGAGTCATATTACACAGATCCACTTTTGTATTGGTCATGGCTGTGTTATCATCTCATCATGGATCTACGCTTGTGTCTAGTAGCCATGATTATGTTCAGTCGGTCATTACTCCCATGGATCTGCAATGTATTGGTCGATAGCCATGTTGTACTACATATGAGATTGTCAGTTCAGAGTCAGTTGTACTGCAGCAGCGTCCTTCATCCGACAAGTCTTTTGCCATTTTTTCTATCAAAGCATTTCACCTGTCTCATTCCGTCATCTTCATGCTTTGGGGGCCATTCTGTTACACCAAAATGTCGTCACCCTTGTGCAAGTGTCACAAGTGTCGCAAGTGTTGCAAGTGTCGTCGTCATGACCTAGTGTCGTCATCATGACTATTGCAAGTACTGTCATTATGACCAAGTGTTGTCATCATGACCGTTGTGATAATGTGGTCATCTTGACCATTGTGTATACATCCCTGAAGTCATCTGGACCAAGTATTCATTTGAGAGGATTTGTACTCAGTTTGTACAACCTTTTGAGAGGTCATCGCAGGTTGCACACTAGCAACATGCGACGTCGCAGGTTGCTCCATAGCAAGGTGTGACAAGGTCTGTTGATGGGAAAAAATAGCCATTTCGAGATCTTTCTCGAAGCTTTCCCATTTGGGGGCTTATCCCTGATCTCTTGGAGAGCTGGTATTCGACCCCTAACTCATTGGGAAGATTCCCTATCTCTCTCCTACCATCTCTCAATGTATCCTATCCATAATCTCATCCACTTAGCCCTATATATACGAGGCTCACTCCCATACCAAGGGGAGGAAGACTATGGTATCTACATGCTGGTGAAATCTCTCTTGGGACACCTTCACTCACCTCTTGGAGAATTCATGCTTCCTTGGAAGGGCTTGGAAATTGGCTTGTGGGGAGAAGGGTTGCTACGTTAAGTCATTGGTTGTAGTTCTATATCTCTATCATGTACTCCTCTATTTGCAGTAATAATAATGCTTTCCACCAATATCGTTCTTATGTGTGATGATGTTGTGTTGTTTACCTGCTTAACTGTTTACATAGATCTCTTATTGTATAGATGCTCTTTACTCGTTTCTCTTTTCTGTGTCTTGACAGGTCTTGTAGCTTGGATCTGACGACCATGGGATGTGGAGCAACATTCAGGAGAAAGGATAGCGAATCAAATAGGTAAGACATCTAGAACTTGATCCTTAGGTAGATCTAGGAAACGTGTTTGTAGTCTGTTTTATTTGTTCTAGACTCACATTGAACTAGGGAGATCCGGCTCGCGTCCGCCCGAGTGGATTGTCCGTTAACATCGAGATATGATCTATCAAAACATTTTGTGATGCTTGATAAGTCACTTCTATGAAATTTACGGGCACGATTGGTTCATTCAGAGTAAGAAGGATCCAAGGATCATTTGTTTGAGAAATAGTGAAGATCTCCTTGGATAACATATTAATGTTACTCGTGGAAACAATATAATTCATAGGAGTAGGTAAGTTGATGGTTCCCATCAAGGATGAGTACATACCCACCCCTAAAGTCTCACTGGGAAGACGGGATTGATCAATCAAAGGGATATTAGAATGCGAAGAAGTTGTATTGTTTTTCCTGGCATAAGCTAATTTATCCATGGTGATGATCTTTCCATCATGTGGGAACATAAGCACCCGAAAAATGGATGAAGGAATAGCTTGCATTGCATATGTCCAGATCCTTCCCAACAACAAATTTTAGTAAATAGAAACATCTACAACTTCCACTTCTACCGACACTACTTTACCTGCAAGCTAAATCTCCAATGAGGGTAAGATTCCATGCGGACGGAAAGACCTCCCATAAAAATAAGTAAGCAATGTAGTTGAAGGGACTAACTGCAGAGAGCATAGGGATTTCCAACAAGATATAGACATTACGCACATCGACGCACCTTCATACACTACTGTTCATCCAATGGTTTTAACACCATGAACTACTTCGATTTGGAAGGCCACGTGGTAGGGAAACCGAGGTTTGACATTTGACATATCAAATATAGCTAGCATACTTGAAGAATCCATATTTCCTATTGCCAACAAAAGTGCATTTCACTGCGATGGGAAAATTTGCAAAACTTCTAGAGTAGACATAGGACACAGGGTTTGGGCTACGTCCTCTACAACTGAGTAGTTTGGAGCATCCCTTGCATTAGGGTTTTGTGTTTCCCATTTGTAGACACCTTTTGGTATCTTCGACATAGGATCTATAGGTCTCTTTATATGAAGAGGAACAAATGACTCATGGATCTCTTTATCTTTATGTTGCGTATCTGGGGTATAATTTCGAGCTCTCATTTGCAACAACGCATGGGAGTTAATCATATTAATATAATATTGATCAGCCTGTATGGTACAAGGAGTGCCCCCAATATTAGATTTTCCAAAAGTTGAACCTTGTCCTTTGGGAAAAGGATCCTTCAGAATGACAGGTTTCTTTTCACTTAAGAGCTTCTGGGATTCATCTATGAGAGGACATTGATGAGTGAGGTGATCATCCTTACAAAGTTTGCAAGGAAAATTCACCTTCTTCTTTTCTCGCTTGCCCTCCTCGATATTTTCAATAGTTTTGGGATTTTGTTAGTTTCCCTCCCCTTTCTTTTCCTTTTTATTATTGTTGGGTTGCCGAGGAGCCTTTTGGTTTGACTACACATTTTGTACAGTTTCCGTTTGTGTCAGGGATGTGCAACCGTAGTTTCTTCCGCATGAGAATACTTTATAGATAGTGCATGAACTTGTTTCTGCAAAGCTTCCAATGTGGATGTGTCAGCTGCACCCACAATGCCATTAGCATTTGGTCCAGGTTTTGGATTTCCAAGATCAATGTTTGAACTCGGTGTATCAGGTATGATTTCATAAAGGATCCCAGACTGTGCATAAACCAAGTTAAGTTGTTGGGTCCTTAAAATGGCTTCTTCCTCAGAAGTAACCCCTGAAGTTGACACATCTTTAGAGACGTAAGGTAATAGTGATTTCAAGAACCACTCCAATAGGAATTCTGGGGGGATCTCAGCCTTGATGATCCTTTTTCGTCTTCTCCACTCCTGAATATGGCCAAACAAATGAGTTTCCTTGTTCTGTCTAAAAGTAGAGAGAATATCCGTACTGACATCATATTGAACGAGAAGTTGGAAATGGTTCAAGAAGACTGTCACCAAACCACAAAAATTGTTATAAGTTGCAGCCGATAACTCGATATACCATTTGGATTCAACACTAGCTAAGGTCCTTTGAAAGAGCCTCAGACAAATCGAGTCATCATTTAGAGAGTTCGACGAGCACCAAAGATGAACTTCCATGACATGGTCCCCTGGGTATTTGTTGGCTCGGTTTTGCAACCAAGCTTAGTGCTATGGGCACCTACTAACTAGTAGTAGCAGTTTCAATAGAAATAAAAACAATTAAACTAAATAAACAATACTTTTCATGGATCTAAACAAGAATCTAAGCAAATAATGTAAATATTTCAAAATCAAGAACAAGAAACATAAGAAATAATTTTTGTATTGAAAAGTGGGGGGCAAGCAAGTGCTTGCGATATTACCTTCAATGGTGAAGGTTGATGTTGAGCAACTCCCAAGATGAGTAGCTCCAAACTCCAATAGGTCTCTTTCTCCAAGGTTGCTTCAATGGCTAAAAGTGCTCATGGGAGATTTCAGCAGCATAAGGATGAGATAATGGAAGGATGTGAAATGAGGAGCCCCTACCACCTTTTTATAGGTTTTGGTGGTGAGGAATACCATTTGTGGTTTTGTGGAAACCAATGGTATTGACCAACATGGTTTAGGTAATTTTCCCTCCTTTTTCCTTTTTTGAATAAAAATAATATTTTAATTCCCTTTTTAATATTTTTGGGAATTTGGACCCTTTTTGAGGGTTTTTTATGATTTTCTTGGAAAAATAATCTTTTTTAATGGAAAAAGGGGTGTACCAAGGTCTTTTGGTGACCTTTTGTTGGTTTCAGAGGCTCAGATGGTGGAAAAGTGGATAAATGGGTCATGTGAGTAAGGGAATGAGCTAGTGAGCACTTTTTAGGTGTTAACAGTATTCACCAGTCTTTCCTTCAAACATTGGAATGTATGAAAGGAGTTTGGTTGGAATCGGAGGCCAAGCAGGATTATGTTGCATAGGGTCATTCATCAATTTTGAAAGATCTAGAAAATTTAAAGTTGCCAAGAAAGGTAAATGAGGCTTAGCTGATGGCATTGGGCTTTGTGGAATATGGTAAGGAGAATATCCAAAACCATAACTCCCATAAGGTTGATTGGGGTTTCCCCCATACATCGATTGTGGTGAAAGAGTATTTTGAAAATTGTTCAAGCCATACGATAAGGGATTACTTCCTTGAGTCCCAGTCCATTGTGGATGAGTGTAAGTACAGCTTCCAAATGGAGTATAAGTACTTCTACCTCCTCAACCAAAAAGTGAAAAAGGAGCACTCCCTACAGGCACATTTGAGGTTTGCACATTTGCTTAATGTACATTAAATCCTGTAAAGGGATTGAAAGTCTGTGTTGGTATAATGGAAGGGGTAGGCATTGAGCCCACAAATAGTGTAGAAGGAGCAATATGTCCTCCATGCCAAGGAAAACCTTGATTAAACAGAGCTAAGCTAGGATTGACCTGAAACTGCTGAATAAAAGGAGAGGATGTAAATGGCACCGTAGGTATTCCTGAAAAAGGAATATTAGATGAGCCAACGATGGATCCAAAAGGAGTAGATGTCAATTTGAACTGAGTATTGGATATTCCTAATGGTCCAACATTGAAGCTAAAACAAGTACTTAGAGAAGAGGACATATGCAACAAGCTTGGTACCCGGGGTAGTAACATGTGGAGGAGACATACCTACAATCCTAATAGCCGATGTGGGAGTCTGTGGAACTCCCGACACATCTAATAATTTATCCATATTATGTCCATGTGTAAATCTATATACACTTAATTTAGGTTCACCTATAAAAACAACTTGTTGTAACAAAGGATTGTTGGGTCCAGTTAATGGACGATTGAAGTATCTTGTGAAATATTTAGTTGGTAAATCTTCAATCTCAAATATTTGTGAGACCGGTGTAGTTTGTGTAATGATTTGGGGTTCTATAGGGGTTTCAGTTGTACCAGTGAGTTCAAAAGAACCAAGAGAATCAATTCCGCGTCGCCGAGGTGGTGGTGGAGGCTCCACTATGAGTGGAGGAAGGTTTTCCAACCTTCTTGACCTACGAAGAGGTTGGTTATCCACACTTGCAATAAAAATATTCTAAGTGTTAAAACTAGGGGTAGCTAGAACAATCAATAAGATTAGAGCACACATCTATAAAAATTCCTAAAGTGATCAAGAACAAACAAATAGATAATCTCTCAAAGGAAATTCTGGGATTATTAGGGCCCAGAACAAATCAGTAGATTAATGAAATACAGTTACTTGAGGTCCACAATACAGAGTCTTCGGGTGCAAGCGTTTGAATCACCAACCTCCCTCCCAACTAACTGCAAGGGATTTCCTTCCACGTCTGTCCAAGGTACAATGGAAATATCCTTCCACCGTGTCCTGTGAAGAATCCTAGTGGTCAAGATACTAAGGCTACCATCGATATAAAAAGAATCTAGGGGGACAGTCACAGGTCGAACCAACATGGATGGGCAGGGTCACTAAGCCCGAAATACAAAATCACACAAGGTACTATGGATCTCCGTTCGTGTATCACCTCTGGTAGATGCTTGGTTGAAAAGTGGGGGGTGTCGCCAACTAATCAATCTCACATGACCTCATGCTTAACTCCGGTGTTAGTGGAGCTTCTCGACACACCTTTTACAAGGGTGTATTTACCTAAAGATAGTATTACTACGATTTTGAGTTTGAAATGATCTTGGCTACTTTAAAGTGATCTAATCCATGATCCTAGCCTAAACTAGTTGGTTTGTGTAGCCTTAAGAGAAAAGTTTCGAATGATTTTTAATTTAAAAATTCTTTTAAGGGATTTAATTACTCAAAAGGGAGTGGTTTGTGTGCAAAGGTGGTTACAACTTGAAACAAATATAAAGTATATAACCTACAACTTTCTTTTTACAATTTCATTTTCATTTATCTTTCAAAAAGTAAAGACTTGGAAAGAAAACCTAAAAGCTAACAAATGTTTATTTTTTCTTTTTGAAGAAATAGTATATACAACTAAAACTAAAAAAAGAAAATGTCTTTGCTTAAATAAAGTACTTGATTGTAAAAATTTCTTCTTTAACACAAAGAAAATGGCAAATAAATATGATAAGACAAAGATAATAACTGATGCAAGTAAAGATGACTACACACATAACTATCAAAATCAGAAAAATAACCCTCTTAAGATTTCTAAAGATAACAAATCCACTAAGTTCTTTTGACAAGAAAAAAGTAACTCCGTTTTGGAAAAGAGACACTAAACCAAACTGACCTAACTAAAAAAGCATACAATCACAAAAGATATCATACTTTCTAGAAATCAATCATAAAAATGAAAAGAGTAAAGTGTCAACCAAACAAAGGTGGACTTCAGAGGACCTAGGTGAGTCAAACAAGAAAACAAATGAAAACTAAAGAAATAAATCTCTAAAAATTTTAGAAATCTCAGTACAGACTCTTAGACAAGTATAAAATGTCAAAAGACTAGCAAAGAAAGATTTCAATCACCAAGATCAAACCAAAAACTAAAACCCTAACCCTAGAGTAAAAAAACTCAGGAGAAAACTATGACTGTATTTAAAGACAGCTCATGGGTACCCGCTGGTCTACAAGTAGACAACTCGCGGGTGCAGGAAAAATCTGTGACTGTAAGTATGACACAGTTGCGAGTCTGTCTTGATAAAATAAAATAAAAAATTGAAAGAAACTCCACAAATATCAAATCTGAGTGACCAATAAAGGTACGTGAATCCTATCAACTTAACCAGATATTAACAAACATAAAAAGACTGAAGAAAATTAAACAAAAAGACTCCCAGACCAACAACAATACTCCCCAGTGGAGTCACCAATTATGTTGTAGTGGAAAAAACCTATGACTGGGACTTATAGAGATCACAAACGTACATTTTAACTAGTTACAGACATAGTACAACATAAAGATACAACAAGCAAATATTCTTTAAATGTAAAGAACTAAGAAAAAAATTTGGAATTAGATACATGAACAACTGATGGTTGATCCAAGCTCCCAAACTTCAAACTCATGTTCCACTGCTCCACAAAGATCACCTGCAATAACACATACCTTCCTCACAGCTTATGACTTTAATAAGAATGAATTTTTTTATATGAAACTCATGCATAATAAACAATAAAGATTCAAAACATACATTCATTAACATAAACAAGTATATATGGGAAAGGGACTTTCTGTATTAAAGCATTAAAGACAATCAGCCAAACCTTCCCTGCAACTGGCACCGTTGAAACCTAGCTTTGGGTTCCTTCTCCTCCTCGTTCAGTAGAATTTTCTCCATCATAACACTAGCATCTAACTACTACCACTCTCTTAGACATCTCGGGTGGGACTTCATGTTCGTTCCTACCCATTATCTACGCCACTTTCTTTGTTGGTTGTTCATGGACACTCATCATTATTTCCCTTAGCGCACCTGGAGTGCTTCCGCTGGACACGAAATGCACCACTGAAACTATCTTACTTCCCTTTTCCACAACATCCTTGGGATTTCTTACTCAATTTTCTAACTCTCTGCATCTTCCTGACTGACTCGTGTCATGCAACCTACTGATTCTCCACTCTCAACTTACATTCTTCAATCTCTATGCCCGTATTTGTGCTTGCTCCTTGTGTCCTTGACACCTGATTATTGAATCATTTGCAAAGTATTTCCCATAGCCATCTGATTCTTTCCTCAAGTGTGTCATCATACTTCTCCACCGTATTCTGGTGATGTTGATCTGCATTAATCATACTCGGATTTGACTCCCGCGAGCTAAATGTGCGAAGCATCGACAAGCGACCCAGCTGGCCATGCTTTCCACTTTTTGTCATAATTGCGTGGGAGACTTCAAGAAGTTATGCAGTGATTCATGGATTAAGAGGGAGTTGACCACTCCTTACAATCCACATTAGAATGGAGTTGCAGAAAGGAAGCAAAGATTGAGAGGGATTCCACCCAACAAACAAACAAAGATAAGTATTTGAATTGTGATCTGATTGTTTAAATAATACTGTTAAATGATGTATATACTTATGTTCCTATACTTAGGTTGTGTATTATGCATATTAGAATAATTGCATTAAATGAACAGTATACTACTAATATAATGGGTAAGTGACCTATGGTACTGTACAGCATTCCATTGCTACTTATCTAGAATGAAACCTCTTTGCTGACATGTTGGGATTAGTGAAAACTCTTAACAATGTTCTGGTAGAGATGGAAGGCATCTAGAAAGTTAGCGTACGAATACAGGATATGGTTGAATGTTGTATTGAGGCATTGGATAAGATAATTGCATGACTGTATGACATATTCCTTTATGTGTAAGACTTTGTTCTGTAAACTATGAGAATTTTCTAATCATGCAATTGAATTTGTCTTGTAGGAAAGATCGTGTACAATCACCTACAAAAGAAAGACTGCAACATTTGTTCCAGCAACGAAGAAAAATATCTATTGAAGATATTGAAGAATATGAAGTTCCTAGGATCCGGGATGCAGTAATGGAAGAATTCCACAATCAAGGAATACCAGTTGATCATGAAGAATGATGTTTGGGATGTGGTCTTAATACCAGAAGGGAAGTCTGTTGTGACTTCCAAGTGGATCTATAAGATCAAGCATGCTGCATATGGTAGCATAGAGAAATACAAGGCAAGATTTGTACCTCGTGTTTTCTCCCAGAAAGAGGGGATATATTATGAAGAAAAATTTTCACCTATAGCCAGATACACTTCCATTAGAACATTATTTGCTCTGGCTGCAGTGATGAAATGGAAGATACACCAGATGGATGTCAAGACAACTTTCTTGAATGGTGTAGTCGAAGAGGAAGTGTATGTGGAGCAGCCACTTGGTTTTGAGACGCATGACATGAAGTCATTTGTGTGCAGATTGAAGAAAGCCTTGTATGGATTGAAGCAAGCACCTAGGATATGGTACGATAGGATAGACAGCTTCTTGTCCAGTTTGGGCTTTACCAAGAGTAAAGAGGATTCCAACCTTTACTACAAGGTTGAGGAAGGAAATCCGGTGATACTCTTATTGTATGTGGATGACCTATTTGTGATAGGTGAGTATAGATCGATTTCTGACACGAAGAGGAAGCTTGCTGCCGAGTTCTAAATGAAGGACTTGGGTATGATGCATTACTTTCTAGGTATGGAGGTGTGGTAGAGTGCAGAAGGAATATTCCTTGGACAAGGGAAGTATGCAGTAGATATCCTAAAGTGGTTCAGGATGATGGACTGCAAGGCCATGGGCACACCTATGCCATCGAACTTGAAGCTATTGAGTGATGCTTCATCAGAGTCGGTTGATGCCACAATGTATCATCAGATGATTGGGTCCTTGATGTACCTGACGAACACGAGACCAGATATTTTCTTTGTGGTGAACACCATGAGCCAGTTTCTGACAGATCCTAGAAATGTTCATCTGATTGCTCTAATGCATATTTTGAGGTACCTGAAGGGTACAATTGATTATGGGCTCAAGTATGATGTGAATCAAAAGTTTAACCTCGAGGGTTATGTTGATTCAGATTGTGCAGGTAGTGCTGCAGATAGGAATAACACTTTGGGGTGTTGTTTCAGTATGGGATCAGGTGTGATATCTTGGTTTAGCAAGAAGCAATCTTGCGTAGCACTGAGTACAGCCAAAATAGAGTATGTCGCAGCTTGTTCATCTAGTTGTGAGGCAGTATGGCTAAGGAAGCTACTATCTGATTTATTTTATCTCCAGTTGGATGCTGCCTGTATCTATTGTGACAAACAGAGTTGTGTGAAGTTGTCAGAGAACCTGGTGTTCCATGATAGGTCGAAGCACATCAAGATCAAATATAACTATATCAGGGATATGGTGCAAAGAGGAACAGTGAAGCTCCAATATGTTGCGACAGATGAGCAGATTGTAGATGTGTTGACCAAACCACTACCCAGAGTGAAGTTCGAGTACTTTAGAGAGAGGCTTGGTGTTCTTCAGATAGAAGATACTTCAAGGAAGAAGTGATGGGACACATTTGAAGGAACCATTCCAGGCATGGTGGTAGGAGGATCCTTCCCAGGGCTGTGGATGTAAGAGTTGTATGATGAGCATCAGGACGATGCTCCAGATGATCATATGTGATGATATGCATCAGGTGGATTCTTTGTATGATCAGTTTGATCATGTGTGATGAGCATCAGGATGATGCTCCAGATGATATGCATCAAGACGATGTTGTGATGATGATCAGTTGGATCATTTGCATCAAGGTGATGCTTTGTATGATTATCAGTACAATCATGATCATCAGGAGGATGCTCTGTGCGAGGATGATCAGGTGGATAATGAGTATCAGGTCTATACTCCGTGGCCATGAATAGGTTGTATGATAAGCATATAATTTTTCCCTGGGAGATTTGTAGATACTCTTGCGAGGTTTTTCCTATGGCATATAATATCTCCTTGGGAGATCTGGAAAATGCTCTTTCGAGGTTTTGCTTGGGAGGACATATAATATTTCCCTGGGAGGTTTGCAGATACTCTTGCGAGGTTTTTCCTATGGCATATAATATCTATTTGGGAGATCTAGCAAATGCTCTTTCGAGGTTTTTTCCTGTGGCATATAATATTTCCCTGGGAGATCCGATAGATTTAGCATTAAGCTCATAATCAGTCCTGGGATGCTCTTTTGAGGTTTTTCCAGACCACATGTAATCAGTCCTGGAGATCCGATAGGTTGTGCTAGGCACGTAAAATTCCTGGGATGATCTTTAGAGTTCTTGTCGGTAGTGCTATGCACATAAACGTTCTTGGGACACTCTTTTAAGGTTTCGTGGTGGTCACATGTAATAGCTCCCTGGGAGATATGATAGGTTGATTTGTGTGCTCGTAAAAGTCCTAGGATGCTCTTTCGAGGTTTTGATGATGCACGCAATCAATCCTGGGATCCACAGGATGGCCAGCTCATAGAGATGATGAAGACCTACAGGAGGCTAGGCCTACAACTAGCATGAAAAAGGGTTGGCTCGATAGAACTTCCTATGACGAGAAGAATTGAGAGATAGCCCAGTGATCAAGATGACGAGTACATCAACAGTGATGATGATGCTCTGTGATCCAGTGACGATGATCCAGCTCTAAAATTGAATTCTTTTGACGATATGTATTAATGACCTGTGTCCAGAGAATATCTTCCTAGTTAAGAGGGAGTGTTGATGTATTTGTAACTTTGGAATATATTCGTCTATGTATTACACTTGTACATTATTATATTCATGATGGAGATGTATTATTCCTCCAATCAGAAGTGTCGTCATTTGTAGTTGTAAGTGTCGCAAGTATTATTGCAAGCATCACAACTTGTATTTGATGGGTTATTAGACCATCAGTGTGGGGTCGGCCCTGTATGTGTCATGTGGTTGGGTTATTAGGATTCCTTAGGAAGTCAACCCTGTTAGAATTAAAGGCAGGTTAAGTTGTGTATAAATAGAGAGTGAGTGTGTCTCATTCTATTCATTCACTCACTCATCCAACTTGCATTAGTTGAGAGATGAGTGCGCACAAGTGAAGGAGGAGTAGTTGCTGGAGTCATCTATATTTTGGGGATTGATCATTGTGATCTTTGTATTGGGGCTTATTCTATCTCTGAGGAAGTTGCGGGGTTTTCACCTTCCTATTTTTCCCCAAGGAAACTTTGTGTCTCTTTTGCTTATGATTGTTATGATGTGCATGTTATTCTCTTAGTAGGATCCTAATATAATGTTTGAATGAAATTATCAAAAAATTAACACTAACACAGTAAAGAGAAGGGTTGACATGGGTTCCTAACATTTTCATATTCTGATGAGGATTATGTGGGGTGGTGGAGCCGCCAATTACCAACACTAGAGCAGTTTTCGTATGCAAGCATGGATTTCCAAGGTGATCCCGAGCTCATGTTTCCTCCAGGGGAATCCTGGGGAGAGATAGGTACCAAAATGTGTTTTTGTTTTTGAAAAATTATTTAATTTTTATGCTTTTTGTATATATATAATTTTTATAATGAGTATGAGTACTAAAACTACATAACCTGTGTAGATGTGGGGCCAACGAGACCTGCTATGTATCCTAGAGTATACACACGACCAACCGAGCCAGGTGTTGTGGATACTATGATGAGGAGCATTGAGGGGAATATGAGTCAGTTGACTCATGATATCCCTACATACAAGATAGAGCGGATGCCAATCGAGATGCATGAATTAAATGTAGTAGGGGTGCCCCCAACATGGATACGGTTACTTAGGAAAGTAGCCAGGCTACTCATTTTTTACAGAAAGGCCATAACAGAGCTAGTTGAGGTTCCTCCCTCTCCATAGGGAGAGTGACATATTATTTTTGAGGCTTTTGATGCCCATTTTTGTATATTATGATATCCGATAGAGAGTGACTCAAACTCATATTTTTTTTGAACCTGATATATATATATATACAGTATTGGTTTATGTACATGTTTTTCTTTATGTGTGTGAATGGTTAATGTTATTATGTATGGTACAAATGTCAATCAAGTATATAATTTGCATAAGCATTAGCTAATGTATTGTGATTCCTTGATATATGTTGATATGAAATATAATTAAAATATCGCTCAAGTAATCTAACTCGATACTCACCTGCTAACTGAAGCACAACTAACTGCGAATCAAGTCTTACCTCTAAACAAGAAATACCATGGTGAATAACATATCGAAGAATTTCAATGAGTGCACTGTACTTAGCTATATTGTTCGTCGTAGGGCCCAAATAGGATCCTCCTGAAGAAACAAGTTGGCCTGTGGAAGAATAAATAACCCAAGAAGCTGAAGTCAAGTTACGAGTGTGATGACTTGCACCATCAGCGAATCCTAGAAAACACTCGGTTTTCATCTGAAAACATAGTCCATAAGACACATAAGAAAAACTAAAAGAAATAACGCTACAAAAATGTACATCTATAGTACAAGAAAACGCATATAGGACTAGGTGTAATACTTCTTCAAGTAGAGCCCATTTTTAGGCTCAGGCAGCTTAAAACCATCATAATCCATCAACTCATATGAACCTTTTATTAAAAAATTAGAAATTATATAAGACCCGAGCCACATAGATTTGAAATTTCCTTCTCCCAAAGGATCCTTGTCCTAATCATAAACCAAAACAAGGTCTCCTTCAGAGAAAACCCTAGATTTGACAGACTTATCATTTGGTGTTTAACTCGAATCTTGTGAGCTTCATTTGCAGTAAACACCTCACGACGCTGTTTATCCAAATGTTGTACGTGAAGAAACTGTTCTTCCAAAGCAGAAGTTTTAGGTAATAATTGAATAACCAACTTCAAAGATGGAATCTCGCATTCAATCAGTGTAACTGCCTCCACTCATTGAACGAGTTGGAATGGTAAAAAACCAGTAGCAGTATTGATATTGGAACGATATGCCCAAATAGCTAGATACAACATGATGTGTTAATTTGACTAGCTGGCATTAACAGTCTATTGAAGAATAGTTTTCAAATGATTCAACTTGTCCATTCTCCTGCGAATTAAAAAAATATGAATGATCTTGTCGAAAACCTAGCATGGTAGTCAATTCAGTCGTCATGTAGTTCTGTAAATTTCATCCATGATCAGTAACGATCTCTCTAGGTATGCCAATCCTGGTAATGATCTGATTGAAAAAAAAATATGCTGCAATTTCTCAATCTGATTTCACAGTAGGCATTTCCTTGGCCCACTTCATAAAGTAGTCGACTGCAACGATGATTTGTTGATGTCCTCAAGCAGAAAATGGATTACAAGTCATGTATCAATCCCCCATTTAGTGAAGGGACCCAATGTAATAACAGGGTGAAGAGGAGCTAGATGTGCTCACATTTCTTGGTGAAAAAATGACACGGATGATAGTATTTCACGGCTTGCACACAATATTTAAAGATGGTGGGACAAAAATAGCTAGCACGCAGTATCTTCTGAGTTGTTTCCAACCCAGAAATATGACCCCCAAAGGATCCACTGTGAGAATCATTCAATACTGACTCGGCTTCATCTAGGGTCAAACAACGACGTAATATCGAATATACCCCCCATCTGTATAACATGTCAGAAATAATGAGATATTTCTTGGCATGATTCCTAATATTTCATCATTCTTCCCTAGACAAAGTTGGTGGACACTTCAAAGTATGGAGATATAATAAAATGTATCCATACCATGGATCATAGGTGCTAATGAGGAATATGTGTTCATCAGGAAATGACAGATATTCTTCATGACATGGTACATCACTAGGAAAATCAACAATAAGTTCCGCGAACACCAAATACTTTTTTGGCTTAGTGGATTGGAAAGTAATATCAAATTCTTGCAAAATGACAATCCATTTATTAAATTTTTCCCCAATTATTCATCAGCTTAATACATATTGAAAAGGATTGACCTCCGCAATGACTATGGTAGTTTGTAATATGATGTAGTGATGTAGCCTCTAAACGACATACACAGCAGCTAATGCCAACTTCTCGACATGAGAACACTTGAGTTCAAGAGTTACAAGTGCGCGAGAAAGATAATAAATGACATGCTCTTGGAGTTTGTCATCTTCCTAAACCAATACTATGCCAATGGTACTAATAGATGCAGTCAAATAAAGAATAAAATCTTGAGTATAATCTGGAGGGATCAACAAGGGGTTGGAAAGAGTGCCTTTTTCAAAGCATCAAACGAGTTTTGTGCAGCCTCATCCCAGAAAAAATGGGTATCCTATTTAAGCAGTCGCATAAAACCTTTAGTGATCTTAGCATAGTTGATAATAAAATGTCTAAGAAAATTCGACATACCTTGTAGACTTTGAACTTGTCGGATAGTACGAGGCGGAGGAAATTTTACAATAGCCTCAACTTTCAAAGGATCAACCATAATCCCACAATTAGACATAATGAAACCAAGTAAATGTCCAGACTCGACACAAATTACACATTTGTTAGGATTTAACCAAATCTTATAGTATCTGCATCGTTCAAACACGAGCCTTAAGTGTGCAGGATGATCTCGTCTCTTTCGAGATTGCACATGTAGATCATCCAAATAAGGTTCAACTACATGTTTGATATCATGGAAAGCGAATTTCATGGCTCGCTGGAAATTAGCCCCAACATTCTTCAATCCAAATGGCATTTTCCTATAGGAAAAATTACACCAGCGACATATAAAATCCATTTTATATTGGTCTTCAGGTTTGATATGAATATGATTATATCCTGAAAAACCATCCATGAAAGAAAAAATTTCATGTCCTACACACGCATGAATAATTTGATCAATGAATGGTGTGGGATAGTTGTATTTTGGACAAGCTTTGTTAAGATCCCTAAAATTTTTGCATACGCGGATGGTACCTTGCTTTTTATCAACCATAACTAGATTAGACACCCATTCCGTCATGTCGATAGGATAAATGAAACCGGCATTGAGGAGATTTTCAACCTCATCCTTAATGGCCGCAACCTTCCTAGGATTGACTGTACGAAGCTTTTTCTGAACTGGTTTCACATTAGGGTATGTCGTAATAACTTGTTCAACAATAGATGGGTCGATTCTTGGCATCTCCTCATATGACCAGGAGAAAACATCGCAGAATTTTTTAAATAAGTTGGTATACAAAGTGATCTCTTGTGGATAACAATTCGCACCAATGAAAATATTTTCCATGACATTAGGTATAATGGAAATATTGATTGGGATAGTTGTTGAAATATTTACCATATTACCTTCAGTGAAAATTTTCTGTTTCGTTAAAGGATTAATGGACCAATCAACATTTCCACCAGGTCTGATTGAAAACTCTCCATTCTCAACCTTGTTCAGATCTGGAAGGAAATAGGATTGATGATGCATATGTTCCCAAGGATGATCCATAACTACCATGGCTTCCAGAATAGCCTCATATGATGGGAAAACAATGTCTAAAGAATCGAATGAATGGGTGGAGTCAATTTCCCATGCAGGTGTATAATCGATATCTGATTTCATAGAGACCGAAGGAATCAAGTCTTACACCAAAATGTCATCACCCTTGTGCAAGTGTCATGAGTGTCGCAAGTGTTGCAAGTGTCGTCGTCATGACCTAGTGTCATCATCATGACCGTTGCAAGTACTGTCATTATGACCAAGTGTTGTCATCATGACCGTTGTGATAATGTGATCATCTTGACCATTGTGTATCCATCCATAAAGTCATCTGGACCAAGTATTCATTTGAGAGGATTTGTACTGAGTTTGTAAAACCTTTTGAGAGGTCATCGCAGGTTGCACACTAGCAACATGTGACGTCGCAAGTTGCTCCATAGCAAGGTGCGACAAGGTCTGTTAATGGGAAAAAATAGCATTTCGATATCTTTCTCGAAGCTTTACCATTTGGGGGCTTATCCCTAATCTCTTGGAGAGCTGGTACTCGACCCCTAACTCATTGGGAAGATCCCCTATACCTCTCCTACCATCTCTCAACCTATCCTATCCATAATCTCATCGACTTAGTCCTATATATATGAGGCTCACTCCCATACCAAGGGGAAGAAGACTATGGTATCTACATGCTGGTGAAATCTCTCTTAGGACACCTTCACTCACCTCTTGGAGAATTCATGCTTCCTTGGAATGGCTTGCCAATTGGCTTGTGGGAAGAAGGGCTGCTATGTTAAGTCATTGGTTGTAGTTCTATATCTCTATCATGTACTCCTCTATTTGCATTAATACAAATGCTTTCCACCAATATCGTTTTTATGTGTAATGATGTTGTGTTGTTTACATGCTTAACTGTTTACATAGATCTCTTATTGTATAGATTCTCTTTACTCGTTTCTCTTTTCTGTGTCTTGATAGGTCTTGCAGCTTGGATCTGACGACCGTGGGATGTGGAGCAACATTCAGGAGAAAGGATAGCGAATCAAAGAGGTAAGACATCTACCACTTGACCCTTAAGTAGATCTAGGAAACATGTTTGTAGTCTGTTTTATTTTTTCTAGACTCACATTGAACTAGGGAGATCTGGCTCGCGTCCGCCTGAGTGGATTGTCCATTAACAAATCTGGCGACTCCGCTGGGGAAGAACATTGTTGTTTTCAATCTGAATGTCAGTTTCAGTTGATTACTTTTCCAAGCCATCTCTTTGGCCATTTGCTTCTTAAGCCCTTTCACCATTAGATCTTCGCTTTGAAGACTCTGATTTCCTTCCTTTGAGTTTGTACTTCTCATTGGCAGACCTTTTTATGCTCATTATATGGAGAATTGGTTCATTTTTGGATTTAGATCTCGCCTGTCGCACCTGGTCAGTGTACCCAGAGCGACACTATGTTGTTTTTTATCTATGTTCTTTGCCTATTAGTTTGTCATCGCAGCCCTTCCATTGGTATACTGTGACGCCGTCGCACTTCCCGCACTAGTGAACTGGGATGTCGCACTGTGCATAAGCACAGAGTGCGCCGATCTGCCATTTTTTGCCTTACAGGCATCCCTTCTCCATTTCTAATTTGAGTTTTGGTTTGTGTACAGACTCCTCTGCACTGTACCTTCCAAGCAGAGACCCTTTTGTCCAGCAATGTTTTGTTTGGCTTATTTGTATTGGTTTTTGGGTCTTTTTGAGATTTGGATTCATGTTTGGCCCCTTTAGTAAAAACTAGTGTTTTGCTTGCATTTTTAAGCGAAATGGGTTCTATTTTTGAAAAACAATTCCCCCTCATGGTCGGGGGGGGCCATGAATCGTGCATTCTTCAGTCATTTGACCCATCTCAAGGTTTTGAGATCATTTTTTGGTTTGGCGTGATTGGCTTGTTTTAAAGACTTGAAGAGTGTGGGATATCCATGTCTTTTTGAGCCTCTCATTCTTGGGTTATGCATCCTGTTTCCCTTAAATGCTGAGCTATTCAATCATTTTTGGGGAATATTGATTCTTTGTCTCCACTTTAGTTCAAAGAAAAGCTTGATTTTGTCACTCTTTTGCCATATTCATGAAACTGGAAAACATAAGTATTCTTCGTACTTTATTTTGATCATTTGATATTCTTGGTCTTATCATCATAAGAAGAAGAAAGGCTTGTGTGCATTTGAGTTAGATAAGATTGTTAAGTGCTTATCTTTGTCTTTAATTTGATTGGAAACGTTTGTAGAATCCTTCTTTCCATAGCTTAGATGTGTATTTTTCAAGTGTAGAAAGATAGGAAATGAGTTATAATTATTGCATTTGGTAGATTTTGAGCCTCTCTTGAGTGCCTTTGAGTTGTTTGGGTGCTTGCCATTTTTCTCTGGGAATTTCTGAAAGATTAGAGTGTTGTAGATATCCTCTCACTTCCTGTATATAAATATTAAAAGCGTTGAGTTATCAAATTTCATTTTTGGTACATGCATATGAAAATTGAAAGTGCTTCATTATTTTGTCTTATATATTGTTAAGATTAGTTGCATCTTTCATTTTCTTTGTGCTTTTAGCTGATTATTGCAGAAAGTTAGAATTATTGCACTCTAGGAAGGAATTCTTCTTTTCGCTACTACTTAAGTACTATTGGTTTGAAAGAAAGAAAAATCTCTCCCTACCTTAAGTAGTTTTCATTGAAAATGAAAGGAAAATGTGCATTAGCATATAGTTGAGGATTGCATTATGTTTACATTTATGTACTCACCTCATGCATCCACCTAACCATACAAGATAAAATTAACGCTAGCTTAGGTTAAAATCATTTAGCAACTTGTGTGTAAGTTAGAGACGTGTTCCGGCGTCGTTAAGCATGGCAGCTGTCGTTATTTTCTAGCACTGTAGTCCGGGGGTATTGTAGTCTTCCACGTACATCAGTATATCGAGCTCCTTCATGTACCCACCAAGTACCATAATCCATACTTGGAGTATATCGAAGGGTGTTTCACGTACTCGACATGTATATCGGAAGGTCTCGTGCCAACGATTGTGTATTAGACAGCACCACTACGGATTTGAGCTCCCACGTACGTTGCGTATATCGAGAGACAACATTAGGATTCCTAAAACCAACCGAGTTAACCATTTGTCTGTCTTGGCAAAGAAATACATCGAGAAAAACACTCGGGGAGATTAGCACGCACGTACAGTCCAGGTAATCGGGTATGCAGGCAAGGATATGGTCCCAATCCTCCTTTTCACGTCATATTGTTGGACACTGTAGTATATAGCGGTTTGTGATGCCTTGATAATCCCGTGAGGTTCCAGAATTTGAATCCACTCCTATTCACACAGTTTTCTTGTTGCTTTTAGACTTGAGTAGTGTTTGATTTGTGTGGTACTTTAGAGACTCTTAGGAAGCTTAGATATGGAAGACTCTTCCGGGACTACCAACCAAGAGGCCCCTTTCCAGGGTATGCCATTTGTTATTCCCCCTTGTGGAACTGTTGGTCATCCCTTTATGGCTACGTTGATTCTTCCTAGACTGACGATAGGATTACCAGTATGGTTATTCTCCCATCCAGTTACGCCAAGTGCACAAATCGCGTCGGACCTAGGTCCTTCACCACATGAGCATCAATCTCATGATGACCCTTCTCCTTCTCCGTCGAAAGTTGAATCGGCTTCCATCTCTTCCTCTTCTCCTAGTGAAAACTCTGATGTTAGTAAGAGGGCTGCAATGAAGAAGAAGAAAGGGAAGATTAAGAAGAAGAAAGGGAAGATTAAGAAGAAAAAAGATAATAAAGAGACCAAGCGTCAACCATCTACCTCTAATGGCACTCATTCTACGAGAACACCTCGTAAGCCAAAGTTCCCTTGCAAACTTTGCAACGGTGATCGCCTTCTCAAGAATTGTCCCGGTCTTTCCTGTGTGTCAGAAGTGTGGTCTAAAAAACCAAAACCGCTTGTATCGTCAACCTATGACCATCATATTGATGATACTCCCTCGACCAGTGACCCATTGGTGATGGGTCGGAAGGGTAGAGCTGCAAACCCTTGCTGGATATGCAAGGGCTTGCATCATACTTACCTTTGTCCAAGCATGGATGAAGCTTCACGATGGTTGGAAGATATTACTAGTTCTCAACAGGAGCTTCCAACAAGCGATAGTAAGTTGTCCCTCGATCCCCCACTGGTTCACCAAGTGATCAATTCAGTTTCATCTGTAATTGGTCCCACTCTTCCTTCCGAGAGTGAAGTGATCGAGTCACTGTCATCTCCACTCGATCCCACTCTTTCATTGGAGAAAGTCCAGAAATAAGTAGTCACCATGACAAAATCTTCGTCTCTTTCTTATCTTCCAAGTGAGAGTGAATTGGAAACCGCTGATGTTTTCCTAGTCAGTTCAGAATGTCCCAGGCAAGGGGAAACCTTGTCCATTTCTACAGGACCCCCTCCAAGTACTGAGGTCATTTCCTTTCATTGGAATGGTCTAACAGAATCTCATCTTCCTTCGAGTATTCCTTTTCAAATATCTGTAGGAGTTTCCGATAAAGAAATATTTCGTACGCTAGTTGATGAGGGAGGTTCTGTTTGTATTTTATCTTCAACCGCATGGCAAGCTATAGGTTCTCCTCAGCTTGTGCCAGTAACTGACAAGATTTTGGATTTTAATAGAAGGCCTACTGGACCTTTAGGGATTCTCCCACAGTTAGCTTTCACGTTGAGAGGTAAAATTGTTTATGTTGATGTCCTGGTTGTCCAAGGTCCTTTAGATTTCAATATGCTCCTTGGACATGATTTTGTCTATGCTATGAAAGTTGTAGTGTCCACACTCTTTCGAGTGATGTATTTTCCCTATGATGGGAGGATTGTGACCGTTGATCAGCTTTCCTTCGTGACAGCCACTCATCATATGACTCCTAGTCATCAGACTTCCCTAAATGTTCCGCATGTTTTAGTGGTTTCTTCCACCTGAGGATGGGGGGTATGAGCATAGTTCCCGTTCTATGTCAAGCTCGTTAAAAAATTAAATAGGTTCCTACAAGCATAGTTTATGATCTGTTTCAAGCTCGTTAAAAAATGAAACAAACCTTCAAGCAAAGTTTCTCTTTGATTTCAAGCTTGCATAAAAATGAAACCATTTCACATCAGCATAGTTCCCGTTCTATGTCAAGCTCGTTAAAAAATGAAATAGGTTCCTACAAGCACGGTTTATGTAATGTTTCAAGCTCGTTAAAAAATGAAACCGACCACTCTAGCATAGTTTACCTTTGGTTTCAAACTTGCATAAAAATGAAACCAATCCACTCGAGCATAGTTTTATTCCATTTCAAGCTCGTTAAAAAATAAGATGGGCCCCCTCGATCATAGTTTTATTCCATTTCAAGCTCGTTAAAAAATAAGATGGGCCCCCTCGAGCATAGTTTTATTCCATTTCTAGCTCATTAAAAAATAAGATGGGCCCCCTCAAGCATAGTTATTGTCTATTTCAAGCTTGTGTAAAAATGAAATAGATCTCCCTCCCATCGGTTTGAATCTCTCGCTAGAGTTAGAATTTGAACCTTCATTTCATTTGATTCTCGTTTTCCACCCCTGGTGAACATTTTCATATTAGTAGCCAGGTTGGTATTTGGGTTAGCAAGCATCATTTTTAGATGAAATGAATCTTGGGGGGCATGCCACATGTCGTACCGTCAGCAATCATGTTGAGGGATCACTACCATGTTAAGCCACCAACAGTCATGCTAGGGACATTTACCAACCTCTAGGTATCATGTTGGGAAGGAACCCGTCAATGGGCCTCAACCATGAGCATAGTTCCCTTTCTATGTCAAGCTCGTTAAAAAATGAAATAGGTTCCCGTGAGCAGAGTTATAATATTGTGTCAAGCTCATTAAAAAATGAAACAACTCATTTTCCATTGAGTCGAGTCTTCCCATTGACTTAGTACCTGAACCTTCTTTTCACCCGCCTATTTCCCAGGCGGATGAAATGAAGCTTGGGGGCATGTCTTCAACCTCTGGAAGTTACATTGAAGTCAACTTGATCGCCTCTCCACACTACATTGGAGCTAAGTCACTTACTTCTAGCAAACATGCTGGGGGCACTCACCAACCTATGGATTCCATGTTGGGTAAAAGTTCACCATTGGGAACATTTTCGAGCATACTTTCCTTTCTTAGGTTTCGAGCTCATTAAACCGTGAAAAATATCCTGAGCATAATTCATTTTTTGTTACAAGCTCGTTAAAAAATGAAGCAGACATCATGAGCATTCTTCCAACCTATCTTCGAGCTTGTTAAAAATAGTAAGATAGCATTTGAGCTTACTTTTCACCTTTTTCTTGCTCTGGTTGAAACATGAAAATTTGTTTGAGCTTAGTTTTTACTTTTTCGTGCTCTGGTTCAAACATGAAAAATATTCCGAGTGATTTTGATACCATTCTCATGCTCGTTAAAAATTTGAGTTAAAAAGGTGTGTCTACCAAGTATAGGTTTATAACTTTATCCGGCCTCACTAGACTATTTACGGAAAAGGAACTGTGTCGATTTTACTTTTTTCCTTTGTCGTACTCAGTCATCAACCATGACAAAGGTTTTCATGGAGTCCTTTTTAAGCTATTTTCAGACTCCCTAAATAGGAAAAGATTGCCAAGCGAACTTGATGCTTTCACGCTTGTAAAAGCATTTGAATGATCGTCTTTTTGGTGATAGTTTACCCCTTTTTCAGACCAGGAAGCACTATTTACGAAAAAGGAATACTCCAACCAACCATGGCTAGAAGAGTCCTCTCCCGCGTTGTTTTACCCTTTTTCGGGCGATGAGGCTAACTTTACGAAAAAGGACCGTTGGAGTCTCCTTTAGTTCTTTTCAGACTCTCTAAACATGAAATGACACCGAGTTTTCCTTCTTTGGACTCGTTAAATTTTAAACATTGAAGGGACCATTATGGGACGAACCCCTCCTTTCCTAGGTTCATAAAATGTTTGGGATTGGACTCATCTATGAGATGAGCTATACCGAGCATCTGGTTACCCTCATCAAGCTCGTCAAAAAACACATGAGGCACTCATCAATCATGATGGGGAAAAAGGGAAGATTTTGTGTTACATATTAATTACGGCAGTGCATAGTCACTCTTGAACATGGTACTCGTTTGCATTTGCATTCAGTACTTGGATAATCTGTTTGTCCTTGAGTCTTGTCAATTCCATGAGTCGCGTCACTCCTTTTGATCATCCAAAGAATGCTTCCACCATCAGTTGCATTAGGTGTTGGTATCATTCTCGTCATGTTCTACACAGGTTGCAATGGAGTTTGTATTGAGTCATATTACACGGATCCACTTTTGTATTGGTCGTGGTTGTGTTATCATCTCATCATGGATCTACGCTTCTATCTAGTAGCCATGATTGTGTTCAGTCGGTCATTACTCCCATGGATCTGCAATGCATTTGTCAGCAGCCATGTTGTACTACATATGATATTGTTAGTTCAAAGTCAGTTGTACTGCAGCAGCATCCTTCATCCGACAAGTCTTTTGCCATTTTTTCTATCAAATAATTTCACCTATCTCATTCTGTCAGCTTCATGCTTTGGGGGGCATTCTGTTACACCAAAATGTCGTCACCCTTGTGCAAGTGTCGCAAGTGTTGAAAGTGTCATCCTCATGACCTAGTGTTGTCATCATGACCGTTGCAAGTACCATCATTATGACCAAGTGTTGTCATCATGGCCGTTGTGATAATGTCATCATCTTTACCATTGGGTATACATCCTTGAAGTCATATGGACCAAGTATTCATTTGAGAGGATTTGTACTCAATTTGTACAGCCTTTTGAGAGGTCGTCGCAGGTTGCACACTAGCAACATGCGACATCGCAGGTTGCTCCATATCAAGGTGCGATGAGGTGTGTTAATGGGAAAAAATAGCCATTTCGAGATCTTTCTTGAAGCTTTCCCATTTGGGGGCTTATCCCTGATCTCTTGGAAAGATGGTACTCAACCCCTAACTCATTGGGAAGATCCCTTATCTCTCTCCTACCATCTCTCAACCTATCCTATCCATAATATCATCCACTTAGTCCTATATATACGAGGCTCATTCCCATACCAAGGGGAGGAAGACTATGGTATCTACATGCTGGTGAACTCTCTCTTGGGACACCTTCACTCACCTCTTGGATAATTCATGCTTCCTTGGAAGGGCTTGGCAATTGGCTTGTGGGGAGAAGGGCTGCTGCGTTAATTCATTGGTTGTAGTTATATATCTCTATCATGTACTCCTCTATTTGCAGTAATACAAATGCTTTCCACCAATATCATTCTTATGTGTAATGATGTTGTGTTGTTTACCTACTTAACTGTTTACATAGATCTCTTATTGTATAGATGCTCTTTACTCGTTTCTCTTTTCTGTGTCTTGACAGGTCTTGCAGCTTGGATCTAACGACTGTGGGACATGGAGCAACATTAGGGAGAAAGGATAGCGAGTCAAAGAGGTAAGACATCTAGCACTTGATCCTTAGGTAGATATAGGAAACGTGTTTGTAGTCTGTTTAATTTGTTCTAGACTCACATTGAACTAGGGAGATCCGGCTCGCGTCCTCCCGAGTGGATTGTCTGTTAACATCGAGATATGATCTATCACAACATTTTGCGATGATTGATAAGTCACTTCTGTGAAATTTACGGGTACGATTGGTTCATTCGGAGTAAGAAGGATCCAAGGATCATTTGTTTGAGAAATAGTGAAGATCTCCTTGGATAACATATTAATGTTACTCGTGGAAACAATATAATTCATAGGCGCAGGTAAGTCGATGGTTCCCATCAAGGATGAGTACATACCTACCCCTAAACTCTCACTGGGAAGACAGGATTGATCAATCAAAGGGATATTAGAGTGCGAAGAAGTTGTATTGTTTTTCCTGGCATAAGCTAATTGATCCATGGTGATGATCTTGCCATCATGTGGGAACATAAGCACCCGAAAAATGGATGAAGGAATAGATTGCATTGCATATGTCCAGATCCTTCCCAACAACAAATTTTAGTCGATAGAAACATATACAACTTCCACTTCTACTGACACTACTTTACCTACAAGCCAAATCTCAAATGAGGGTAAGATTCCATGCAGACGGAAAGACCTCCCATAAAAAGCATTAAGCAATGTAGTTGAAGGGACTAACTGTAGAGAGCCTAGGGCTTGCCAACAAGATATAGACATTACGCACGTCGACGCACCTTCATCCACTACTGTTCATCCAATGGTTTTAACACCATGAACTACTTCGATTTGGAAGGCCACGTGGTAGGGAAACCGAGGTTTGACATTTGACATATCAAATACAACTAGCATACTTAAAGAATCCATATTTCCTATTGCTACCAGGAGTGCATTTCACTACAATGGGAAAATTTACAAAACTTTTAGAGTAGACATAGGACACAGGGTTTGGGCTACGTCCTCTACAACTGAGTAGTTTGGAGCATCCCTCGCATTAGGGTTTTGTGTTTCCCATTTGTAGACACCTTTTGGTATCTTCAACATAGGATCTATAGGTCTCTTTCTATGAAGAGGAACAAATGACTCATGGATCTCTTTATCTTTATGTTGCGTATCCGAAGTATAATTTTGGGCTCTCATTTGCAACAAAGCATGGGAGTTAATCATATTAATATAATATTGATCGGCCTGTGTGGTACGAGGAGTGCCCCCAATATTAGATTTTCCGAAAGTTGAACCTTGTCCTTTGGGAAAAGGATCCTTTAGAACAACAAGTTTCTTTTCACTTAATATCTTCTGGGATTCATCTATGAGAGGACATTGATGAGTGAGGTGATCATCCTTACAAAGTTTGCAAGGAAAATTCACCTTCTTCTTTTCTCACTTTCCCTCCTCGATATTTTCAATAGTTTTGGGATTTTGTTAGTTTCCCTCCCCTTTCTTTTCCTTTTTATTATTGTTGGGTTGCCGAGGACCCTTTTGGTTTGACCGCACATTCTGTACAGTTTCCGTTTGTGTCATGGATGTGCAACCGTAGTTTCTTCCGCATGAGAATACTTTATAGATTGTGCATGAACTTGTTTCTGCAAAGCTTCCAATGCGGATGTGTCAGCTGCACCCACAATGCCATTAGCATGTGGTCCAAGTTTTGGCATTCTAAGATCAATGTTTGACCTAGGTGCATCAGGTATGATTTCATAAAGGATCCCAGACTGTGCATAAACCAAGTCAAGTTGTTGGGTTCTTAAAATGGCTTCTTCCTCAGAAGTAACCCCAGAAGTTGACACATCTTTAGAGACGTAAGGTAATAGTGATTTCAAGAACCACTCCAATAGGATTTATGGGGGGATCTCAACCTTGATGATCCTTTTTCGTCTTCTCCACTCCTGAATATGGCCAAACAAATGAGTCTCCTTGTTCTGTCTAAAAGTAGAGAGAATATCCATACCGAAATCATACTGAACGAGAAGTTGGAAATGGTTGAAGAATACTGTCGCCAAACCACAAAAATTGTTATAAGCTGCAGCCGATAACTCGATATACCATTTGGATTCAACACTAGTTACGGTCCTTTGAAAGAGCCTCAAATGAATCGAGTCATCATTTAGAGAGTTCGACGAGCACCAAGGATGAAATTCCGTGACATGGTCCCCTGGGTATTCACCAGTCTTTCCTTCAAACATTGGAATGTATGAAAGGAGTTTGGTTGGACCGGAGGCCAAGCAAGATTATGTCGCATAGGGTCATTCATCAATTTTGAAAGATATGGAAAATTCAAATTTGCCAGGAAAGGTAAATGAGGCTTAGCTGATGGCATTGGGATTTGTGGAATATGGTAAGGAGAATATCCAAAACCATAACTCCCATAAGGTTGATTGGGGTTTCCCCCATACATTGATTGTGGTGAAAAAGTATTTTTAAAATTGTTCAAGCCATACGATAAGGGATTACTTCCTTGAGTCCCAGTCCATTGTGGCTGAGTGTAAGTACAGCTTCCAAATGGAGTATAAGTACTTCTACCTCCTCAACCGAAAAGTGAAAAAGGAGAACTCCCTACAGGCACATTTGAGGTTTGCACATTTGCTGAATGTACATTAAATCCTGTAAAGGGATTGAAAGTCTGTGTTGGTATAATGGAAGGGGTAGGCATTGAGCCCACAAATAGTGCACAAGGAGCAATATGTCCTCCATGCCAAGGAAAACCTTGATTAAACGGAGCTAAGCGGGGATTGACCTGAAACTGCTGAATAAAAGGAGAGGATGTAAATGGCACCGTAGGTATTCCTGAAAAAGGAATATTAGATGAGCCAATGATGGATCCAAAAGGAGTAGAATTCAATTTGAACTGAGTATTGGATCTTCCTGATGGTCCAACATTGAAGCTAAAACAAGTACTTAGAGAAGAGTACATATGCAACAAGCTTGGTACCAGGGTAGTAACATGTGGAGGAGACATACCTACAATCCTAATAGCTGATGTGTGAGTCTATGGAACTCCCGACACATCTAATAATTTATCCATATTATGTCCAGGTGTAAATCTATATACACTTAATTCAGGTTCACCTGTAAAAACAACTTGTTCTAACAAAGGATTGTTGGGTCCAGTTAATCGAGGATTGAAGTATCTTGTGAAATATTTAGTTGGTCAATCTTCAATCTCAAAGAATTGTGAGACCGGTGTAGTTTGTGTAATGATTTGGGGTTCTATAGGGGTTTTAGTTGTACCAGTGAGTTCAAAAGAACCATGAGAATCAATTCCGTGTCGCCGAGGTGGCGATGGAGGCTCCACTGTGAGTGGAGGAAGGTTTTCCAACCTTCTTGACCTACAAAGAGGTTGGTTCTCCACACTTGCAATAAAAATATTCTAAGTGTTAAAACTAGGGGCAGCTAGAACAATCAATAAGAACAGAGCACACATCTATAAAAATTCCTAAAGTGATCAAGAACAAACAAACATATAATCTCTCAAAGGAAATTCTGGGATTATTAGGGCCCAAAACAAATCAGTAGATTTAATAAAGAAAGTTACTTGAGTTCCACAATACAGAGTCTTCGGGTGCAAACGTTTGAATCACCAACCTCCTTCCCAAATAACTGCAAGGGATTTCCTTCCACGTCTGTCCAAGGTACAATGGAAATATCCTTCCACTGTTTCTTGTGAAGAATCCTAGTGGTCAAGATACTAAGGATACCATCGATATAAAAAGAATCTGGGGGGACAGTCACAGGTCGAACCAACATGCATGGGCAGGGTCACTAAGACCGAAATCCAAAATCACACAAGGTACTATGGATCTCCGTACGCATATCACCTCTGGTAGATGCTTGGTTGAAAAGTTGGGGGTGTCCCCAACTAATCAATCTCACACGACCTCATGCTTAACTCCAGTGTTAGTGGAGCTTCCGAACACACCTTTTACAAGGGTGGATTTACCTAAAGATAGTATTACTACGATTTTGAGTTTGAAATGATCTTGGCTACTTTAAAGTGATCAAATCCATGATCCTAGCCTAAACTAGTTGGTTTGTGTAGCCTAAAAAGAAAAGTTTGTAATGATTTTTAATTTAAAAATTCTTTAAAGGGATTTAATTACTCAAAAGGTAGTGGTTTGTGTGCAAAGGTGGTTACAACTTGAAACAAAAATAAAGTATATAACCTACAACTTTCTTTTTACAATTTCATTTTCATTTATCTTTCAAAAGTAAAGACTTGGAAAGAAAACCTAAAAGCTAACAAATGTTTATTTTTTCTTTTTGAATAAATAATATATACAACTAAAACTAAAAAAGAAAATGTCTTTGCTTAAATAAAGTACTTGATTGTTAAAATTTCCTCTTTAACAAAAAGAAAATGGCAAATAAATATGATAAGACAAAGATAATAACTGATGCAAGTAAAGATGACTACACACAGAACTATCAAAATCAGAAAAATAACCATCTTAAGATTTCTGAAGATAACAAATCCACTAAGTTCTTTTGACAAGAAAAAAGTAACTCCGTTTTGGAAAAGAGACACTAAACCAAACTGACCTAACTAAAAAAGAATAGAATCACAAAAGATATCATACTTTCTAGAAATCAATCATAAAAATGAAAAGAGTAAAGTGTCAACCAAACAAAGGTGGACTTCAGAGGACCTAGGTGAGTCAAACAAGAAAACAAATGAAAACTAAAGAAATAAATCTCTAAAAAGTTCAAAAATCTCAGTATAGACTCTTAGACAAGTATAAAAAATCAAAACACTAGCAAAGAAAGCTGTCAATCACCAAGATAAAACTAAAACTAAAACCCTAACCCTAGAGTAAAAAAACTCAGGAGAAAACTGTGACTGTATTTAAAGACAGCTCATGGGTACCCGTGGGTCCACAAGTAGACAACTCGCGGGTGCAGGAAAAATATGCAACTGTAAGTATGACATAGTCGCGAGTCTGTCTTGAGAAAATAAAATAAAAAATTGAAAGAAACTCCACAAATATCATATCTGAGTGACCAATAAAGGTACATGAATCCTATCAACTTAATCAGATATTAACAAACATAAAAATACTAAAGAAAATCAAACAAAAAGACTCCCAAACCAACAACAATACTCCCCAGTGGAGTCACGAATTATGTTGTAGCGGAAAAAACCTATGACTGGGACTTATAGAGATCACAAACGTACATTTTAACTAGTTACAGACATAGTACAACATAAATATACAACAAGCAAATATTCTTTAAATGTAAAGAACTAAGAAAAAAATTGGAATTATATACCTAAACAACTGATGGTTGATCCAAGCTCCCAAACTTCAAACTCATGCTCCACTGCTCCACAAAGATCACCTGCAATAACACATACCTTCCTCACAGCTTATGACTTTAATAAGAATGAATTTTTTTATATGAAACTCATGCATAATAAACAATAAAGATTCAAAACATACATTCATTAACATAAACAAGTATATATGGGAAAGGGATTTTCTGTATTAAAGCATTAAAGACAATCATCCAAACCTTCCCTGCAACTGGCACCGTTGAAACCTAGCCTTGGGTTCCTTCTCCTCCTCATTCGGTAGAATTTTCTCCAGCACAACACTAGCATCTAACTACTACCACTCTCTTAGACATCTCGGGTGGGACTTCATGTTCGTTCCTCCCCATTGTCTGCGCCACTTTCTTTGCTGGTTGTTCATGGACACTCGTCATTCTTTCCCTTAGCGCACCTGGAGTGCTTCCGCTAGACACGAAATGCACAATTGAAACTATCTTACTTCCCTTTTCCACAACTTCCTTGGGCTTGCTTACTCAATTTACTAACTCTCTGCATCTTCCTGACTAACTCGCGTCATGCAACCTACTGGTTCTCCACTCTCAACTTACATTCTTCAATCTCTATGCCTGTATTTATGCTTGCTCCTTGTGTCCTTGACGCCTGATTATTGAATTATTTGCAAAATATTTCCCATAGCCATCTGATTCTTTCCTCAAGTGTGTCATCATACTCCTCCACCATCTTCTAGTGATGTTTATCTGCATTAATCATACTCAGATTTGACTCCTGCGTGCTAAATGTGCGAAGCATCGACAAGCGACCCAGCTAGCCATGCTTTCCACTTTTTGTCATAATTGCGTTTTTTTTTTTTTTGCTTCTGGTTTTCAACTACTATGTGCCTGATCATGGCGATAGGGTTTCAACCGATTCCCATTTACCAACTTAGGTGACAATACCCCGTCTAAAATTTGTAGCTACATCGCACCTCCATCAGTGACAAAATTTATGATGTAGGGACCTAACCAATGCATTTGCAACTTACCTGGGTGCTTTGCAAACTTGTTGTCGTATAACAGAACCATATCTCTAGGATGAAAGTGCTTAGTTTTAACGTGACGATCATGCCAAGCTTTCTGTCGATCCTTTTCTACCTTTTGATGAAATCCTGCGATGAACCGATCCTCATCGAGTTGTACCAACTATTCAAACTGTTCTTCCAGTGCTCCATCGTCGCTTATTCATGTGGCTACTACGATTCGCAAACCGGGGACGATATACTCCATCGTCATTATGGCTTCCTGCCACTAAACAAGCTTGAATGGGGTCTGTCCAGTCAAACGTTTGCAAGTTGTGCAATACACCCACAATATCGTAGGGATCTTCAAATCCCAATCATCATGATTTGTGTTGCATACCTTAGTGAGCGCATGCTCCAAAATTTTGTTGAATGCCTCAACTGTCTTGTTAGCTTGCGGATGATATGGGGTGCTCTTCTTGTGTTGAATTTGAAACTCCTCAGTCATTTCTGCGATCGTCCGATTAACAAAATGAGTCCCCTAATCACTCATGAGTATCTTTAGGCACCCAAACCTAGTGACCACATTGTCAAAGAGGAATCTTGATGCAGTCACAAATGATCAATTCTTTACCGGCGTAGCTTCCGCCCATCGCGTCAGATAGTTTGTCATGGTGATTATGTAGCGCGACCCTATTCTCTTTCCTTGTGGGTTGATGGGTCCCACAAATTCAACTTCCCACTTGTCAAAATCCTGCAGTGTCAATTGAGGTACTAATGGCATTTCATTCCTTCGTGACGGCTTCCCTGTTCGTTGACATGTCGCATCTTTTTTTGTAGTCCGCATCATGTCCATGTAGTTCTCGCCACCATAATCCTTCTTGGAGGATCTTCCTAGAAGTGGCACATCCTCCATAGTGTCCTCCTGCTATTCCATCATGAGATTCCTCTAAAATCATTTCATGTTCATGCGGAAGGATGTATCGTCGAAGTATCTCATCCGGTCCCATCTTATATAGTTTCCCTGCAATCAGTTGAAAATCTGCAGCTCTGACGACTAGTTTCTTCTTCTGGTTGGTAGTGAATCCTTCTGCCACCTTCCCTGTTGCCAAAAATTTAATAATTTGTTCATAATGGTCATTGACCATTCCGACCCTCAACAAATGAGCATCCATAAATCCTTCATCAATGCTCCTTCGCTCTTCCCCGGACTCTATTCGTGATAGATGGTCTAGTCCTGCATTTCGGTGCCTCGACTTAAAAATTATCTCGAAATCAAATTCCTGGAAGAGTAACAACCATTGATAGATTCCCCCCCCCCAACACAAGCTTGTTCACTAGGTATTTTAGTGTTGAATGATCAGTGAACATCTTGAAGGCCCCCTAAGAGATAGTGTTGAAACTTCTGTAAGGCGTAAACCATCGCCAACCCTTCCCTTTCTGTGCTCGTGTAATTCTTCTTTGTAGTAGATAGCTTTCTACTTGCAAATGCTATCGGGTGGTCTATTGCACCTTCTCCTGGTTGGGGCAAGATGACACCTAATGTGAATGATGATGCATCGACGTGAACGTGGAACTCCTTCATCTAATATGGAAATGCGAGTATGGGTTCTGTAACCATCTGTTCTTTCAATATATCCAAACTCTTCTGACACTCTTCATTCCATTCAAACTTGGTGTCTTTATTCAACAACTTCTCCATCGGCGCCATGATTGTTGCATACCTATGATAAAATTCATGTAATATCCTGTGTGTCCCAATGTTTCTCTTAATTGCTTGACTGTTGTCGGCGGTGGTAGGTCTACAATAATTCGATCTTTGTAGGATCGACTAGGATTCCTTCCCTGCAAACTATGTGCCCTAGTAAAATCCAAAATGGAGCACAAAAAATGCACTTCTTTAGGTTCAGTGAAATCTGGTGTTGTCAACATCTTTCCAGCATCAACCGCAGATTGACGACGTGAACCTTGACCAACCCGTATACTGTCCAATCATCCATGTATACTACCATAAATTTATGGATGTAATCCTTGAACGCTGCAACTACCAATCTTGGAAAAATCGCTGGTGCATTCTTCATACCAAATGGCATCACCATGTATTGAAAACATCCCCATTCGGTGATGAATGTTGTTTTGTTTCGATCCTCCTTTGCAATATTTATCTAGTGGTAGCTGGAGAATCCATCTGTGAAGGAGTATATTTCCTGAGCACCCACTCCTTCTAACACTTCATCCGTAAATGGTGTAGGGAATGGATCGTGTAGGCATGCGTCGTTCAACTTTCTTAAGTTGACACAGAACCTGACTTCGTTAGTTTTCTTATCCTGGACCACCATCGGCCTGATCCACTCTGATTCTTTGACTGGTTCTATAATGCCTACTTCCAGCATTCTTTCAATCTCAGCCTTCACCCGCTCCTTATATCTCGGATTAAATCTATATGGCCGCTGCTTTACTGGCTTTACATCAGGTTTCAGGAGGATTTTCATCTCCCCTAAGTCCCCTGAAATCCATTTCATGTCTGATAACTTTCTCGGAAACAAATCTTGAAACTCGTGTAGTAGGTCTGTCATCTGCGCAATAGTCGAGTCATCCTATTAGTCTCCAATGCTTGCAAACTTGGGATTGTATTCCAACCCAATGTTCACTTTCTGGATCCGCAATGGCTGCTGAAACTTGTCAAAAGCAATATCCGGTATCTCGACACTGCGAATTCCTTCTGACTCGAGGATATACGTGGCCCTCGGACCATCCTCATCATTTGGTTCTCCTATGATACTGTAAAATTCCATTAACATTTGGGGTTTCGCGGTCCACTAAATCCCCATAGGTTTCTCTGTTGGTACTACATTGAATACTTTCTATCGAACCTCCTGTAAAGCGTTGTGGATGAAGGGGTTTTCATCGGAGAAACTGAACATTTGGCTAAATCCAATTGTTATCTTCTCCCATGAGATTGTTCCATGTCACAGTTCTGCTGCAATATACCAACTTCACGGTACTTCACCCAGTGTGTGAATAAACACATGGACCCATTCCAGTTTCACTTATGATCCCCATGTGCTTTCACATTCATCTAAATGTTCCTTCGGATCTCCTCTGCCATCGAACTTTCTTCCTCCATATACTTCCACATCGCCAAACCTAACCGTCATTAGGTGTCAATATAGTGGCCAGTTAGTTATGGTGGATTTGTGTGCTTCCCACCATTGCACTGGTGTAGGCTTCAGGGATTCTTCCAAGGCCAAGATCCGCTGTGGTTCTGCTACTTTCTCTTCAAATTCAGTGAGAAATGTGGCCAAATTGGGAAATCCCTCGTATGTTGGTATCCTGTACTCCTCTGTGGCTACCCTTCGCAGCAACTGAGTGATCCTTGCACACCTCCTAAATGATGATTCATGCAATCGGTTCTGCTAATTTTCAAGTGCTTCATTTGAATCTGACAATGTCGAACTGCTACTGCGCCACCCTAGCTCTCCATTTGCGGTAAGGTTGTCGTAGTCTTCAAAAATGTTGTAGAGATTGTCCCATCCCTTAGTGAATTCATACCTTGTTGGTTCAACATACCTCTGCCCTTCCGCAAGATCAATAGGTGTGACTACCCTTATCTCGTGGTTCTCGAATGACATAGTTCTTTTCTTGAAGTTGATAATAGCTTGGTTCTCCATCACCCAGTCTATCCCTAGCAGCACTGGGTAGGGGCTTATATTGTCCACAATTTCGATAACATCGAAATCTGTGTATGTTTTGAGTCCCTCGATCTCAATAGGGACCTAGCATACTCGACCGATCAGGGTTACCTTACTTTGGTTTGCAAGTCGCAATTGCACTGGGGACCAAGCCAATTGTGATTTCCCCATTGTTTCCCACGTCTATTTTTTAGGATGTTCATGTCTGACCCCAAATCCAAAATAATGGAGTCAGCATCGAACGCTCTGACTTGCACAGACATCTGCATCTCTCATCTTGTAATTCTCTTATGCATGCGATTGACCATCTGCTCCTGTCCTGCACCCTTCCGTCGATGCAGCAGGTTGGATATCTCCACCAATGCATCCTGATCTTTTTCCATCTCCAGGAAACTTTCCAGGAAGGCTTGTAAGGTGTTTGCCTTTTTTTTGCAAACTCGTTGTGTCGAATGTCGGCGGCATGTCATAGGTAACTTATTTCTGCTGAAGAGGTGGCTACCTCAACTTCCTTATTACCTCCTGTGCTTTCAAAAAAATGTCCCTCTCTACTTCCGCATCAAATTTGACTTGCTTCCTTGCTGTCGGTCGGACGCTAGCTTGTGACCTGTCATCCCTTTTCACAACCCCTCCCCGAGTCACTATTCCATCAGTCGCACTTTGACTTCTAACCTTTGCTGATATTTTCTGTTTCTGGTGGCGGTTTCTAATTCTGATTCTGATTTTGTGGAGGTGGAGGTAGGTTCTTAGTTTTCCATTTTGCGATGACAGTCTTCAACCCCATGGTCCATGGCACTGCAGTATGTGCACTATTTTGTTGGATTCGGGAAATCCCTCTAATAATGCCCTTATTGACAACATTTGTAACATATTATGGGTCCTCGACCTCATCCAACAGCTCCTCCTTGGCTGGCACTAGTGCCTCGATCTCCGTGGAACCCCCCTCTAAATCCTCCCCGCAGTGCCCTGTATGGTGGGTACTGCAGTTGATTATATTGCGGTTGCAGATATTGTGGCTAACCGTATTGCGGTTGATGAAACTGTGGTTGTAGATACTGCGGTTGGCCATTCTGCGGCTGACCATACTGCCACTGATCGTACTGCGGTTGCAGGTTATACTGAGGCAGAGGTTGATTATACTGTTGTTGTTGTTGTATCGGTGGCTGCTATTCTCCCTTCGTGAAGTATGTGTCTGCAGTCCTCTCTTGGAGTAGGTCATAAGCTCTGCATTCTTTCTCGTCGTGGCCAAATGATCGACAGAACTTGTAATACAAGTTCGTTGGTTTTGACATTATCTTCTGTAGGTACACACATTCTTCTGGTCGATGTCCTCTTGTGTGATAGATGCGACACCATGGAATTCCCCCCTGACTGAAGGTATTCGGTGCACCCAATTGCAAATATTCTAGAAACTATGGGCACTGATCCTTGTGGTGTCCTTTCGTCTTGCATCTAGTGCAACAGACGTCTTCGTGGGCCTCCTTCCCTTTCTTCATGTCTTGTAGTTGTATCATCAAGTTTTCCAGCTACGCTTGTATTCAATCCATTCCTAATCCCATTTCGTTGATTGGTCAGGCCTCCAGCTTCATTGCGATCTCCAGTGCTTATGCCTGAGTCGCTACCTTTTGTTGCATTAGCGAACCACGAATGTGTGGCACCTACCCAACGATAAACCATTCTTTATGTTTCATATCGTTCATCTCGAAACTCACTTTCGCCATCAGTATTTGTATCATTGGTCGAAGTCCCATACTGACTCATTGGGAAACTGTTTGATTTCTTTGAGCTCAGTAATGTACTGCGACTCAGATTTTGGTTTTCTGAATTCATCGATCATCCCCGCCTTGATCTGTAGTAGTATTTTAGCTAGAGTTCCCTTCGGTACCTTAGTAAACTTCATATGCCAGTCTAGCGCAAGGCCCCTGAGGGTCATCATTAACTGTCCCTTCTTAATATCTTCATCCTGGACCTGCTTCACGGTCCATACTACTTCGCACAAAAACCAGTATTGTTTGGGATCCTCGGTCCCATTCCCCTGGAAGGTTGGAATCTTTGCATCATCAACCGCCATTCTTGTACTCCTACTATTATTATTTACTGATGCGCTACTCTTACTATTTTTCTGGGAAGGTAGGGAAGATCTGCGAAAAGTTGGTATTTCGTCCAATCAAGTTCTGAGTAGTGTGCGGAGTTGAAGGTACATTGTAGCTTAAGGTCCATCCTTCTTCGGCTTCTAGGGTAGCTTGTTCACCTTCTTCTTCGTTGCAATAAGGTCGCTTCATCTCGTGTGGTCCTGTTTCACAGTATTCTGTTCTGGTCCCCTCAGAAGACTCTCTCTCAGTCCTCCTCTTCTTCTCTAGTCACTGGAATATCACTCCACTCCTCAAGGTCCCACACTCATCTTCAGCCTCCCTTAAAAATTCGTCATCACTCATGTCCATCTACCCTACATCTTTCTACCAGACCCACATCCTCGCGGTACCCACAACTCCCACACACTGATATTCTACTTTTCGGAGTTCATCCTCAGTATGCCCTTTTCGCAAACAAGCATTTTAATCTACAACTTCAGCGATAGCAGGAACCTCCCTCTAGGTCCTTTGAAAAATTTCCTTTCTGCGTCGCTATATGATTTGATAGTGTCCACAGAAAACTCAGTGATGTATCCTTCTAAGATACTATCTACCCATAAATCAACAACTCTTGATACCTTGTTGTCGACCTGTTTCAACTATTGGATTAGTTTTGGGGTCCAGTGGTTAGGTTCACCTCCTTGGAAATGGTTATTTTGAAAAGTCAGCTGGGCCAACTACTCATGCAGCAACACCAGGAATTCACAGAAGAATATCTCGTGGATATCATAGTAAATATGCTTTTCCAACCAACTGCTTGTCGTCTGCCCAGGGTTTCAGTTTTATCCTTCTGCAAATTCTTCTACCTTCTTATCGAACCAATCACGGATCTCTGGTTTCCCCGAGTGCCACAGCATGTCCTTCCTTCAACTTCAGCGTCCTTGAAACAGAATCATTTGTTGACACAGTTCTTTCGACAGGGGTTCACTTCATGCTGTCATCAACAAACACCAACCCAACACCCTTAAGCATCGGCCCAAAAAGGTTTTACCCTTTCCAACAACACCTGCGAAGCGAGTGAGGTCTCACCTGAGATGGTCAAGGGGGCTGCAGGAACCAAGTTTCCTCAATGGGGAAAGGGAATGTAGGTGCTCTGACTCTATCGCATCAAAAACTAGATATTTTCTCTCGCATCATACTTCATAATTCAAACATGCATTCACCATTGGCACATTAACCATTTAATCACCATTCGCATATTCAATACACAATTAACATTCGCATTAACAGGAAAATATCAGAGATCTCATCAGTGAATCCTTAACGAAACTGACATAAATCATTCATCATTCAACATAAACAAAGACAAAAAGACAGATCTGAAATCTTCATGCATTAAATCATAAAAAACCTGCGGTATAACCTTCGCAGAAACAATTCTAAACATCTTATCGTGGATACATACAATTGCGAAAACAAAGAAAAACATAATTGAACCACGTAATCACAATGATAATGATTCTACGATCGGAAGATGCCCTTAGGATTACATTCATACTCTTATTTATAGCCAACTATGGCGGTTACAAAATGGTCCAATGACCCTTTTCTAACAAACTAACTAATCTTGTGCTTCCTCGTTCTCCGTGAATTACCCTTCCTTCCGCAGATGGTCCTTCTTCGTAGTTGTCGGCTTCCTCACTTCATGCGGACTAATCCCCTGCCAACAATGGAAAAATTTCATGTGGAGAGAATCTGAAGGGATCATTCTAGTATCTCTTGGAATACACTTCCTTGAAGGAAGAGATAAGGGAGATTCTATCCTTCCAAGACTATTGCTCTTTGGAGATGAAGAGACTATTCAAGGAACCCTATTGCAAAGCAAATGAAGTAAATATTTCACATATGGTTGATAGTGTGTGCAAAGAAGTGGGGTTCATAGTACCGAAGGGAGCCAAAGTTGATGTAGAAGTGAATCACTGTTGTTCTAGCCAGTGCAAGGAGGAAATGGATCACTCTCTCTCTCCAAGCAAGGAAGAGGGAAATACTAAGAATAAGCATGATACAATTTCTGATTTTTTCAACAACCATGTTTACTTGCAGCCACATGATCCATTAGATGGTAAGCATATGCCACTTGCATATGAGGGTTGCAGAATGAAGAGCATCTATGAGAAGAACAAGTCACTACAAAGTGACTACAACGGAGAAGAAAAATTCCATGAGGAGGAGTGTCAGTTAGAAGAATCCAAGGAGACAATCCTCACTAATGAGGTTTGTACATCACATGAGCATGAGGGTGCCACCACCTGTGTTAATTATGATCCCCAAGAGGTTGGTGACAATATGGAATTGGATAGAGGAGGAACCACTCCTCGTTGCTCAATTTCTTGTGAAGCATCTACTGATGGATGCTTTAGTTATGATATAGTATCTAATGATGGGTACTCTCATATCTATGTTAGTGACATGGAGGTCCTCATTGATGAAGATGTTGTGAGTACAAGTTCCTTGGAGAAAGAAGAAGGCCTTGCAGCAGCAGAAGTTGAAACAAAGAAATTGGTGGAAGGGAAAACCACCATAATTCCATCACACGAGGAGGAGAACCTAACACATGGTAATTTCTTAATTATGATTTTTATGTTCGTCTGTGTCAATTTGATGTGGCAGCCACTACCGGTGAGAATATTGGCTTGGTTGAGCCTTCAATTGTTGGGGTTCATGAATTGGAGAAGGTTGAAATTTTGTGAGAACGTTTTTTCTGGTGCACCAGAGATGAATGAGCACCCAAGTTTCATCCTAATTTATGTTGTTAATGATCTAAAAGATGAATATTTTGCATCATCAAGAGATGGATCAGATTTCAAAACTTCGATGGAACTTCATGAAGTTGATCCTAAAAAGATAGAAGAACATGAGGTTCATCTTCCAGAACCTCATTTCCTTGAAGGGACACTAAAGCTGAATGAATGCAAGATCAAAGAGGCCCATCATATCCTTAATGACACCCATGCCTTAATGAAAAATATATGTTGGAATTTGGGGGAGCAGTCTTCCATGAAGGACATGGAGGAGTTTCAGAAATCCGTGACAAGCATTGAGGGAAACTTCCTATACTTGCTTTCTGACAAAGACAATCTGCTTGAGATTGTGGATTTGTTTCATGGGGAATCCTTGAAGGATTAAGAGGATATTTGCAAGCTCACAAAATATTTTATAACCACCCAAGATTCCTTACAGAGCACTCAATGTGCACTCCAAGAATCTACGATGGAGATAGTGTAGCTTCATGAAAAGTTGCAAATATCACACCTGCCCTCATACACACCATTCAACCATCTTCACTTGGTTGATTTCATTATTGATCATATGGATGAACCTCATGAGATGGTGGATCATGAGGATCATTCTATTTTTCATGTGCTTCAGGAGTGTGCAAAGCAGTTTAATGAGAACCAAGCACTTGATCTTTCCCAGAGTGAACCTGAGTTGTTCCTTGGAGAGAGTCACTCTTCCATGGAGGAGTCAGATGAGATCACCTCAGTTGTACCAGCTAGTAATGAAGAATATGTAGCCATAAGTTTGATTAATGAGAGTTGCATAGATATGAGGATGGTTCACAGTTCTTTCCCCCAAATCCTAGATTCAACCACATCAAGTGGGGATGACCATTGGGTGAATAAAGTTTTCTGGTTGATGCCACATGTGGAGCAGGAGGCTCCGAAAATTGTCCATAATGACTAGTTAAATGCACCATTTGCTTCCCAACAACATCTGAGGAATCCACCCGCACGGGTGTGTCTCATTGGCGGTTCAGTTGTTATGAAGTCACAGTTGGAAATGGAGGTCACGATTTCAAATCACACTCGGATTTACATGTGTCTCATGCTCACGGGGTGTGTGGGGCACCTAGGGGTATAGTGGTAGCGGGATTGGATGCCTGGACCCTGTGTCACGCGAGTACCATCCTAGTCTCTAGTTGCTGATTCCCCTAGTTACAAAAAAAAAACATCTGAGGAAGCCACTTGCATTCCTTGATGCCTCTTTATTTCACTTGCACCAATTGAGTGAACCTAATGGCAGAGAGTTGAGCCATTGGAGTTCTGCACTAGTACCATTCCTGGGAGATCATGAGATTTCTATAGATGAGGAAGACTCATGGATGGAGAAGATAACTGAATGCATTTCACCCGGAGCCAGCAACCATCATGATTATCTCAATCCATTGAGATCAAGCAACAGAAAATTTTATCAACCCATGGATAGATGCATTTCACAGTTTGAGATTCTAGGAGGTAAAAGTTATTTTTGTAAATTTATTGATGCTCCTAACACTGACATGTTTTGTGATCAGAAGTAGAGGAACATATTGCTTCCATTCATCCACATATGGTTTGGGTGGAAGATTACATGTCAGACATGGAATCTCCCCGCATAACTATTTATGCTCATGATCAGGGGAAGGTAGCTAAGCAAGCAAGTTTCCAAGAGAAGTTAATGAAACATTTATCTTGCAGAAGGTGGCCTATGTGGAGGAAATCCGCATACTTGGATGGATGCTTGCACCCTTTGTACAATGGAAGAGATTTTAGCCATTGGATGATTTCACTTGGGGAAGCACTTCGCTTCCCACTCGATTTGGTTGGATGGAGTGTCGATTCACTTTTTCTTTGGATGAAAAGGAACATGTTTGACATTATTGCTTACATGAATGGAGGTTTCTATGACACACGTTACACTTCAAGTGAGAAGCATGAGAATTTATGGCTGCTATATGATGCTCTCACTATTCTTGGTGGAAATGGGTCACCACCTGTTCCTTGGGAAGAATTGATATGATTCATCCCCAGATTGAGGAGTTCCATGCTTGGTGGGGAATTATCACAGATGTCCAGTTTAAAATTGGAAGTTACCAAATTTCAATGTGGTGGTGTGATCTTGACATCCTGCTCGATGATAGATCATCCTAATTGATTTTGATGTTTTGGAGGATGTAGTTGAGACTTTGGGACCCTAGCATTCCTTGAAGTGACAACTTTACAAAGGTGGAAGAAAAATTTGGGCCCTTAAAGAGGAAGCAGTGGGATCCAGGAATTCTACTCAATTATCCTAACTGGGTTGAAAATTTGGTTAAAGAAGAGTTAGTCATTTTGAGAATGACTATAATCAGAGTGGAGCATCAGAAACATGAAGGAGCCTTGGTATTTCAGCTTGGAATGGAGGATTCCAATTCTAGACAGTTAGCAGCATATTTTGAGGAGTGAAGTCACTAGTTGGCTTCATAGTTGGTTGGAGTTGGTTTCTTGCTTGAGGACAAGCAATTTTGGGAGGGAGTACTGTCATGTACCCACATATGGCTAATTCAGTGACCATGGGAAAAAGGGGGAAAAATAAAGCCCAAGGAAAATAATTTCATTTTATTATGCATGCATAAAATAAATTTTATCCTAAGTTAAGTGGAGAAATTAATTTTAATAATTTTAATGAATTTTTGTAAATAGAATTGCTAATATGTGTGCAAGTGGGACAAGAGGGTTCCCTCATGAGGATAAGGTTGCTAAATAGGAACTCGAGGCCACAAAATAGCAAGGAATGAAAAGAAGGAAGGTGTAATAAGTTGCCAAAAGAAGGAAATTGGAAACACCCAGAAAAATCTAAGGGAGGGCATAGTTTCCAAAAGGGAGATCAGTTTACAAAATAGGAAATTTTTACAAAGCATGAAACATCTTGAGACAAAGGGGGGCACAGTTTCTAAAGTAGAGAAAAGTTGTAAGGAAAAATAAAGCAAGTTTATCCAATCATGGAGGGTTCATTTAGAAGAGCTCTCACAAGTCACCAAGCATGTCAACTTTCTCAGCAGGTCACCATGGCTTCTATAAAATAAGCCAAGAAACTTCTATTCACATATTTTGTCAAATTGAATTTATGTGTGAGAATTCTATGATTCTCAAGGCAAGATGGTGTGCCACAACCAACCAATGGGAGATGAGCCCCATTCCTTCTATTATACTTCTCTTTATCTAATATTCTCTCATCATTTGCAGCCACGGAGATTTTATTTTCAGGTATATTCACTCCAATACTAAGAATAATTCAAACCTCCAGTCAGAAGCAGAGAAGAGTACAATTTGAGGACAAATTGTAAAGGGTTTTTGCCAAGAAAATAGTGGTATTGTTGAGGATGCGCCCTTGAGGAGAGTTGTTTTTGTGTTTCTACCCATAATCAGCTGCAAAGTAATTCTTCTTTCACTTCCATTTCAGATCCATAACTCATTCCCCTCTTACCTTATCATTCTGGAGGAGTTTGGTTCCATTATTTGTAACAAATCACTATTGTGATGATCTTCTTGTCAATTTGAGATCATATGTTATTTAACAATGTAAGGTGTTACAACTAAAATCTTACCATCAAGAGATTCAGTGTATACATACCTAAAGTTTCCTTGGCTAAGTCATTAACCTGGAAGAGATGTGAACTCATTTACACTAGGTTTTGAGAGGTCGTTGTAGGTTGCATTCATGCAACTTGCAACGTCGCAACTTGCTCTCTTGCAGGGTGCGACAATGTCAGTTAATAGACAAAAATAGCTCCTTTGATCCCATTCTCGAAGCCAACTGACATGAATCCTTATCCCTGAACTTTTGGGAGAGCTAGCATTCGGTTCCTAACCTCTTGGGAGGATCCCCTATCTCTCTCCTACCATATCTCAACCTACCCTATCCATACCCTATCCACTTAGTCCTATATAAGTGAAGCTCACTCCCATTCCAAAGGGAGAAAGTCTATAGTGTCTACATGCTCGTGAAATCATCTTAGAGAGATCTCTACTCATCCATTGAGAGACTCATACTTCCTTGGAGGATATGGTATTAGCTTGGATGGAGAAGGGTTACTTCATTAAGCTCTGGTTGTAGTATTTCTCTTCTATGTACTTTCCCTATTTTTACAGTAATATAAACACTTTCCACCAATATTGTTGTGTTGATGATATTGTGTAGTTTACCTACTTAACTGTTTACTTAGATCTGTTATCGTTTAGATGCTTTTTACTTGTTTGTCTTGTTTTGTGTATCTTGGCAGGTCTTGCAGCTTAGATCTGACGACTGCAAGGCATGGAACAACATCCAGGAAAAAGGACTACAAAATTAAGGTAAGACATCTAATAACTTGATCCTTAACTAGATCTAGGAAAGTGGTTTATAGTCTGTTTTATTTGTTCTAGACTCACATTGAGCTAGGGAGATCCGGCTCGCGTCTGCTCAAGTGGATGGTCTGTCAAACAAATCTAGCAACCATACTGGGGAAGAACATTGTTTTGTAGTTGTCAATTTGAATGTAATTTTCAGTTGATTTGTTGTTACAATCCATTTTATTTGTCATTTTCCTCTTAAACTGGTTTCACCATCAGATCTTCACTTTGAAGAGTTTGATTACCTTCCTCTGAGTTTGTACTTCTCATTTTCAAACCATTTCATTGCTCTTTGTTTGGAGAATTGGTTCATTTTTTAACTTAGATCTCGCCTGTCGCACCGGGTTAGTGGACTTAGAGTGACACTGTGTCATTTTTTATCTCTGTTCTTTGTCTGTGGGTCTATCGTCGCAACCCTTTCATTGGTCTACTACGACACCGTCGCACTTCCTGCATTGGTAAACTGTGACATCGCACTGTGTACAAGCAAAGACTGCGCTGATCTTCCAAAATTTCCATACATGCACCCCTTCTCCATTCCTAATTTGAGTTTTGGTTTATGTGCAAACTCCCTCTCTACTGTAAGATCCAGTCAAAGACCCCATTTTGATTTGTGTGATTGAGTTGTTTTGTTTTATTTGGAGTTGTTTTGGGTTCCATCTTGGACAAGTCTGAGATTTGGTAGTGGTGGACACTCTTGTCTCCCCCACCTGCATCCACTCACCCTTGCATTCCCTCCTCTCCTTGCCCGATCTGGTCATTGCAATGGATCGGTTTCCAGACCTCATTTGCATTCATTTTTTAGCTTTGCTTTCTCTAGTGCTACTTGTTACTGATTGATTTTGAGTGTTTGTGTGTACTTTCAGTCCATTGAGTGCTCGTCATTTTCTTGAGTTTTTCTGAGTTATTGGAGTGCTGCAAGTAATCTTTTCATTTCAGTATTTATGTTTAAAAGCATCACTGTCATCAAATTGTTATTTTGATACATCCATTGAAAGATCAAAAGTACTTTATTTCCATCATTTCTCAAGCTCATTTGAAGAATTGTTCATGCATCAAAATGTCGCATTTGTAGATATTTTGGAAAAGTTGAAAGAGAATTGAATTATTTGGGTTTTTCACGAATTGTGAGTTGCTCATTTTCTTGAAAAAATCGAATAGATATCAAGTTTTGCAAAATTAGTTCCATGCCTGGAAAGTTAAATGCATCATTTGGTTTTTATGCTTTTAGGTCATTGTAGTGAAAGTGAAAAGCTTGCATACTCTACTTTGAAACTCTCTCTTTTCATCACTTAGCATCATTTTTGTTTTGAAAAGATAAAAGAAAAAGAAAAAATGTTTTGATTTGGCTTAGTAGTGTTGTGTTATTTTTGTGTTTCACTTGAAAAGGAAAAGAATACTTCATAGTCATTTTTTGGTAGATTTAGGATTGCATTGCATTGTGTTTCTTTGGTAAAATCATTGGAAAGAAGTTTCTCCCTCCCATACATAGAGACGTTCATCAAAAGAAAAGTGTATTTTTTGCATGTAGTTAGGGCCTGCATTATGTTTACAATTATGTACTCACCTCATGCATTCACCTAACCATCCAAATAAAATTAACGGTAGAACTAGGGTAAAATTTTTAGTAACTTGTGTGTAAGTTAGAGACATGTTCCGGCATCATTAAGCATGGAAGCTATCATTATTTGCTAGCACTGTATTCCGGGGGTATTGTAGTCTTCCACGTACTTATCTGTATATCGAGCTCTTTCACATACCCACCAAATACCACATGTACTTGGCATATATCGAAAGGTGTTTCACGTACTTGGTAGTATATCGGAAGGTCTCGTGTCGTACAGTTGTGCATTAGACAACACCACTATGGATTTGAGCTCCCGCGTACCTTGCGTATATCAGGAGACACCACTAGGATTCCTGAAACCAACTGAGTTAACATTTTGGTCGTCTTGGTAGAGCAATACACTAAGAACAACACTCAGGGAGATTACTACGCACGTACTATCTAAGTAATCAAGTATTCAAGAAAGGGTACGGTCCCAATCCTCCTTGTCACGTTTTACTGTTGGACCCTGCGGTATATAGCGATTTGCGAAGCCTTGACAATCCTGTGAGGTTATAGACCTTTGAATCCAATCTTATAACACAAGTTTGCTTGTGGCCTTAGTTTGTGTAGGGTTTGTCTGGTCTGATTTTCTTTTGTTTATCTTGCCTTAGGAGAAACTTTTTATTTCAGTCACTCTGGCTGAATTTCCTTAGAGAAGGTCTCGTAGGATTCAGAACTTTCCACCCGAATATCCCCTTAACCAGGAGGTAATTTCGAGGGTGATAATGGACCCACAAGCCAAGGTCGGGTCACATGAAGTGGAAAACCCCACTTTGAATATTGAAGCGCATATGTTTCCTGTAGATTCACCTGCTTCTCACCCCCCCGCAGGGTGAAGAAGCACAAATCCCCACTTCACAAGACTTACCTCCCGTCTCACTAGGAGAGCCTGGATCGTTGGAATGGATAAATCAACCCCAGGACAACCCCGCAGTAGCTTTTGGTCCTTCAGTAGCTTATTGGACATCTTCTCTAGGCCACCTAGTGGCCCATTTTGCCATTGCATCCCCACCTAGTTGGCCTACCCCTGAAGAAATATTCACACACATTCATGATCATTTGGAATGATTACATGTTAGGGGTGATGAACTTCGAAGATAGAGTCTTTCACAAAGGGTAGAAGACCCGCCATTATACTTTTACCAACCACTCCCAAGTCGTGTTTTATCTTTTGAGTCACCGGAATCATCCATGCAACACGTGACCATTTATGAAACTGGTCAACCATCCATTCCTACACATACATCCCCTAGACAGGAGACCATTTCAGTACCTCTAACGACCCAACCTATTGAACAACAACAGTCCAACACACCTGTGATCACCACGGTTACGTTACCTGATCTTCTCCCACCTCAAAATTGAGAGGAGGATACTCTTTACCCCCTACCTTCCTTACAAGTAATGTTAATCCTACGATGAATAATCAACAACCAATGTTGGGTCAACCTTTACTTAATGGTCATCAAGTTGTTGCTGGGGGGTAACCCCCCGTCTCTTAACCATAATACTGCAGCAGGAGTTCCCGATCAGTCCTTCCGTTGGAAATTCCTTACCTCCCGGACCTTCCACTACGGGACTAACCCATCTTGGGGGGACCATCCAACGTAATTCAACCTCCATCGAGTCAAGTGTATCCAGATCATCTTAACCCTATTCTGGGTCAACTTAATCCAGAAAATGCACTCTATGGGGTACCCTACCCCAGAAACCCTTACACTCTATGGGGACAGCAAAATGTTTTACAACATGCCCCCCCACTTATGGTCCCTCAAGTCCCTCCACCCCCGTTTGGTCCACCCCCACCTCCCATTGGAGGCGGCGGCCCCCCACATAACTCTAGAGGAGGCGGACCTCTACCTTCTGGCGGAGGACCACCTCACTTCGGTCATCATGGCCCACCCCCCTGGTGGTGGTGGAGGAGGGACCAATCCCATCCTGGTGGTGCTGGTGGAGGACCATCCCACCCTAGGTGGCAGTGGTGGAAGACCATCCTACCCTGGTGTTGGTGGTGGAGGACCATCCCATATTGGTGGTGGTGGTGGAGGACCTTCTCATCCTAGTGGTAGTGGTGGTGGACCACCACCCTACTATGGTGGACGTGGCGGAGGAGGCTCTTACCCTTCCGGCGGTGGCGGGGTGGCACACCACCCCCTCCCGATGGAGGTGGTGGAGTCCCACCCTATTCCGATGGTGGTAGCGGACCACCATCTCCTCCCAGCGGAGGCGGTGGCATCCCACCTTACACTGGTGGTGGCAACCCATCTTACGCTAGCGGTGGTGGTGGACCCCCACCATTTGGAGGCGGCCCACCCCCTCTCGGCAGTGGAGGCGAGCTCCCACCTTATGGTAATGGGACACCTTATTATGTTAATGGACCACCTTACTATGCTGGCTGACCTACATTTGGTCTGGGCGGCCCATACCCCTATGGCTAGTTTCCTCCTGGAACACCCTACGGTCAGTTGATACAAGTCCCACAGGTCCTTACATGCCTTATCAGTACTATTGTTAAATTTTGAGCATTAATTCACAATACTCTAGGATCTTCACTGAGAGAATGAAATATATAGTATATCAATGCATAAAAATCACAATAAGCATCACAAGCATCACAAGAATCAAAGGCATGAGAGACAAGAGACACAGAGTTTCCGTGGGGAAAACCCTAAGGTGAAAAACCCCACAACTTCCTCAGAGATAGAGGAGAGCAATGGCTCAACCAAAGTACAACCAAAATACATTGAGATAGTCTCCTAGTAGTAGATGATCCTCCTCCTCACTAGTGTGCCACTTTCTGAGTGAGAGAAGTGTGACTTTCTAAATGATCAAAATAGAGATCTCCCGATCTCTATTTATACTAACCTTTTTTCCCAATTACACTATGGGGCCGACTTGTCTATCTAGATACATCCACAATATAATATATATTTCAGGGCCGACCCCACACATGGTGGTCTAATAACCCATCGGCAAGTACACACACTTGCGACACTTGTCAATCCACATGATGACACTTCCTTATAGAGGAATAACACATCTCTTATAAGGGTACAATAAATATATATGAAATACATTCCGAAGTTACATATACATCAACAACTATCAGTACCCACATCCTAATTTGCAGCTGCTCTTTTTGGATACTTTGGACCTGTCTCACCTAACCAACAACCCCATCTACCACGGAACTAATTAGCCACCCATTCCAGTGAAACTTCGATCAGATATCCCAAAATTTGATGGCAAGTCGGGTGAGGATCCCTAAAACCATGTGATGGCATACTAATTGTGGTGTTCATCCAACTCCTTGATGGACGACTCGATCTGTCTTAGTTTATTTCAAAGGACTCTCACTGGTTCGGATGCCAAGTGGTATATTGAACTACCACCCCATTATTTTCCTGATTTCGGTTCTCTTGCTATGAATTTTTTGAATCATTTCCAGCTGCCTATACGGTATGAAACTGGTACATAGCTTTTAACCTTGCTCCTCCAAAATACTGCTACTCATATATCAGATCATATACATGAGTGGTGGAGGAGACGACGTCTCATTAAGTCTCCTATTCCATACCAACTCCTAGTGGACTGGTTTATGAAGTCTCTCATACCTACCATAGCACAAGATGTTTCCATGGGAGGTGTTTCCACTTAGGAACAAGCCATTGCTCGTGCCCACTTGCTAGACTTAGTCTATGCTCAATCTGGCACGTTGTTTGATATCCTTCCAGACCCACCCCGTAACATGTACGACCCCACAAAACCACCCAAGGGACCCCAAGCCGATGGCATCATTGGATCCATTAACGCCTAGCCCCATTCTCAAACTGTTGGTTCCTCGAACCCCCAGGGTTCTTCCCCATCACCAATACAGGCTGGCCACGGCACCACCAAATCATCCACTCCTGCTGTCACTGAAAAAAGTGAATTTTGTTTCATCAGCTTCACCTCAAAATTCTGGTGGTAAGAAGAAGAAAAAAGGGAAACCTAAGAAATCTTCCACCCAACCGGAACAAAAGAGCACCCCTGATGATACCAAACATAAAAGGAAGTTGAAGTATCCTTGTCTACTGTGTGGTGATGACCACTTTTCTAAAGAGTGCCCCCATAGAGATGAAGTTCAAAATTTTCTTAAGGGAAAACCCACACCCGTAGTTCTCAACGATCCCTTCCCTGCTCAAAATCAACAGTTGATCGCTCACACTTCTCCTTCCCAAGGAGAAGCATCCACCACCGCAGATGTTCTCATGATGCGTAGTGAGACCATCAACTTAAACACCCATTCTCATTCGTATGACTCTGTTCTGGAAAAGGAACCTATTGGAAGTAATACTGAAAAAGATTCCACTTCAATACCTGATGTCACCGTACCGGCTGCTCCTCTCACCATTGAGAAACCCTCTTTTGAGTCAGTGTTGCGTCCACCCAAGAGCACGATTAGAAAATCAGTTTTCAATCCTAATGCTCAGGCTGCTCAAAACTACAACATTGTAGAGGACTTAGCACAAGCTCCTTGTGCTATGTCGACGCTAGAGGTCTTGCAAAACTGTCCTAATTAGCGTAAGACTCTCCTCGCTGCCATCAGTGCAGTTGACCCAGATTCATCGAACACCATCATGTTCCATCTAGAATACTTCAAACGGAGGCTCTCCCATCAGTTGGAATTTTAAGTTGCCACAAAAATTGTTGGGAATACCATCCATCGTACCATTTTGGACGAAGGAGCCTCTACTTCAGTCATGTCGATCTCATGCTGGAGAGCCATCGGCTCTCCCGAGTTGAACCGTTCTCCTACCACTTTGAGAGCCTTCGACAGATGTGGCTTTCAACCTCATGGGTTGTTACAAGCTTTAGCAGTCGAGTTGGGGGGAAATACCGCAACCATTAATGTGGAAGTGGTCTCTGCTCCATTAGATTACAACATTCTTCTTGGTCGTAATTGGTTTTACGCCATGAATCTAGTCGCATCATTTGTCTTACGCATAGTACAATTCCCCCACCAAGGCCAAATTGTCACATTCGACCAACTAGATTTCAGCACACCTGACACCGCTACTCACCCGAGCGATAACATTCCTTCGATTGGATAATCTTCGCATCAATATCAGAGCATGGGAGTCGTCCTCCTTAAGGATTCATCCCTTATGGGCATCTTTCCTACTTCGGATCCCCCAAACCATGTTGGCATGGTAAACATGATCTCCTCACAGATTTCATCTATTCCCAACTCCACTGATTCATGGCTTGTACCTAATGAAGCCACCACACAACTGATTGGAAACATTATGCCTCTATCACCCGCTAAAATCATGTACGAGGCTATCTAGTCACCATCGGAGGACCACTTAGTTGTGGCCTCCACCTCCTGTTCTCTACGACGGACATCATCCGATCCTCTGCTATGGACTTTTCATTCTGACGAGTCCATTATGGAAATCATGAGTGCAGATTATCCTCCGTAGGAAGACCTCCATCATTGTTCGTCTTTCCTTCCCTTTTTGGATACTGTGGAGAAAAGCATTAGCACCATCTTTACACTGGATGTCTAATCTGGGTCTTAGTCCTCGATACTTACGTATCAAATGGACTCCGAAGGCAACTTAGCCAACATTGAACATACCACTTCAATAGGCATTTCGGTTACTCCTGGTGTAGTGAAACACATTCATTTAGGCCAGAAGTGTTCCCCCGAAGAAGTCATTTCTTATACGGCCTTATTCAAGCGATTTTGAGACGTGTTCGCTTAGACCTATGAGGAGATTACTGGGATAGACCCCACCATTGTTTTACATGAGATTAAAACCTATCCTGACGTCAAACCTGTCCGCCAAAATTTGCGACTGGTACACCCTCGGAATACTGTGGCAATCAAGGAAGAAATAGAGAAACTCTTGAAGGCCGGCTTCATCTATCTTGTCCCATTGATAGAATGGGTCTCAAACGTGATCCCGGCTACCAAAAAATAGGGTACCATTCATGTTTGTGTCGATTATCGGGACCTTAACAAAGCTTGTCCTAAGGACAACTACCCGACTCCCTTTATTGACCAGATTATCGACAATTGTGCCAGAAGTGTCATTTTTTCATTTATGGATGGGTTTTCTGGATACAACCAGACTGAGATCCACCTCGCTGACCAACACAAGACTGCATTCATCTGCCCTTTGGGAACGTTTGTGTATCCTAAAATTTCGTTTGGTCTTAAAAACGTTGGTGCTACATTTTAGCGGACCATGTCGTACGCCTTCCATGATGTGAAGGACTTTGTGGAACCCTACTTGGATGACCTCCCTTCCCACTCAAAGCAACATGAGTTCCACATAGATCATCTGACGGTTGTTTTCCTTAGTTGTAGATGGTGCAATATCCGTCTGAACCCTCATAAGTGTTCCGCATTGATGGGATCCGCATTGATCCCTTGAAGGTGGAATCCATCGTCGCTCTTCCACCTCCAACTAATATTACGAAACTTCAGAGTCTACAAGGAAGAGAAACTTATTTACGGCGTTTTGTTTGTAATTTCACGCAAAAAAAATAGGGTTACATGAGATTGATGAAAAAAGACGTCCCATTCATTTGGGATGATCAAGCTCAACAATATTTTGATAGTTTGAAACATGCCATCAGGCATGCCCCTGTGCTCCAACCATCGAATTACTATCGAGATTACATTCTATACCTCGTTGCTTCCAACACCACTATCGCCATGGTTTTGGTATAGGAAGAACAGAACGCCCAAGAACATGTGATAGAATATGCTAGTAAAGGTCTTATTGACATTGAAACCCACTATTCACATGTTGAGAAGCTCGCTCTTGCGGCATTCATAGGCGTGCAGAAGTTCCGACATTACATCCTGCTTCGCACCACCACCATCATCGCCGATTCGAACCCCATGTACCATGTTCTGACTCGTTAGGTGCTTGGGGGCAAGTATTCATGCTGGATCGTGATGCTGCAAGAATTTCATCTTCTTTTCGAAAAATCCAAGTCTAAATAGTCTTTGGTGTTTGCTGAGCTCATCTGCGACCTTCCCCATACTGATGTAGAATCTGAGCCCAATGACTCTTTTTTCGGATGAGTCATTGTTTCTTATCAGTACATCTGATCCATGGTATGGATATATCACATTGTATCTTCAAACCCAATGTTTCAGTCCTCAATTGTCTCGCGACGACCATCGTCGAATCCGCCACCAAGCGAAGTATTATCTGATTATCAGTGATACTTTGTACCGCCGTGGTATCGATTTTATTCTTCGATGTTTCCTAACTCATGACGAGGTTGAACACATCCTAAAATACTGTCATGCTGGGGCTTGTGGCGGTCATCTTTCTAGGATGGCTACAGCCCAGAAGATTCTGCGTGCAGGATATTATTGGCCATCTATCTTCAAAGATTGTATCGAGGCTATAAAAAATGTCCTCCATGTCAACATTTTCATACCAAAAAGCGAACCCATCCCGCCCCGTTACACCCGGTTATTGCCGTTGGCCCCTTCGCTAAATGGGGCATCGACTTCATGCATTGTAAGCCTACCTTGGACGAGGGGCATATTTATGTCATTGTAGCTGTGGAATACTTTACAAAGTGGGTCAAGGCAATTCCTACATACACGAACGACGGCAAGACCGCTGCACTCTTCATGTTTAATCATGTAATAGCGCAGTTTGGAGTTCCTCAAGTGATAGTTATTGACCATGGTTCTCACTTTATGAACCATATGGTTGGCGATTTGAGCAATAGATTGGGTTTTCGCAATGAAAAATCAACACCATACTACCCACAGTCAAACGGACAGGTCGAGGCCATTAAAAAGGTCCTGAAAACTATGGTCCAACGCATGGTGGGTACCCACAAGTCCAATTGGCATAACATGCTCTTCTCCGCACTATGGGCGTATCAAACTTCCATTAAAACTGCCACTGGATTTACTCCCTTCCAACTAATGTATGGATTGGAGGCGGTCCTTCCTATTGAGTGCGAGATTACGTCCCTCAAGCTCGCCATTGAACTTCTCCCAAACACTACTACCGAGGAAGAACGCTTCCTCTACCTAGCTGAGCTTGACAAGACTTGCCAAGATGCCTCTCTTTCCAACGAGGCTCATAAGAGACGCATCAAAGCGCAGTACGACAAGTCGATAGAACCTCGCGCCTATAGCGAAGGAGATTTGGTCCTTACATATGACCAGAAACATGATAAGCTAGCGGAAGGAAAGTTTGAGTCCATGTGGCATGGAGCTTACATAGTGAAACGCGTCTTAGAGAAGGGAGCTTATGAGCTTGAAGACTGTGACGGGATATCTTTGGGTGAGCCCCGCAATGGGCTCTACCTGAAGAGGTACTATGCCTGATTTTTTCATGCATAAGTACTTTTGTATATACTGTACATGGCGTGTGTGTTTTTTTTGTGTGGTGTGACGCTTTGATTGTTTGCGTGCTTAGGTCTTGTTTCATTTCTTATACCATGTTCTGTCTGCATGTGCAGATGGAAACTTGCTATGGATTCACGGATGACGCTAGCTGGCATACCCGCAACCTTGCTTCGGCAGCCTGGGTACTCTATTCACCTACTGGCGAGCTCATCAGCTCAGGGGGAATGTGTCTAGGTTTCGCGACCAACAATGCTATAGAATATCAAGCAGTCATTGGAACCCTAACTGACGCTATTTCTTTGGGTATGGACCATTTTGTCATCCACTTGGATTCTCAACTAGTGGTCTCTCATCTTAACCGAGTCTACACCATCCACGATCCTACCTTACTCCATCTTTATAGACGAGTCCGTCTTCTGAAAAGGTCCTTCGAGTCCATTCAATACCTGCACATTCCACAAGACGTGAACACAGTTTCCAACTCTATGGCCAACTTCATCTTAGATTGGTACATTGCACACACATAAGCATATTCATGAATTGTTGAAAGTAGACATAACATGTAAATAACTCATTTTTTAAGCAAACACATAAACAAAACCACACGATTCATCCATTTTAAAACACATAAGGTATAAAACCGCCAGAAATGTCTGTATATATATTTATATATCATCATAAAAAGTAGTGCTGGTACAAAATCTAAAGCACAACGGCTTTCAGTGAGTCTATACAAAATCTGAAGCCTCGTAGATTTCAGTAGTACAAAATCTGAGGCCTCTAAGCTCTTACTACATACATAATAACAACATAAGGCATAACGCCTCGCACGTACACCACTAGGTCTAGCATCTCTAGCCTGCTGAGTATGGAAGCAGTCGACAGCTCTCGCGACCCTACGAATCAGTGCATTGAAGCGTGCAGGCGCTCCCACCGTATATCCCTGCATGGGCCGTGGTAACTCATCCACCATCGGCTCTGGAACATCTAACATCAACCCATTCAATTTCGCGTAGACATCCTCCATATCCACGATGGTAGCATGTGCAGCTGGAGCCATGACTGCTCCCTCTCCTCTCTCTCTCTCCTCGCAAGAAGAGAGACTCCCACTGGTCGTACGGGGCCCACATCTGCACACACATGTTGTTAACTCGTCAGCACTATAACAAAAAAATCATAAATATACAAAACTAAAAAGTACAAGGTTTTTTTCTCTTACCTATGTCTCCCCATATTGCTCCCTCAGGCAGTGCCAAGTCTGGGTCATCTCTGTAATCCATACCACTGTACGGGTAGTCCTCTACCATGAGTAACTGGACCTCTAGCCAGGTGAAGAACTCAGCACCATATCCAATGATGGGGCCCCCACCATGGCGGGCCATCACCTCTGTCCATCTATTCATGTGAGGATCCTTAGGAACCCTGTCATCAAATGGTACATGCGGGCGCAAGAGGCGAACCCGCTCTAATAAAAACGAAATCACTATCGACTCATACTTGAACTATTTGAGCTCTCCCCACCGACACTTGGTCAACTGAGCTCAAATGTTCGCGAGGAGTCCCTCGCACCAGTTGAATATCTTCGGAGACATGCAGTCCTCCACGTATAGCATCTGAGACCTGGTATCTAAGTAAGGGGCTTGACTCCCCGCTATCCTCATGATGGTAAAAAGTATGGCACGCAGCGTACATTCGCGTACTTCTTTGATGGGAATCTTCCCACTAGAAGCACGGGTCTGAGGAGTACAATACTGTAGGATCATGTCACCCACTGTCCAATCACTTCCCCATGATCCGGTGAGAGCTATGTTGTCCCCCCTCCAGGACAATCCAGTCAAAAAGTAGATGTCCTCGACATCCATAGTAAGTATATGCTCACCGATCACAAAATATTGCTGAGCCGCGTACCAACATCGCAGCATATGTGTCAGCAATGAGATTTGGGCCCTCATGCCCTGGATCTAGAAGAACTTTAGGAGACCACAGTTCTTCAGTGCTTCCACTCATTGTGAGTCATTTACAGCTTGTATGTCATCTACCTCATGTTCTCGTTCACGCCACTCTAAGACCATGGTGGCTACTATTAACTTGCCACAAGGAGCACTTTAACATCATTAACACTCACTTCAACCACTGAAAGGTCATTTTTTGGGCTAGGTTTGATGGTTGGGTTGGAAGTTTCCACCGTCGCACCTCGTCAGTTTAGACAGTGCGACATCGTCGCAATCCACGTTTGCGGGATTTGCGACGACCTGGGTTCGTCGCAGATCCCGAAAGGGAAACATGCGATGACCCGAGGATGCAATATCCCTCCACAAACCACCTCAAAACCCAAAAAAATGAACCAGAATAAAAAATGTAAACCACTACAAATATGGTGGATGAAGTTTAGAGTTACCTACTCCGAACAGTTGGTGGAATGGTTGCTCATAGCTCCCGGAATCGACAAGTAAAGTTTTGGTTCCAAATGACACTTCTTCTCCCCAATTTGGCAAATGAACAATGGTGACTATATTTGGTTTTTTGTTTCTATTTATAAACAAAAGGCATATTCTTTTTCAAATATTTGATGCTTTTTAAGTCATTTGCTATAGTTTGGATCATTTTTATGACATTTTGATACCCGGTTGACTTTTTGACCTAGTTTTCAAGTGTGCAGGAGTTGTTAAGTGGTCTTTGGACGCCATTCTCATATTATAACGGTCATCTTAGCTATGAACAACCCCTTGAATGTTTTGTCATTATTTTATATCCGTTAGATTTTAATTATTTTATGATGACGATCTTACTCTTTGTTCTTTCTCGTGCTCTTAAAACCATGAGAATAAGTTACCATGTTACGATTTATCACTTTTCCGGGCTCGTTAAACTCCTATGGAAAAGGAACCCCCCGGAGTCTATCTTTAAGCTCTTTTCAGGCTCTCGAAATACGAAAAGATTGACAAGCGAACTTGTCGTGTTCACGCTTGTTAAAGAATTTGAATGGTCATCTTCCTGGTGATAGTTTACCCCTTTTTCGGACCAGGGGACACTACTTACGAAAAAGGTATACTCCAGCCAATCATGACTGGAAGAGTCCTCTCCTGCGTTGTTTTACCCTTTTTCGGGCGATGAGGCTAACTTTACGAAAAAGGACCGTTGGAGTCTTCTTTAGTTCTTTTCAGACTCTCTAAACATGAAATGATGACTGAGTTTACCTTCTATGGACTTGTTAAACTTTTGCATTGAAGGACTCGTCATGGGATGAACCCCTCCTATCCCAGGTTCGGAAAATATTTGGGATTGAACTCATCTATGAGATGAGCTATACCAAGCATTTGGTTACCCTCATCAAGCTCATAAAAAACACATGAGGCACTCATCGTTCATGATGGGGAAAAAGGAAAGCTTTCATGTTACACCTTTTATTAGTGGCAGTACCTAGTCATTTCTTGAACATGGCACTCATTTTCATTTGCATACTTCACTTGGATCATCCATTTTTCCTCGAGTTTCACCTACTTCCTGAGTCTTATTACTCCTTTGAGTCATTCAAAGAACACTTCCATCATCAGTTGCATTAGGAATTGGTACCATAACTCGTCAAGTCAATACTGCCAAGACATGCCATGCCCATGTTCAAGAATATTATCACCACTCATTATCTGCAATTAGTACACCTTCCATCATGTCGATCTACTCTGAGTCAGTCTTGCATGTTACTGTACCATCCGATCTTCTCTACACATCCTTTATCGTGTTTCGTGTCGATGATGGGGGATACATCATGGCCCTCCTTCGATGGATTCATCCTTGTCAACTTCAAATCATTATCCGAGGATTGAATCTAGAAACCAACCAAGTACCTTGGCCCTGCATGCCTCAATGGCAGGTTACCTCACTTTCAACCTGAGTTTACATCATTGACTCTTGATTCAAATATTTCATCTTGCATTCGAATTCAACTCATTTATTCACGCTTGATGATATGTACTATGATACCTTGGGAATCATTGACATCAATGGTCATTTCCCTCGCACTTGTTAACGGTATACACCAATGACCGGTAATCAAGTGGTTTCTACCATGTTCGACGTCAAGACATTTGTAATCACATGGATAGATTCATATCATTGTAGGTTTAGCTTGAAGACCCTAGGGAGTCATGTTTTACCCAGGTTGCGATGGAGATTGTATTGAGTCATATCAAACGGATCCACCTTTGTATTGGTCGTGGTTGTGTTATCATCTCATCATGGATCTACGCTTGTGTCTAGTAGCCATGATTGTGTTCATTCGGTTATTATTACCATGGATCTGCATTGTATTGGTCGACAGCCATGTTGTACGTCATATCATACTGTGTACTTAGAGTTAGTTGTACTGCAGCAACGTCCTTCGTCCGACAAGCCATTTCTATTCCTTCTGTCAAAGCATTTCACCTGTCCAATTTTCAACAGCTTCATGCTTTGGGGGGAATTCTGTTACACCTAAAATATTACCATCATGAGATTCAGTGTATACATCCCTAAATTTTCCTCGGCTAAGTCATTAACCTAGAAGAGATGTGAACTCATTTACACTAGGTTTTGAGAGATCGTCGCAGGCTGCACTCATGCAACCTGTGACGTCGCAGCTTGCTCTCTTGCAGGGTGCGACGATGTCAGTTAATAGACAAAATAGCTCCTTCGAGCCCATTATCGAAGCCAACTGACATGGATCCTTATCCTTGACCTTTTGGAAGAGCTCGCACTCGGTTCCTAACCTCTTGGGAGGATCCCCTATCTCTCTCCTACCATATCTCAACCTACCCTATCCATACCCTATCCACTTAGTCCTATATAAGTGAAGCTCACTCCCATTCCAAAGGGAGGAAGTATATAGTGTCTACATGCTAGTGAAATCATCTTAGGGAGATCTCTACTCATCCATTGAGAGACTCATACTTCCTTGGAGGATATGGAATTGGCTTGGATGGAGAAGGGTTACTTCGTTAAGCTCTAGTTGTAGCCTTTCTCTTCTATGTACTTTCCCTACGTTTATAGTAATATAAATGCTTTCCACCAATATTGTTGTGTTGATGATATTGTGTAGTTTACCTACCTAACTGTTTACTTAGATTTGCTATCGTTTAGATGTTTTTTACTTGTTTGTCTTGTTTTGTGTATCTTGGCAGGTCTTGCAACTTAGAAATGACGACCGCAAGGCATGGAACAACATCCAGGAAAAAGGACTACAAACTTAAGGTAAGACATCTAATAACTTGATCCTTAACTAGATCTAGGAAAGTGGTTTATAGTCTGTTTTATTTGTTCTAGACTTGTTAGTTTTTCAGAAATTTCAATCTGATCTAGGATCTTAACTAAGAGAATAACATGTACAGCATATCAATCATGGACACAATAATGCAATCACACAAGAGACACAAAGTTTCACCGGGGAAAACCAAGAAGGTGAAAAACCCAGCAACTTCCTCAGAGATAGATAGAGCAATGATACAACCAAAGTACAAGATATAGTCTTCTCCTAGCAGATGATCCTCCTCCTCACAAGTGCGCCACTTTCTGAGAGAGATAGAAGTGAGTAATGAGTGATCAAATAGAGATCTCCCGATCTCTATTTATACTTGTCATGTCCTGCCCAATAAACTAATGGGGCCGACTTGTCTATCTTAGCCTAATAACCCATAGTTAACTTAATCTGGGCCGACCCCACACTCGGTGGTCTAATAACCCATTTACCCACATGACTCATACAGGGCCGACCCCATCAAGGTGGTCTAATAACCCATCAAGTATAAGTTATGACACTTACAATATAAATGACGACACTTCCGTATAGAGGAATAATAACATATCTATAGGAATACAAACACTTCCGTATAGAGGAATAATAACATCTCTATAGGAATACAATACACATGGGTAAAATACATTCCGAAGTTACATATACATCAACACTCCCTCTTAACTAGGAAGGTATTTCTCGACACAGATCTGCTAGCACAAGTCTTCTTCTCTGGATCATCATCAGCGAATCATCATCCTTGAATCATCGTCATCGTCACGGCTGCTGCTATCTCAATCAATCTCTGAATCTAATCGTCATAGGAAGTTATACAAAGCCAGTCCTTTTTCATACTGGATGTAGGCCCACCACCTGCAGGTCTTCATCATCACTGGCCATACTGTGGAATCCTCGGGACTTATTACGTGCATCACAAAACCTCAAAAGAGCATCCCATGCTGTTACGGGCACACAGCTCTACCTATCGGATCTCCCAGGGCTGTATTATATGTGACCCCACCACAAAACCTTGAAAGAGCATCCCAGGCTATTGCGGGCACACAGCTCCGACCTATAGGATCTCCCAGGGCTAGTATTACATGTGGTCACCACAAAACCTTGAAAGAGCATCCCAGGTTGTTATGGGAACACAGCTCCGACCTATAGGATCTCCCAGGGCTAGTATTACATGTGGTCATGGAAAAACCTCGAAAGAACATCCCAGGACTGATTATGAGCACACAGCTCAACCTATCGGATCTCCCAGGGCTAGGATTACATGCCATAGGAAAAAACCTTGAAAGAGCATCTGCCAGATATCTCAGGGCTAGGATTACATGCCATAGGCAAAACCTTGAAAGAGCATCTGCAAATCTCCCAGGGCTAGGATTATATGTCCTCCCAAATCAAAACCTCGAAAGAGCGTTTTCCAGATATCACAGGGCCAGTATTACATGCCATAGGAAAAACCTCGAAAGACTATCTGTAAACCTCCCAGGGCTAGGATTATATGCTTATCTGCAAAACATGTTCCACGGCCACAGAGTATCAACCTGATACTCACCATACATCATCCTGATGTACATGATCATCCTGATCATCATCATTGCATCGTCCTGATGCATGTCATCTGGAGCAACATCCTGAAGCTCATCATCCATGATCATCCTGATCATACAATGCATCCACCTGATGCATACACAGTATCTGCCTGATATGTATCATCATACATGATCTACCTGATCATACAATGTATCCACCTGATACATATACAAATACATGATCCACCTGATCATACCTGATACATATCAACATACATGATCCCACTGATCATATCCAAAGCAGTAACTGGAGCATCTTCTTGATGCTCATCACACGTGATCTTCCTGATCATCATAGCATCGTCCTCTTCAGATCATCTCATCGTCCACGAAGCATAGCCCAGATGCACATCATCCAGCACTTACACCACCGACATGGGAGAACACATCTACAACCATTCAGGGAAGGCTCCAGGCCTTAATTTTTAACCATGGGAGAACACATCTACCACCATGTGAAAAATGGCTTCAGCCCTTACATATACACCATGGGAGAACACATCAACCATGTCAGAAAAGCTCATGTGCATCTGCATCTTCCTGAATCATCACTTCCCTTTGGAAAGAACCTCGATCTGAAGTGCACCAAGCCTCTCTCTGAAGTACTCAAGATGCACTCTGGCTAATGGCTTGGTTAATACATCTGCAATTTGCACATCCGTCGCAACATACAAGAGCTTCACTGCTCCTCTCTGCACCATATCCTTGATATTGTGATATTTGATCTCGATATGCTTCGACCTGTCATGGAACACCGGGTTCTCAGACATCTTCACATAACTCTGGTTATCATAAAAGATACCAGTAGCATCCAATGGGGGATCAAATAACTCAGACAGGAGCTTCCTCAGCCATACTACCTCACAACTAGTCGAACAAGCTGCAACATACTCTGCTTCAGCTGTACTCAGTGCTAAGCAGGACTGCTTCCTGCTAAACCAAGAGATCGCACATGATCCCATACTGAAGCAGCACCCAGAAGTGATCTTCCTATATTCAGCACTTCCTTCCCAATCTGAATCAACATAACCCTCTAGGTTAAAATTTTGATTTGTATCATACTTGAGCCCATAGTCAACCGTACCCTTTAGGTACCTCAGAATATGCTTTACAGCAACCAGGTGAACACCTCTCGGATCCGTCAGGAACTGGCTCAATGTGTTCACCGCAAAGCAAATATATGGTTTGGTGTTCATCCGGTACATCAAGGACCCAATCATCTGACGATACACAGTGACATCAATCGGATCAGATGGAGCATCACACAGAAGCTTCAGATTCGATTCCATAGGTGTGGCCATGGCCTTGCAGTCCATCATCCCGAACCTCTTCAGGATCTCTACTGCATACTTTCCTTGTCCAAGGAAGATTCCCTCTGCACTCTGCCACACCTCCATGCTTAGAAAATAGTGCATCATCCCCAAGTCCTTCATCTCGAACTCGGCAGCAATCTTCCGCTGCGTGTTGGCAATCAATCTATCCTTACCTGTTACAAATAGGTCATCCACATACAATAGTAGTATCACTGGATTTCCTTCCTCAACCTTGTAGTAAAGGTTGGCATCCGCTTTACTCTTGGTAAAGCCCAAACTAGATAGAAAGCCATCTATCCTGCAATACCAGGTCCTGACTACTTGTTTCAAACCATACAGGGATTTCTTCAGTTTGCACATATGTGACTCTCGGTCATGTGTCTCAAACCCGAGTGGCTTCTCCACATACACTTCCTCTTCGACTACACCATTCAAGAAAGTTGTCTTGACATCCATCTGGTGTATCTTCCATTTCATCACTGCAGCAAGAGAAAGTACTGATCTGGTGGAAGTGTGCCTGGCTATAGGTGTAGAAGTCTCTTCATACTCAATCCCTCCTTCTAGGAGAAGCCACGAGCTACAAACCTCGCTTTGTATTTCTCCATGCTACCATCTGCAGCATGCTTGATCTTATAGATCCATTTGGAAGTCACAACAGACTTCCCTTCAGGTCTTGGGACTACATCCCAAACATCATTCTTCATGATCGACTGGTACTCCTCGATCATGGCATTCTTCCCGAATCCTGGGAAATTCAATATATTCAATAGATAACTTTGTTGCTGAAACAAATGTTGTAGTCCTTCTTTTGTAGGTGCTCGTATACGATCTTTCCTACAAAACAAGTTAAATTGCATGATTAGAAACTTCTCATAGTTTCCAGAACAAATTCTTACACATAAAGAAATATGTCATATAGTCATGCAATTATTTTAGCCAATGCTTTAATACAACATTTATCCATATCCCGTAACTTTCTAGATGCCTTCCAACCTCTACCAAAACATTGTTTAAGAGTGTGCACAACTCCCAACATGTCAACAAAGAGGTTTCATTCTAGATAAGTAGCAATGGAATGTTGTACAGTGCCATAGGCCACTTACCCATTACATGCATATTAGTAGTATGCTGCTCATTAATGCAATCATTCTAATATGCCAAAATACACAGCCTAATTCTAGGAACATCAGTATATACATCATTGAACAGTATTATTTAAATAATCAAATATGCAAGAAATGATAATTCAAATACTTATCTTTGTTTGTTTGTTGGGTTGACTCCCTCTCAGTCTTTGCTTCCTTTCTACAACTCCATTCTAATGTGGATTGTGAGAAGTGTTCGACTCCCTCTGAATATCTGCATCCTTGCAGAAACTACTGGAGTGTGCTCCCTCTTGATCTTTGCTTCCTGGATTACCTATCCTTGAACTTATATCCATCCTCGATCACTATGCATGCTTACAAGTATCATTATTGTGATATCCTCGAGATCTCATAAATAATCATACATTTATTAGTACAATCTCAATACTATCAGAAACACAATAATCTTAAACATGTATAGTAATGATCATTTTAAACACAAATAATAAACATTAGTATTCAAGGTTTATATAGGACTCTTCTGGTTAGTCATATCATCAATTAAAGTAAGAAACATAATATGCCTAAACCCATGATTACTAACTTCGATGAATAATCATTATCAATCATGCCATGTATACTAATATAAGAGATCCTAACACAAGGTAGGATTCTAACTTGATATAGGAAAAACATACCTAGATTAGCATGCTAGCTAGTTATGTCTAACATACCCACATAATGTCTTCTTGTTCTCTTCAATGACTTGTGCTAGTAACCTACATATCTCATAGGTTAATCATTATAGAACCAAGTTATACATACCTCATAAGTAGATCTTCTATGTGATCCATGAAAATGGATGAATCGTTGTCTTCATGTCACCATGGTCATATGTTCTTGAACTAGAACATGATTTGTCTTTCTTGATGTACCTTTCATGTTAGCGGACAACATCAACCTCATACAACACCACAATGCATTAATACAATCATAAGTGTCAAAACCCTAATCAATGAATATCTTCATTCATAATTTTATTAAGGTGATACGACAAGTCTAAAGTTAATCAAGATTGTACTAACCTTTAATGAAGACAAACATACCGTAAACTTAATCATGAACAGATCTTGAAACATACTTGGATAAGTCATACCTGTCGAGATTGCTTGTAATCTCCCTCTGAAACTAGAACTTCTTCACTTATGCAGGTGACCAATCCATTCTCTTCTAGGATTTAACCCAATCCACTTGATTTGCAAAAACTGGATCTGGAGTTGGATTAGGGGTTTTCAGGGAAACCCTAAAAATTCAAACTTTGAATTTCAAACTTCTGAAAGGATAGAAAGATGTGCCTTGATGAGCTGATCAACTTGGTACACTCAGAATTCAAAAACTGCAAAGTTTCACCCCTCAAAATTGCCTTTGAAACTTCCGGATCTTCTGGACAGGATCCCGAACTAGGGTTTGATAAAGCCCACCCTTCTGCCCAACCAAAAGGTTCGATCCAAAGCTCTAAACTTTGATTTTTCTGAGGAGCTTCCAGCTATGGTCACAGACTTCAAAAATTCCAACTTTTACAGAAGCCCTAATTTTCCACTTTTCCGATCAAAGTCCTGAACTAGGGTTTGATCAACCTCGGCCTTCTACCTAACCAAAAAATTTGATCTTGGTCTCTAAATTTCGATTTTGATGAGTAGCATTCAGCCGTGGTTTCCGATTACAAAAATACCAACTTTCTCCGAAACCCTAATTCCCAGAGCCATGAATGAAGGTGCTCAAAATCCAATTTTGTTTTGACATAAATATGCACCTGATTGTTTATGATGTAACTCTGAAACTATGAATCCACAGGGTCTGAATCTTCTACCTGTGGTATCCCGACCTGTCCTCTTTCCAACCCCACAATTCTAACCTCAATTGGATTCTCTGAGAGAGAGTTATACCAAGTGTCGCAACGTGACCTGTTTATGGGATAAAACAGGAGAGCGAACTTGTACGACATGCCACGTGTCACTGGTTCAGTTTCAGCCCTCTGAAAAAATTACCTACGAAAGTACAGTCCGTGACCTACCTATCACGTTTTACAAAATTTTATTTGGAGCTTGCTAGCCCAAGTTATGACCTTTTTTCCTAGGTCACCTGTTTATGACTCAGATCTGGAAGAGGCAGAAACCCTAGATTGTACAGATCATAAAACACAAAGTACAATGAATTAGAAGTTGTGCTTCTAACACAAGGTACATTGGGATCTTGTCTTCGACCTGTAAAATTTTCAGATCCTGAAACTTTTCCAAAATGGATTTATGGCGAAAGTTCTACGATGACTGGTTTTTGCTATATCAAGCCCTAGCATCGCAAGTGCAACAAGTGTCATACATGCCATACCATGCCTTCTTTTCGGCTAGCTTTGATTCCATGTTAGTTTTTCAAAAATTTCAATCTGATCTAGGATCTTAACTGAGAGAATAACATGTACAGCATATCAATCATGGACACAATAATGCAAGCACACAAGAGACACAGAGTTTCACTGAGGAAAACCAAGAAGGTGAAAAACCCCGCAACTTCCTCAGAGATAGATAGAGAAATGATACAACCAAAGTACAAGAGATAGTCTTATCCTAGAAGATGATCCTCCTCCTCACAATTGCACCACTTTTTGAGAGAGATAGAAGTGAGTAATGAGTGATCAAATAGAGATCTCCCTATCTCTATTTATACTTGTCCTGTCCTGCCCAATAAACTAATGGGGCCGACTTGTTTAGCTTAGCCTAATAACCCATGGTTAACATAATCTGGGATGACCCCACACTCGGTGGTCTAATAACCCATTTACCCACATAACTCATACAGGGCCGACCCCATTAAGGTGGTCTAATAACCCATCAAGTATAAGTTACGACACTTACAATATAAATGACGACACTTCCGTATAGAGGAATAATAACATCTCTATAGGAATACAAACACTTCTGTATAGAGGAATAATAACATCTCTATAGGAATACAAACACTTCCGTATAGAGGAATAATAACATCTCTATAGGAATACAATACACATGGATAAATACATTCCGAAGTTACATATACATCAACAAGACTCACATTGAGCTAGGGAGATCCGGCTCGCATCCGCTCGAGTGGATTGTCCGTCAAACATACGGATATGATAATAGTTTTTGATGCCATTAAATTTAGTATTTAAGTTCTGTAATTAATTAAGTATATGTATTGGGAATCCCAAAGGTTGATTTACTCAACTGCTTTAAAGACTAGCTAGAAATTGCACTATTAATTGACCTAGTCTCTATTTTTTTTCATTAATAAAAGTCCTCTGAAATATTAATCTAATCTAGACACATATGAAGGGTACTATGAGTTCTGATCAGTCCTTAAACACCCATAAAATACATAATCTAAACTCTTTTAGGCTCTTTAAAGACTCTATTCCGGAGTCTCTCTCTCCTTGCTCAATTTCTTGACTAGTTTTACCATTTGTGCAATCCAGAGTTATGTATGAGTCATTTTTCTGATCTGAAGGTTATACATGAATCCTGAGACAATATTAAATTATCTCCATTCATTTCCCTAAGGATTCGAAGGCATTTCAGACTGTTTGGAAGGATTTGTAAATTGGCTAGTTGAATAGTCCAACATATCGCCCTTGATTGTTTTGCTTCCAAACTCACCCAGAACCTCCCAAATTCCCTGTAGATATTTTCCATCATGTAATTAGGAGTCTAATGAATTATATACACCATTGGTTACATTCAGGTGTAAACATCTAAGTCTAGTTTGCATATGCTGGAGTGCCTAGGAAGCCTCAAAGTAGACATCAGCTCTATATGACTGTTGAAATGTAAATGGCCCCAGTGGTTTGTGCATAGGACTTGGAAGTTGGCCCTATTTATGACATATTGGCTGATTCACATATCTCCATACATTTTTCAGAACCTGATTATCCTAAATTAATAATCCTGGAGTCACCAATCAACTCCTAAACCAGTCCATTCCTAACTAGTTTTGTTAACTAGTTTTATGTTTACCAAAATTGTGTTGTTACATTTTAAAATTGGGAATAAAATTGACTCCAATCTGATCAAGTTTATTACACATTTGGGATTGCTGATAACTCCTTTAGTGACCTCTTTTCATGCTTCTTTGGAGAAAGAAAAATTCATAAAAAAATGGTTGATGGTCTCACTACAATTCTTGCAAAGAATGCATCTACGTGGTCCCATCCAATTCATCCATTGTCCATTATCCCTAGTTAAAAATTTGTTAGCAAGCACCAGCCAAAGAAAAATTTTGGTTTTTAACAAACATAAAAGCTTCCAAATAGGTTTCCACCACCAAAATCGTTCCTCGTTCATATCATCCTCAACTTGAGTTGCATACCCTAACTTGGTTGTATAAAAACTAGAGCCCATATTTTTGGAAAACTAAGCTTGTCCTCTTCTTTTGATAATTTGATAGCACTATGCGAGAGAGCATTTACATATTGTCCCTGCACTTCTGCCAATGCCCCTTGTAAATTTAAAATGTTTGAATTCTCCCAACCTTGCATCCGAGCATTCTTGTTAATTTGAGAATCAACATCCTTTAAAAATTAAATCCCCTAAATTATCATGAAGGGCTTCCAATAATGTCTCTAATAATTTGAAGTATCCATTATCTCCAATCCAAGAATCCTCTCTGATTCTCACTTTCTTACCATAAATTTTCAAGTTGTTTAGTTGTTGCTAAAGGAATACATTGACCAATGTTCTTCACACTATAGAGGGTTATTGATAATGTTTTCTTTCTATCCTAAACCGATCCTCCATGACCAATCCCTTCAAATACTTAGCTTTAAAAAAAGTCAAAGACATTCATTATATACCAATCTCCACAAATTTTAGCAGCTAGTGTTGAACTAAAGATATAAATTCTCTTTAGTCCCCAAGCTCTTATCTCCTTAGTAGTTGCAAGTATTGAGCACTTGACTAAGGGTATACCCTCCTTGGCCTTTTTTTCCAATCCATAGGAAACTATAGCTCTTCTTTCTGATTCTATTGAGAATTCCCTTGGGGATCTTAATTATTGAAATTCAATAAATAAGAATACTTTCTAGGAATTCCTTGACTAATACCAAGTGACCTTCTTGATACAACCATCTATAACACCAAACAAACTTTCTAGTTTCAACCTTTTCTATATATCCAAGTCTAGTGTTTGTAATGATAAGCATTTGGTTTTAATAAGAAACCAATATATTTTACACCTTGGTCTAGATCACAAAGGTTCATGTGAAAACACACTTCAACCTAAAATTTGGACGTCTTCAACCAGATCATTAATTAGAATTGTGGATTTATTCATGTTTATTATCATACATGTTGCTTTGTAATAAAGTCGTAACAAATTTTTGAATTTTGATTTATTCATTCCCAAAGAGCATGATGTCATCTATAAACAACATATGTGAAATATAAATTGAGTTTGAAACCTTTATATCTTTCAGATCTCCTTTACTTCTTGCACCATTAATCAACATGCTTAATCCTTCAACCACTAACAAAAAGAGGAAATGGGATAAATGGAAGTCCCATTTGGGTCCCCTATAAGAAGTGAAGAATGCAAAAGGAGGCACATTTATCAACAATGTGAAAGAAACAAAGGAGAGGTGACCAATAATCCAATTTACAATCTTCAAATTCATCCCTATTTGAGGAATCAATAATATGATAAACACCCATTTTACTCTGTCAAAATATTTGGTAAGGCCAATCTTTATAATAGCTACAGATAATTTTTGTGTCTTCACGGAATGTAATCATTCATCTGCAATACCCATTGTATCGTGGATTTGTTTGTTGAAAAGGAACCCAAACTACTCATAAAAAACAACACCTAATAGAATACCTTTCAACCTATTAGCAATGAGTTTGGAAATACACTTATAAATTATATTGCACAAAGAGATAGTTTAAAATATTCAAAGGGGATTTCATCTTGTTTCTTATGTATAATGGATGTGAAAGTGGAATTGAAATCCCATAGAACTTTCTTGGAGGTCCTAGACTCTTTTATCACTTGAACCAAATTTGGTTCTAGAATATCAAATAATCCTAAATAAAGTTCCATAGATAGATTATCTAGTCTTGGTATCATTCCTCTCTTGAAGGAGGATAATACATATTTAACTTCATCATTGGTAACTTCAATATCCAAGTCCTTGTTCATTTCCTTGTCTATAAGACTAGGAAACAAACCAATAATTTTCATTTTTCCCCTATGTTTGCCTCTTTTAGCTCTTTAAAGAGGGATTTGAAGTGTAGAATTCTCACCTTTTCTATGCCCTTGAAATTGTTAACCTTAGAGTCATTGGGGTGAATAATTTTCCATATTGTATTAGTATTATTGTCTGCGTCTTTCATCCAAACAAGCCTCCTCTTTAACTTCCATGCAATCTCTTCCTTCTCAAGCAAGCCATTATTTCTTCCCTTCACCTCTCTCAAGGATAGAGATTCAACGCCAAATAAGATTACAACCTCATCATGCTAAAAAATATTCATTAATCCTTGATCTTACCTCCTTTAACTCTTTTCATGATTTAAAAGCTACAGATTCAGCCCAGACTTTCATAACTTCCTTGAAATGTTTTATAATATTTGCAAATTTCATCATGGAAGAGTCCCTAAGTTGAGTATCTAGATGAGTCAATTTCTTAAGAATTAAATCTCTAAAATATTCCTTGAACAACCAAGCATGATTGAATTTCAAGGGACTTGGAGGTTTCCTTTCTTATATGTCTAGATTTAATAAGATTGGAAGATTATATGAGGATCCCCTTGAGCCTACCCATGATTTTATTTTTATCTTGTCATCAAACATGGACTCTGCCAAAAGAAACCCATAAAATATTTTATATATTCGCTCCATTTCCTCGTCAAGCATTTTTCTAAGTAGGAATGATCTTGATTGGTTTCGCATCAATCAAATGAAATTTCTCAAAAGGGTGTTTCCTAGCTACCTCTCCCTAGATTTCCCAAAAATTTAAGGATAAGGTTTAAGTCACCCACTATAATCACATTATCCCCACTCAAAAATTTAATATCAACAAGATTATCCCAAAAGGACCACAATCTCCATAGGGCACATAAACATTGATTATCATTAAAACTTTCCCTAGCTACTTAGCTAAGAGATCCATCGAGATACCTGAGGCCATTGCTAAAGACGAAATGGAGGAAAACTAGTTATTCCACCCAATCACCAAAGCACAAAATAAGCCTATTGCATCAATTGAGCTAAAATTCCATTCTTTTAAGATAAAAGATAGAAAACGTATTGTTTTTCTAGAAAGAACACATTGTGTCTTGAAACAAAATTAAGTGTGGTTTATAAATAGAAAAAAAAAAATCAAGGGTTAGCTTCTTTTGATCAACCCCAACCTCTCAAACGTTAAAGGAGATAATAATCATTTCAAACCATTCTTATGGGCCTTCCCTACTCTAATGGGCTCAACAATAGTGATTTTTTTCCCTTCTCTAACTTCCTTCTTCAACTAAGTCTTACCTAGAGCAATGTGAAACTTTCTCCCTGCAATGGGTGGATGACCTTTATCAAAGGCTAAACCCCATTCCATCCTTACTCGGATGAAATGCAAGCACCCAGTGCTTTAGTCACATACCTAAAGGCCCCCACATCCAATTATTTTCCAAAATCGCCATAACATCTTCATTCATCAACGTGAAGCTAATCCAACCTTGCACTATGATGTGAAACATTGGGATATAACCCAACAATGGCTTCAAGTTCTCCAATAATGGCCCTTTTAACAATTCACACTTACAAAATTCACATAAACCAACCTAAAAGTACCTTTTTCATTAAGCCTTCCACCTCAGATAGTTTCACATCTCACCCAAATACCATCTTAACACAATCTAATTACGACCTAATGAATTTCTTTTTGTGAGCCAAGTAGGTCTCAACACCTTCAGGGTTGTTCCAAACTCAACCAACATGATCTTCAAGCTCTTTCTCATCCAATGGAATCCTTCTTACTCAATAAGTCACCTTTGAATCCTCCTTCACATTACCACCACTAGCATGTTGTGAAGAGGCTACCTGAGAGGGATTTCGGATGTCACGTAACCCATTTTTTACCCTTGTAATATTTTGGGCTGTAATGTAAATATTGTATGCATATTATGTATGATTCCTAGCGTGGAGCTCAAGGCCAAGGCCCCGCTAGCAAATGCTCGATCTTGAAGAGGAAGGTATTTGAAATTTTGCTACCCATATGCTAGAGAACCATGGGAATTGTAAATATGCATCTTAATATAAATGCCCACAACTAGCTATGCAATGCAACAAGAGATGGGGGCATGATATTACAAGGAATTAGGAGGAGGATATTCAAACCCTTGAGCCAATTGAGTCAAGCCAAGTGTCAATGAGAGAACCCATGAACCATCAACTACCCATGTTGATTTTGGTGCCCAATCATTCATTTTCTCCCAAGAGTTGGGTGAAGAAGTTAATGCCTTGGGGAGTGGGGAGGTATGGCTGTCCAAATTCGAGTATGGGAAAGCCACCCTCATGGAAAAACGTGTTTTTCCTTCTAGGGCAAGAAAACACCCACGAATGGCCTTCCCAAGCTATTATTCATGGTCAGACTTCACCCTCTCACGTTTTTAGAGCTTGCTGGGCGTTTTTTTTTAAGCCTGCTAGGCGTTTTTGGCTTGCTGGGCGTTTTATTTTAAGCTTGCTGGGCGTTTTTGGAGCTCGCAGGGTGTTTTTGGCTTGTTGGGAACTCGTTTTTGGTTAGCATAGTGGCTGGGAGAAGAGAACCACGAATTGGGGGTTTAATGGAGGTCGTTTTTGCTCCTGGGTTGTCCCCAAACGTTTTCTGAAAATGAATTTTGCCTTCGAGGGTTTATTCCCCATTCTCCCATTTCGTTTTGGCTGCCCACGAATTTCCGGAATTGATAGAAACCCCATCTTTGGGCATCTCACTGTATAAACGTTTCTTCATGCCCAACACTTATATTTTTCCTGTTATGTGCATCCCTGTGTTAGCCATTGAATGCTGAGTTGTTTGGGATGAAATCATTTTCCTCCCTGTGATTGTCTTTCCCATTGTTAAACATGTGTATCCATTCCCAGTGATTGTGCTTACTGTGTGAGAAAATAGTATGTTTGGGTGTGGGTTATGGGAATCCATTGCTTTGGCTTGAGCTTGAGTGGAAGCATCCACAATTGAAGAGGGTTCAGATTTGGCCTGATAAATCTAGCAGTGGTCTGGCTTAGCTTAAGATCCAAATGATTATTTGGTTGTTTGGCTGTGTATGAGCTTGAAATTCCCAAGTTCCTTGTAGATATCATGCCCAGCTCGGGGGTGGTCTCTGAGTGCTGAAATAATACAGGCTGGGCAGAGACCTATAGTTGGGAGGAATGTTGCATCGACATAGCTAGTTGTTGGGACAGCATTACATCAAGATGAGTATTTTCTTATGTAATTACTTCTGAAAATGTATTCATTGTTGGCTGTGTTAAATTGAATGGCATCATGTAATGTGTGTGGATGAGGTTTTCATTCCGCTGTGCATGTTTAATTGATTTACATTTGTACACTTGTATTTCTTTGTTTTAAAATCTAATGTATGGGTTGAGTTTATGTAAAAGCCCCAGGATTTGCCATCATGTTTTCTTCCACGAATTGGATAGATGGGTGGGGTTGTGACATCGGACCTATGAAACAACCTGAGAAATGAGAGGAAAGGTAACCAACTTACCTTGCGACTAATGCCACATGCATGCACTCAAGGTCGACTACTGTGAATCCTTATTGGTAGAGTTACGAAGTATAGGGGACATCCTTTCCTCTTATTGCTTAGTCTCCTTTTAATTGTCAACTATGGATATGGGAATGCTCTCCACCTTTATGACTTCCATTGTTGAGATCATGTTCATAGTTGTAGTACTATGCCATAATTTTGTCATCTCTTGCCACATGCAGAAAATAGATATAGGGTTTTGTCCCTCCCTATCTCCATAGTCTACTACCTCCTCATCTAAATCCATGGTCAATGAATTTAGGTTGCAAGACCTAGCCTTTGTCTCCCTAAATGTGAGAAATATATGGTTCACTCATAACCGCAAACCCCTCCCCTGACTTCAAATGGCCATTTATTAAATATCTTCTACATACTTTTGTTCAAGGATTTAAAATTTCAAATAAAAGCCTCAAACATAGAAATTAAATCCACTTTAGGGTTTCTAAGTACTCCTACCTCAACCTCTAATTACATGAAACTCCTCCCACACCATTTTCATCTTCTAAAACTCATCCTTTGTAGGAGTCTATGTAGCTTCAAACCCTCAACATTCAATTCCATTCCCAGATTCTCTTTCGATAAGGACTCATTGAAAATGAGAGTTATTTGATGAAGATTAGGATTTTAAATAGGGGTTGTCAAATAGGGTTTGAAATATTTCACAACGGTTTCAATACACTAATTGAATTGATTCTAGTTCATTTTGTCAATTTTTTCACTCTAAATTAATCGATATGGGATGATGGGTACATGCAATGCTTAATGTAAATGAAGCCCAACTTTCACACGGCTATTCGAAATTTCAACATAACTCAAAATTCTCTTCCTTCATTTTCTTTCTGATACCCTATTATGGTTCTAGAAATTACATTCAACACTTTACCAATAGTTTATAATACATACATACATACATACATACATATATACATATATATGTATGTATGTATGTATTATAAACTATTGGTAAAGTGTTGATCGTATTATATATATATATATTCCACCGATTTTTGCCGGGAATCCAACGATGTAAGTTTTGTTGAAATCAAGATTTTCATTTCAAATTGCAATTTTGATTGCAAAAATGGATTCAACACCCTCGATTATGCATGATGCAGGTGCATTAGGTCAAACACATAAAATATGATGGGTTATGGAAGTTGGACAAAGAGCTTAGCAATGTGATGGGATGGTCACATGCCAATGCTGAAACATTTAATGTTTTATTTGTAAAAGTTTTGGATATTTAGTCAAGGAATAATTAGGGGAATTAGCTAAGGATGGGTTAAGAGAATTTTTTAATGTTACTTGATAAGAATTTGATAAGCTCGTTGGGAGTTAAACAATTAGGCTAAAAATAGATTTAGTTTCCTAATTTTATGGAAAAGAAAATTGGTTCATATCCGTGAATTCATTTTCTTGGAATAGTTAGTTTTTGTGTAATCAAAAACTTCTTGAAGCTCTTAGAGAAGAGAAATTTGTTGTTTTCCTGTGACTGAAGTTAACTAATAGAAGATGAATACATCTCTGTGATCAGAGTCTGGGTGAACTGATCCTTACTGCTCTTCTATTTTGAATATGTTTAAATTTCGATCTGGATAACAGATGCAGTAGTTTAATCCTTTGATTATGAGCGTCTGACATCTAATCTAGTGATTATGGAAGAGGAAAACGTAATTGCAGAGGATTCCTCTACTACAGTCAAGAGGATACAGAGCACTCTGTATCATACCATTGCCAAATCAACAAAGGAAGCCCTAGATTTCCCAACACATCGTTCTTGGTAGAACGAAGCCGGAAATACATTGATTGTGATAGAGTGAAGTTATTACCATCATAGGAAGACGATTAGAATGGCAGAATATCAGTAGAAAACATTTTAAAGGTTGGCTTGGGCGCTGCATAAAAAGAAATCCTTTTGGGTAGTGTGTGTTGGCTCTAATATATTCCAGACTCGGTAAAGGAAGTAGTTTGAAGTGTGTAAGAGACTGTGAGAAGGATTAATTTGACATTTTCTCTTCCCGCCTATGATTGTTACCAATGCAATTTCAACAACTTGAAATTGTAATTTTAACAATTTTAGTCTAATTTTGATTGGAAAAATTGTCCAAAAGTGAATGCAGATAATTTAGATTATACCTTATGGTTATATTATCGCATTTAATAATTGAAAATGAGAACCAATGCAATTCCAACAATTTGAAATTGTAATTTCAACAATTTTAACTGAATTTTGACTGAAAATTTTGTCAAAAGTAAGTGCAGATCATTTAAATTACACTTATGGTTATACTATCACATTTAATAATTGAAAGTGAGAATTTGTTTAATATATGACTTATGTTTGTGATCATTTAGATTGCACTTATGGTTATACTATCACATTTAATAATTGAAAATGAGAATTTGTTTAATATATGACCTATGTTTGTGATAAAATATCTATTTATTTTATGAGAAGTCTTATCAAAATTTCATTTATTATTTTGAAATCTTTCATTTTGATCTTTTAATCTATATCTGAGGTTCACATATATGTTATGAACATATGAATTATACCTTTATTCTGATTCTAATTTATATTTTATGTCTAAATTTTAAATAAAGTTTTATAGTCAGTTATAAATAGAATTTTCATTTAGTTCCTCATACATAGGTTGAAAGAAAACTTCTCAAACATGTATGTAACAAAAATTTGGACAATAATACAAAGGATGACCATTAGTACTTTGAATCTCCATCATATAATAAGTCAATATTAAACGAAAAAGAGCTTGAACTTAAGTGTATTGGGAGTAATTAGATAAATTCAATAGAGAAACTTGAAATTCACTTCCAACACTATCCCTTCAATTTAATTAGCTTAAAGCTTTCCTCACAGCAAGGGATTGTCTTCACTATACTCTAGAGGCCACAACTCAAACACAAACCAAATGATATAGCTTCCTCTTTTACAATCTTGTCTAAAAATGTGTTCTCCTTCTTCAACTCTCCTTCCAATCCTTATCCCTCCCTAAAATTCTCAAGCCCCACATACCCCCAAGTTCTTCCCTAAATTTGTATTCCATCATAGTTTAATCAATTTTATCATTGATATATAATGCAATGTAAGGTGCATAAAATGCTTGTCGCTTCCTAAAATCCTCAACCTCAAAACCAGTTTGTATACCATCAAATTTTAATCAATTTTATCTTTGATATAATTGTAAAGGTGCATAGGGAGGTTAGCCCTTGTACTTTTCATTAATTCCAAACTCAAAAATCATCCTTTCACTTAAATCAATCATACTTCAATCAATTTTATCCTTGATATAAATGCAACCTAAACTACATAAAATAATTAACCAATTCAATCATATTTTATTTCATCCTTCATAATCCATATGAATGTAACATAAAATATATCAGGAAACCAACCAACCTCATATACTTTTGATTCATTCCAATCACAAAAAACCTTGTTTCAATTAATTAAGAACTCATAAATCCACCTTATTAATTCCAAAATCAAATATCATCATTTCACTTAATTCAATATGTTAATTAATTTTATCTTTATATGAATTCAATCTAAAATACAAAAATCTTCATTTCAATTAATTAAAAACCCATAAATCCACCTTATTAATTCCAAACTCAAACATCATCCTTTCACTTAATTCAATATGTCAATTAATAATTTTATCCTTATATGAATTCAACCTAAAATCTACAAGAATGCTAACCAAACAAACATATTTTAATTAATTTTATCCTTAATATAAATGCACTAAAAAAAAAGATCCAAGAAACCTGATATGGGCGGAATAAGGGATGAGTTTGGGCGACGGCCTGCGTTTCTGGAGGACCGGCTCTGAACTGTGCCGTGGCTGGACCAGGAGTAGACTGCAGCGGGTGGCCTTGGTAGGATTGGTTTGAACGTTCGAATTGAGCTTTTGAAGTAAGACTAAATAATAGAATACCAAATTTGAAAGATGAGGGCTCCATGAAACCCTGGACTTGGCGGAATTAGGGCAGAGTAAGGGCGACAGACTGCGTTTCTGGAGGACCGGCTATTACACTGTGTCGTGGCTGGACCAGGAGCAGACTGAAGCGGGTGGCCTTGGTAGGAATGGTTTGAACACTGTTCGAATTAAGACTTCGGGGGCTCCATGAAACCCTGGGGACCGCTTGAGTTCTGTTAATTGGGCTTTGGTGGTGTGGACTATGTCATTGGGGTCTGGATGTCCCAGCTGAATAATCCTGAATCGTTGTGGATATTGACGGTGTGAGCAGGTGGTCCTAGCACCTGGAGAACGCGTGAAGAGATACTTGCCAGAGCGGCAGTGTTTTGTGTGGGGTCTTCTTGACCGGTGGATTGGGGTTTGGGCCCTATCTGGGGATCCATCCGGTTCTCTGGCAGATTGCTTGGTCGGGGATCGTTTTTGCCTGCTGTGAAGGAACCACTGAAGCGGTATGGAGAGTGGATATGTGCAGGAGGTGGACTACACCTCGGATGGGGATGGGAATATGGGGATTTTCGATCTTGGAGCGATAAATTCGGCGGAGATTGGGTCGACTGTCCATTTCTTGTCAGGCCGGGGGACTGGGGATGCATCTGGGCCCGTGGGAGAGCTGGATTTGGATGGACACCTCTTTACCCCACCGACATCTGCCAGAGTTACCTCGCCGGTCATCTCACTGGGGTTGGAGGGTTTAGAGGCGGAATTAGCGAGCTTCCGGTCATCTGCAGGCTTTAGAGATAGGCCAGACTTGGCCGGTCTTCTGGGGAGGACGCTGCAACCCCAATTGGGGTCTTACTCAAACTTTCCAATTCCTTCGGAAGACGCTCGTGAGGATAGGAACGAAACTCAGGTTGGATGTGACAACAAGCTGCTGGGAGGTAGACTGGCATCATTATCTGTTGGCAATTTGCTCAAGTCGGTGGAGTGCCGTGATGTAGAGGACCGGGGACTGGCCAGTGGTGGACAGGGCTACTCAACTTGTGGACAAGCAGCGTTGGATCCTGGGGTTGGGGAATTACCTCCTGATGATGAACCCCGGTTAAGCACAAGAGCAGGGGTTCCTGCACAGGCTGTTAATCATAAAAAATATGCCAGAAAGGTGAAGGAAAGGCGTCGGAAGGACAAACTTGTGTTGGGTGTGGATGTCTCTATGGAGGAGGCGGTGGACTTCTCTCATATCGCGGTGGTTGGACATGTCCGTGGTAAGAGGATTGGGCGGAGTTTTCTCCAGAGATGGGCAGTCGAGCACTGGATGGATTTGATAGTTCCTGCACCAGAGATTAGGATCTTGACGAAAGGCTGGTTCTCCTTTATACTGTCGAGCCCTGGAGAGGTAGCAGCTGTTTTAGGCCGTCATTGGACGATGATGGGCGTCCCCATTGTGCTGAAAAGATGTTCACCTTTCTTTGACTCAAAGACAGAAAAAATAGACAGAGAACCTATATGGGTGAAGCTACCAGGGCTCCCCATGCATCTCTGGAATGAATCACGATTTGCAGCAATTGGGAATTTCCTTGGCGACTATATATGTGAGGATTATTCTCATACGGTAACTCGTATTTACTCGGTGGCTAAGATTTTGGTCAAGATCGACCTTAGGCAGGGGCTATCGGCTGAGATTATGGTTCAGATGAAGGATGGGGACTTCACACAAATTTTAGACTATGTGGGGGTGCCGTTCCGATGCCATCGCTGCCACGCTCACGGACACCTGGTCGCGGATTGCACGTTACTGTTTCGGGGCAGCCGACCGATGGATATTCCTGTAACAGATGTTTGCACTAATCCTGCGAAGATGGGGAACCCACTGGTGGTTGGGGTTGATGGATTAGCGACTGATTTAGACACCGGGGCGGACCAGGTTTCGGTGCTACCAGTAGCCCCATGCGGGAAGCAGGGAACTGGGAGAACTATGGCAACATTGGTGAACGAGGACCTGGATCTCATTGGGAGCAAGGAGACGGCTGTAGTGGGGACTTCATTAGGTACCACGACACCTTTGACGCGGGCAGCTTCCAGAAAGCTACAAGAGCAAGCAATCTTACGTCGGGGTTCATCCTCCAACCCCTCGGGTATGTCTCACAAGATCTCTTCTGATATTTCTTTATATGCTGTCTCTAATGATTTGGGGGGGGTTTGTTTCGAGCCTCACTCTCCCGTCAGCTCTGTTTCACTATGCCCTGTTGCTTGTCTATTACCTGTAACTAATTGTGCATACACGCCACCGTTAGTAGCAACCTTACCCTCTCCCAATTCTGTGGGTTGTAGTATCCGATATGCCCTTAGAAATAGGGTGATCTCTGATGGACCGGGGGGTAGGGGACTTCCTGAATTGACTGCTTGTACTGTGGGGAAAGGTCGGGGATGAAAATCTCATCTGTCAAAAGCACAAGACCGGGCAAAAGTTGATTTGGTAATGGGCACACAATCCTCTATTGAATGGGCACTTAGAGCAGCGAAAGCCCTGGAAGGGGGTTACATATGAAACTTATGTCATTCAACTGTCGTGGGTTGGCGAGTCCCATTAAAAAATTGTCACTTCGGAGGTTGGTGGATCTTAATCAACCTGATATCTTACTATTACAAGAAACACTGGGCGGCAGTGTGGAGGTTGTTAGGGTTTTGGAAACTTTGCTACCTGGCTGGAAGTTCGTGGGTGTGGATGCTTGTGGACGTTCTGGAGGGCTGGCTACAGGGTGGAAGGTGAAGAGTTGCAGAGCTGATTGCTCTTGGGGGATCACTTCTGGTATCGGGCTGGAAGTATGGGATGCAGAGATTGGTAGGATGATAACGATTCTCAATGTTTATGGACCCTATTTAAATAGGGCTGGATTCTGGGACTCCCTGCTAAGTATGGATCTCTTTGACGGAAGGGATGTGATCTTGGGTGGGGATCTCAACCTTTCTCTAGGATCTTCTGAAGTCTGGGGGCCTAGGGCTGCACCGGATCCATTAGCTAACTTTTTCATACAAGCTTTCGCTGGGAAGGATCTACTTGACATAATGCCAAACAAGTTAACCCCTACCTGGAGGAATAAGAGAACAGGGGATCAAAGGGTGGCCAAAAGACTGGATCGGTTCCTGGTAGCTGATGTGTTGGTACTGGGGGTTGATGTAGTCAAGCAATGGGTGGGGTCTGGGGGGGTTTCCGACCACAGTCCCATTCTACTGGAGTTAAGAGGCAGTAGAAACAAACCCCCTAGTCCTTTCAAGTTCAATCCTAACTGGTTGAAGGAGGAGGATTATATCAAATTAGTTCAGAATCTATGGGTTCATCGACCTTTGGAGTCACTGGAGCATGCGGGCGCACACTTTCAACTCAATCTCAAGCGTATAAAAGAGGCCACTATACTTTGGGCCACTGAGAAAAGGGTCAAAGATGACCAGAACCTGAGGGCTGCTGAGATGAATATCGATAGACTTCTACATTGTCAGGGTATGGGATATTTGGATGAACAGCAGAAAGGTGAGCTGTTGGACTGGGAAAGTAGCAGGAATGTGTTACTATGTGAGCGAGAAGAGATGTGGAGAATGAAAAGCAGGGCAATTTGGTTACAATGTGGGGATGAGAACACTAAATTTTTTCAAGCATATGCAAAGGGGAGAAAATGCACAAACTCCATCTGGGAACTATCTTCACCTGAAGGGGATCGGGTCTCCAGCTTTGATGGCTTGGCTGAGATGGGTGTTCGACACTTCGAAGACTTATTCACAGCACAACCCGGGGCCTCTATAGCTGAGGTTATCAGGATGGCTCAGCTCTTTCCACGTTTTGTGGGGGAGGAAGAGAACAAACTTTTGATGGAGGAGGTGCTGCCATTTGAGCTCTCGCAGGTAATGCAATCCTTCCAGAAAGACAAAAGCCCGGGGCCGGATGGCTGGCCTATTGAATTTTTCTTGGGCTTCTCTGATTTCTTTGGGGAGGAACTGTTGGCTGTGGTGGAAGAATCAAGAAAGGCTGGTTTTGTTCATGGTCCTTTTAACTCGACCTTTATTGCTCTCATACCCAAATCGGACAAGCTTGAGAGTTTTGATGAATTCAGACCAATTTTACTCTGCAATTGCATATATAAGATCATCTCAAAGGTGATGGCGAGGAGACTGAAGAATATCCTGTCTTAGCACATTTCAGGTGAACAGTTTGGATTCTTGGAAGGTCGTCAAATTCATGAGGCCATTGGAGTTGTACAAGAAGGTATACACACTCTGAAGGTGCAGAAGCAGAAGGGTGCAGTTATTAAGATTGATCTCTCTAAAGCATTTGACCAGGTTAGCTGGCTCTATATCCGGATGCTTCTCACACACCTGGGCTTCTGCTATGAATTTATTCGATGGATTATGGCCTGCATCACCACAGTGAGTTTTGCTGTCCTGATTAATGGCTCTGCTAGCCCATTCTTCCATGCAGGCAGGGGGCTACGACAAGGTTGCCCACTTTCACCGTTGTTATTTCTCCTTGTTGCTGAAGGCCTCAGTCGTTTTATCCTGAAAGCAAAAGCTGATGGCTCATTTCGTGGCATCTCCATATCTCAGGTATTGTATATTACCCATCTCCTATTTGTTGACGATATCCTCATTTTTTGTGATGGCTCGAGACAGGATATTGATAAGGTGGTCGAAGGACTCAATTTACTACAAGAAGCCGCGGGTATGCTAGTGAATATTGAAAAATCAACAATCACATGCTCGCATTTAAATGAGCAGGAGATTCACAGAATAGCAATCAGACTTCCCTATCGGACTCTGGATATTGATGATGGCTTAAAGTACCTTGGATTTCACTTAAAACCCAATGCATATTTGAAGGCAGATTGGCATTGGTTAACTGCAAAACTGGAGCAGAGACTACATGGCTGGAGTCATAAATGGCTCTCGCGGGCTGGGAGACTGGTGCTGGTCAAATCAGTATTGGAAGCAATACCTGTTTATTGGATGTCACTTGCCTGGATTCCCAAAGGAGTCTTGGAGCAGATTCGTCGTTTGGTTTTTGCCTTCCTCTGGAAGGGTAAGGGAGTGAACCGTGCCTTGGTGTGGGTTAGATGGGAATTGATCGCAATCCCCAAAGCACTGGGAGGGTGGGGATTAAAGAATATCTTTCTATTTGCCAAAGCGTTGGGAGCAAAGGTTGCATGGCGAATTATACATACACGGAGCCTCTGGACTAGTGTGGTCTATCACAAATACATTGCTCCCTTAACCCTACTTGATTGGATTAGGTAGGGAAATAAGACGAGGGCAAATTGCTCTGTGGTTTGGAAAGCAGTGGTTCAGCATTTTCATCTGGTGGGATCAGGATTAGTCTGGAGAATTGGAAATGGGCATTTACTTCGTATTGGCCTGGATCCTTGGGTAGGTAGTAGAGGGGGACATACACTGCCGGTGGACTTAAGGACATTTCTGGCAGCTAGAGGCTGTCTTTACCTGGCTGATATTGCACAACCGGGTTTATCCACTCTCTGGCACCAGGGATGGCTCTCTGCCCAGCGTCTTGAGGTACCTGAGGAATTGATCGGAGATTGGGAGGATTATATCCGAAACTTAAGATTCACTAATATACGACTGACAGATAGGCCTGATGAACTACTATGGGATCACCATCCCTCAGGGAAATACACGCCCAAACTTGGATATATTCAGCTTAATGTGGAGTTGCATAACAGGGCATTGGTGTGGTGGTGGAAAACGCTGTGGAAGTTTAAATGCCCGGGTAAAGCAAAAATACTTTTCTGGGCGATATTGGAACAAAAGGCACCCACCTGGGACATCCTGAAGAGACGATTTATACAGGGCCCGGGTTTTTGTCCACTCTGTAGGGAGGCGGACGAAACTATCACACATCTTTTTGTTCACTGCCGGTTCACTCAGGCGGTTTGGACAAATATATGCAATTCTTTGAAACTTAATGCGCGCTGGTGGGGAGAGAGTGTTATTGACGCATTCCATGATTGGTGGAATGATCAACAGAAATCAGACATATGTGCGGCCCCATGTATTTTTGCATGGGGAATATGGATCACTCGTAACAGGATCATCTTTCAGGACTGTCGAGTCCCGATGGAGCAAGTTGTGGCTCAAGCTGTGGCTATCATTTTACATTACAAAACTACACCCAAAGCGATTAGAATTCGTACTGTGATAGCTGAAACCATTGATAAATCTATACCGTGGGCTTGTTTCAATGGTTCTTCACTTGACCATCAATCGGTGTGCGGTGGAGGGATCGTTCTTCACAAATCTGATTCACATTATTTCCACATCACGGCTGGATTGGGCAGTGGTACAAACAACTATGCTGAAATCCTGTCACTTAGACTATTGCTGTTATTTGCACTAGAACAGAGATGTTTTTCACTACAGACTTTTGGAGACTCACTGATTGTTATTGATTGGGTCAATGAGAATACTCAATGTAATGTGATGGTCCTCTCACCTATACTGGAAGATGTTTTACGGTTAAAAAGGCATTTTAATCTTATAACATTCACACATGTCTACAAGGAGAGAAATGGCATGGCTGACCTTCTTTCCAAAGAAGCGTCGCAGCAACGTCTGAATTTCGGAACCTGGAGGATCACATCACACTCTACTGCTGGATCATACAGTTATTATCACAGGCCTTTCAACGAGGCGGTGGAGGATCGGGAGGGAGCTTACGGATTCTGACAGATCTGTCTTCATAACAGTTCGATTATTGGGTTTTTGTATTTTGCTTTTTGGTAATATCACAGACCTGTAAAAGGCTCTGGAGGACCGGGAGGAAGCATATGGCTTTGGACAGAACAGTCTTCATAATCGATCTTTTTGGTTTTGGTTTTTTGGTATCATTACTGGCATGTTAAAGAGGCTTTGGTGGATCGGGATGGAGCATTGGCTCCTGCTGATTCTATATTTTTCTGTTTGGTGCTCTGTTTGGACAGAATCTTCTGAAAGGAACTATTTCTTATGGATAATATATTGATATATGTAACTATATGAGGGCTGTATGGACAGCAAATGGAATTTGTATGAGACATTAGATTAGCAAGAAACTTGAATTGATGATATGCGATAATGTAGGAATCCCTGTGATTCTAATACATGTGCAGAATGTAATTTTGTTCAACACATTTGAAATAAAATTACGACTTTTTCCAAGGATAAAAAAAAAAAAAATGCACTAATCAATTTTAATACTTTTTCAGTTCCTTCCAAACTTAAAAAATCATCATATTTTAATTAATTTTGTTTTCCATTATCAAGCAATTTAATGTTTTTTCATATATTATTTAAATAAAATAATCAATCCATAAAAAATATATTTATTTAATCATTTTATAATTTTTAAATAAAGCTTCATATAATTTCGATAAGCATTAATTTAAAATTTTGAATTTTGAATATGAAAAGGAATTAGAAATTTTGAGTATGAAAAGGAATTAAATACTGAATAAGTAAAAAGTATTGCATTATTAAGTCTAATCTTCGTATAGGTAGACTTCTAAAATATATGAAGCAATAATAATTTAGAGGATTATATAATCTTAAAATTGCAGTAATCATCATTGATCTTAAAGGAAAATGAGAAGTTTAAAATGAGAACTAGGTAGAGGTAATAATAATTAGTTTGAGGCACTTGGTCTTTACCAAGTGCTTAAAATTTTTGATTCATTGTGAACCTAGAAATTAATTGTTGACATGATAATAGTTTAAGGCTCATGCACAACCCCTCTTGCATGTCTAATGGAAAACTAGCAAAGATCATTTTGAGAATTGAAAGAGAGGCCAGTCTATTTTGAATCTACAAAGTATTTTGATGTTCGAAGAGATCAAAATTGCCAGGCTTATCATTTGGCTAATGAAGCCTCCATCTAGAAGTTGGAATGCTAAGAACAAATGGGAGATACCCTTCTATCCAATCCCTTAAATTTTGCATGAATGAATTATCCAAAGTTTTGCATGCCATTCACAAATTAAGACAAGTGGTAGGTCAAAATTAATATGTAAGAAAGGAAATAAAAGGCCATCATAACGTTGTACCATCACAAGTTTAATGGAGGCCCAACCTCTTCAATTGGTTTTTGTTTTGAATCCAAGTATAGGTGGGAATAATGGTGAAGTTTAAGAGACAAGCGGACTTTAATATTTCTTGGAGCCTTGCGATTTCCAACCCACACTTGCTTTGGGCGGGGTCACTTTCAATTGGGAATTTGAATGCATAGTTATCCTTCGGTGGATTCATCCCTTGATCTAGTCTCATTTTGAAGGTGTCCTTTAACATTTTGTTGGTAATTTGGAAAAAACCCTGCCTTGGCATAAGTGGAGGTAAAAAACAATTATTCTATGCTTAATTGTCCAACTCTAGCTTGTTCCTTTATGCTTTCTAGTATTAGGTTGGTGTGGAGTTTTGAGTGGGTCTTCGTGTGGGTTGAAGGAGCAAAAGAAGGAAACTGGAGTTAGGATTCTTAGTCTCTCTAGAGTCTGGAGTGAAATATTAGACATCCATCATGTCTTGTGAAGACAAGAGGGCCTTATAACAAACAACATGACCTCCATGTTCTCTACTACAAGTAAAATTAATGCACAAGAGGAAATTTACAACAATGGGTATGAATTCTTAATGGAGACCATGTTATAGAAAAAGAGACAAATAGATTTTTAGGAGGCTAAGTGCAATATTATATGGCACTTGGTTCCAAATTTGGCTATGAGTTCTCAATCAATTGTCTCCAATTACTAATTGTCAACATGCTAATCAAAGAGGAATATGTTCACCATATACATCAAGATGTGGACATGGTTAGCAAGATTAGGACTCCCAACCTTTTCTATTGGAACAAGAGGTAGCTCACATCAAACATGATTTTCAATAATCTTAGGTTTTATCATGTTTTGCAAAATAGGTATCGTTTTAGGTGTCTTTCTAGGGTTTATACCACTAAAACCTTTTGGACATCCTCTACGAAGGGGATAGTAATGTTATTTTATAATCAATTTCAAGTTTTTGGACTTCTTAAATCACAATTGTGGAACAATCCTACTCTTTTTTTAGTAGTATGTTGTCCAATGATGCTACAACAACTTTCTAAAACAAAATATAAAATGTTTTCATATAATTGTTTTTGTTCCAACTCAAATGTGGAGAAACAAAATTAGGCACTACATAAAATCTAAAGTATTTTTCAAATGTAAAACTTAAACATCTGAAATATACAAAGGTGTAATAAATTAGAGAATACATAATTTTAAAATTTGGTTCCAACTTTTGGAGTGAGTCCACAGTCCATCCAATCAACGAGGGGATCAAATCCTTTCCTTTTGAGATGCAGTTTTAAAAAAAATGCAAAACTTGAAAAAAGATCTTCATAGATCCAAGGTTTATATAGATCTATAATAGTATAATATCAACTAGTGTTCATATTATTCATATAAATCTACATATTAATACACTCACTATATATGCATTATATTAAGATTCTATTTTCTCAACTATATTAATAACATGCCAAAATTCTATAATCTCAACTACATACTATAACACACTAATAACACTACTCCATAATATCTTAATAACATTAATACCAATAAATTCTAAAACATTAATAACACCATGTACAATATTCACTTCTCATGTAAACTGCATTATGATATGTGATTGATATAAGATAAGTGTTTTTTCTTTGGAAACAAAAGATATGTAATTGATCTATAACTTGTTTTAATGTAGATATTATTATTTAAATATAAATAACATTCAAAATGGTAAGGTATTAATATCATTATTTGCAATGTTTACTTTTCATGTAAATCTCATTGTGGTGTGTAGAATTTATTTATTTATTTAGAATCTTTTTAAGATATATCAATTTTAATTGATATGATTTGTTTTGATATAGATACTTTTATTTATATCTAATTTATTTTTATATATTTTAATTATTAGACTAACTATGAAGTTTTATTATTATTTTTAGTTGAAAGAATAAACATTACAAACTTGACACATCTATTCACGTGGCCTCCTGATGCAACCAAGTAATTAAAGGAAATCAAAGGGAGTGGGAGTATAAACTTGAAGGTTGAATGTGCAATGTGAAATAAAAGAGAAAGACAAAGTGATTGAGGGTTCACTTCTTCACTCAAATTTTGTGTACTTAGGTTACATTTAGGTTACATTCAATAGTGTGCACACTTTGTACAATCGGTTTAGAAAACATTAAAGACAAGCATTTAGGAAGGAAAATGCCATGGTTGGATGTCAACCGAAAGGACGATGATCTAACAATGGACATTGTAAGGATTGAGCCTATATCAAGCAGCCATGTGAATCAATTTAATTCAGCTAATAATCAAGTAAAAAATGTTTCTCAAAGCAGAATTAAAATGATATGCAATGCTGTAACAAATACCAAATGTGAAAAGAGATCTTGTTTTTGTTAATAGCTTATATAGGCATGGAAGTATCAAAATTAGGCTAAAAGGTTGGAGTCTCGATCTTCTTGTTTTTGTTAAAAGCTTGTGTATAAGCATAGAAGTAAGACTCCTTACGATTTTCCTACTTAATTATTAGCTAAATTTAATTGCTTAGCCTGCCTGCTTGATATAGGAGAGTTGCTCTTAAAATAAGATATGGGTTCATCCTGAAAAACTTAAAATGCAAAAGAAAAAACAGACAAGCCATTCAAAATTGGCATGTTTGAGCTTAATTTTAATTATGCTCCGAGGGAAACACTTCTACCTTACAATTTTTCTACTTAGTTATTAGATGAATTAAATTGCTTAGCCTGCCTGCTTGATATAAGAGAACTGTTCTCCTATAACGAGGAAAACTTAAAATGCAAAAGGAAAAACAGACAAGCCATTTAAAATTTACATGTTTTAAAGGATAAATTCTCAAACCAGTGCACCAGTTTTTATGATGAGGAATGATGATACAAGAACATAAAATTTATCGTAGGGATTTCCATACAAAAATATTTTCCTTTTAATTGGTCTTTGCCAAGTACGCAATATCATAAATTTTCAAAGGTAAATGGATAAGAATAAACCATTACAGTCAATAACTATAGTTATGTTTAGAAGGGTGTTTTATTTTTATATTAACTTGTGATATATGGAAGAGTTCTGTCTCAGGATTTGAATTAGCTGTTCTTTAGTTAGTTGATCTACTATTTTTCTCATTGTCACTCTGCATTAATTTAGCACAACCCAATGGATTTCATGGACTAACCAGAGCCATTGTACCAAATTTATCCATGTCCCGAGTTTGAAGTCACAACTGAGAACAAAGAATCCTAACATGAGGAATGCCATCCAAAAATGTTTCTTGCTCTGTACTGGCATACAACTTAAAAACAAAGAAATGATGGCAAGCTCACTATCTAAGTTTATTTCCAGTTTACAAGCTTTGCAAAACATCCAACCACCAAATAATTCTTTCATAGAAATGATTTTCTAGCCTGTAATTAAGAACTCCAGAGTAGCAAACTATTTTTTAGAATCAAGGAATAAACTTCAGCCAGTTGTGGATGAGAATGCTACTAGGAAATTTTTAATCCCTTTGACATAAGAAATGTCGTTTCCCATGGCAGGTTTAATTTGCAATACAAGCTATGCTCGTTTGTCAATGGCATAATTTTAAGGAATATAAGACAGATCAATAAATATTTAACATCTATCACTAATGATTTTTTTAGTTTAAGACTTATTTCTCATGTATAAACTGGACAGATGACAGGAACTTTGTAGCTATTGACAGTTCAATAAATTATAAGACTTGAATACATATAAAATCACTGTATTAGTAACCATTGCATATCTATTATATTTGTCACCATAACAAAGAACAACATAGCTCAACATAATTCATCATTCAAGAGTCAACAATAAACTGTAAAATCTCCTTAATAGATCTTAATGATTTGCTTATGCTGCCTTTTTTCCAAATGGATCACCAGTCAGCAAGTGCATATACAAAATGGACCCAAATCCAATAAATGAAATGTGACAGACTAGACAATCAATTAGGGTCCACCCTAGAGTACTTTTTGGTGCAAACCATTTGATATAAGATGTCCAGCAACTGCTTCCACAATAGCTGATCTTCATCAGACTTACTAACGTTCTAAACACAACTCGTCATCTTTTGCTGTGAGAAGACACAATAAATGCTCTACTTGTCTACACCAGATGGATGAAATTATGCTCTTAAACACGAACAAAGGATCACAATCTCAGAAGAAATAAATAGGGCAGGAGGGTTTATTATCCAAGTTTATTGAAAAAGGATAAATGGGTGAGCAAATCCTTGTAACAACCACAATTTAGTCGATTGATGTTTCAGACATACACTAGTCAAGATCATCTACAGAAGTGGATAGAACAACTCCACCGGATGCATCTTCTTCTGTGGACTGAGCTCCAGTTGCATTCTCACTAAGATTACTGGCATGTACAGTGTTTCTTATGGCGATTTCGATAGAACCTGTGGAAGGCTGCAAGGTGGTAGGACTGAATAGGGTGTCACTTTCTTCAAGAGACCCACTTCTGACTCCCTGATCAGGAAAAATGAGACTGCTTAGGGACAACCTACTTCCAGGTATGTCAAGCATAGAGAACACCCCACCTTGGTCCCTTTCATTTGCTATCAAATTGTTGTCTGGTGCTGCTGAACCAACCTCCTCTTGTTGATTGGGTCTCAAACTATTATTAATATTAGCATTACTATCATCTGCAGGCATCTCAAACCTGCACACTGGGCAAGTACTATGCAGTTCCAACCAGGGCAAAATGCAATCAGAATGGTATATATGTTTACAAGGCAGTTGCCTAACCGATTCTCCCAACTCAAAGTCTTCTCTACAAACTGCACACGGTGAACGATCGGAAGAAACATCCTGCTCTGTAATTTGAAAAGTGGGCATTGCATCAATGGCCGCTTTAGACGCAGGAGGACTGCCATACCTACTCGGATCATTCTCTCCTAATTGTTGGATAAGCATATCCAGACCCGGTCCTATAAAAAAGTCACCAAATGTCCCGGGCAAGTTTGTTTGTGTACCATCTCCTCTATTCTCAAACACCACGTGTAGGCCTCCTGGTCCTACTGTTGCTGTCTCTATGGGCAAATTAAGCACACGCCTTTGGACTACCACTGTGGGTTGAGAGGGAGCATTAGCATTGGCATTCATAGACGCTGGAACTTCATTACTATTAATATTGTTGTTAAGATGAAGGCCCTGTAGGGTGGTCACAAGTGTATCCAACAGTTGCACTAAGGAGTTTCCTCCTTGTGGATTTGGGGTTGGGTTGGTTTGAAAGTTTAGGTGATGGATTAATCTAGGATCCACGTTTGGCAAATTTGCCTGTAAAGCATCTCTCACTTCTTGCACATGACTTTCAAGTTCTTCAAGGAAACCCCCATGGCAGAGGGGGCAATAAATGTCTCCCCCGTTATCTCTCGAACATCTTACCCTCCTGTTACATTGATGGCACCAATATTCTCCTTCACCCCTAACAGATTCCATTTTCTGCTTTTCTTTTTATTATTACTCTATGAACTGAGTCAAATGAGAGTTGAGCTTTACAGAGTTGGGAGAAGAAAAAAAATGAAATAACAGAGCAACAAACCAACTCAACTCACCTATTTGTGAGAAATCCTCTGCGTTTTAGCGCCCACACCAGTCCAGTATATACACCAACAGTATATACACCAACAGCAAAAGAGAAGAGACGTGATGAGAGAATCAAATTAATAAGAATGGCGTGCCCACCATTTCCATCTAATCCTTCCTTTCTTCCTTCCAGGAGAAAGAAAGATGGAAGGAGGAATGGCAACGGCATAGGCAACTATAACCCTTTTAAACGAGTAAACCACCACGAAGGAAAAACGAAACGAACCATCCACAACTGCAAAAGTTTAAACAACCAAACGACCACGCACGATATTTCAACTAGTTTAGTTACTGTAAACAAACTTTCATTTAGGGTGGCTCGGCTTGTAGACTTTTTTTTTTCATATCGAAAAACAAAACCCTTTTTATTAAGAGAAAAAGATTGTCTTCATTACAAAAAAACATTGTTTGAGAAGCGAGATGATGTCTCTTCTTCATACAGAAAAAATGTCTCAAAAAAGCCCCATTGCTAGCAATTAACATCTTTCCAATATGTTCTCTCTAACCAAATAAGCTCCTCTAAATTTTTTGATTAGAAAAATACAATCCATATTGCCCATAGCCAGCTTTGAGAGATCATCAACATTCTCGTTAAAGCATCGATACATATGAGAAAAAAGATAGTTCCTTAAAAGTCATAATCAATGCCTGTGTCCTTTGCAGCCAGTGCTCTAGTAGTAAAGGCCTCAAGCATACCTTGCCTACTGCCCACTCAATAATACACTGAGAGTCCCCAAAGATATGAACAAGTTCTATGTTTTCCTTCCTATCAAACCACAAAAGCCCCCAAAGAGCTAACAAATCAGCTCTGGTGTTGGTACATCTCCCTGCTTTGAGCTGCAAATGAAAGTAATGGTCCAAAGAAAGTTTTAAAACCATGACAGTGCCACAAAGGACTATTTTAGCCATGATCCCACTCACGCTTAAACATTACATGTGACTATGACAAGGCCTAAGTGGGCAACGACAGTACAATCACATGTTAGTAACAAGGATTCAAAAAACCACCAATCTTATGGTGAGTTTTATATATACGGTGTGATCCAACGGTTGGGCCTTATGGCTTATCCGATGGAAGCCCAGGTTCAAATCCCTTGGGGGGAACCATAGTTCTTTCTTGCAGGGGAGCTTGCCATCCTTTAAGGCCCCGTGCGACCATGGTGACGGGTTTACTGTCCCAAAGACCTCACCCAGTGATCTACTCCAGCTCTAACTCCGTTGTGTGTGGGGGGCGGGTTTACCTGGTTCATATATATATATATATATATGTGTGTGTGTGTGTGTGTGTGTGTGTAATTTGTGCTTCTTATATATCTATTTGTAATAACATTTTAAAGGTATTGTACCTTTTTTTAAAGAAATATTTTTTATATTTACAAAGTCATATTTGCATTCATCCCCACTCGGGGATTTGAACCCAAGACTCCACGTTAATACAAGCTTGATCACCTCATTGCTCAAGTCGTTAGACATTGTATAGAGGTTCTTCACTTACCATGATTTTTCAAATTAAGAATCCCCACACCCTAAGTATGGGTCTATAACCTAGGCCAAGGCCAACCCCAATGTTGAATGTATGGACGATTTTCCCACTCGGAAGATGTTGTCACCAAGTTTTAATGAAGGTGAGGACCATCTTAGACGCTCCTCGGGTTAGTTTAATTGACTTCTAGGTGGATCCCACCTTCAACCCTTGACCTATAGGAATTGAACAAGTAACCTATGGTGACTTAACCACCACAATTCCAACCGCCCTACCACTATAGACTTAAAGATCCATTTTAGCCTTGGATTTATTAAGTACAAAATGATTAAAAAAATTAAGTTATTACTGCAAAAGTTATATTCGTTAAAATAAATAAAATATTGATACTCTTTTTCTATTTTGTTGACATTAGACATTAAACTTCACATTTTTTTGTATTAGTATTATAAATGACATACTTATATATTAATATCTCTCCCACATGAATGAATGATAGAGTGCACTTAGCTTCTCTTAGTGCAATTAATTACCAAGTTGATCACTATATCATCAACACAATAACACAATAGAGATATTGTGGTAAATTTTAACAATGGATCAATAGAAACTTAGGTTTACTTATCGAAGCATGGAAGCCATGATTAATATGTATACAAGGATTCAACCATAACATGATTATATGTCAGAACTAAAGTTTAAACCATAACCAATAAATAATAAAGCAATTGCAATAATATAAACTACAAAATCAAGGGTGGTTGGATGACATAATTTCTATTGTAGGTATGAAGTGCTAGAAATAGTTCCTATTTGTTATATATGGTTGTCTCAAATGTAATGAGTTTAACACAATATCTCTCAATGTGTACATGGTGTCATGTAGTTTATCCATAACATGTTAGAATAAATTTGACATGTCTTAGGATAAGGCATGTCAGAGGATATGGATTAGTCATTGGTGTGTTTATAATAAGGATTTCAAGAAGTGAGAATGGACTTAAAAAACATGAGGTAATAGTACCAATGGTGATGTTTATTGTTGTGCAAACTCTATCGTCGTTCCCCTATTATGTAGTTGATTGAAGGATTTTGAAGTGGGTCATATGTTAGATGTGGACTTTGGGTAACGTGTTACATATGAAGACTTGTACATGAGTTGTTCTCATAATTAAAGACTAACACAAAAATAGTGGGATCATTTCAGTGCGTAAGGGATTGCAGGTATTTGGTATCAACGAGCCCAACATGGATCGATTAGATACTTTGCAATGCACATATTCACAACAAGTACTTGCTATGAGGCGGGATAGAAAGGAAAACCTTATTTTCTTGCATGCATTTTTCCAAGACAACTCAAAAGACCCATTCTAACCGACATTAACAAGTCAAATTCATAAAATAATTATGTCTAACATGTAACAGGCAAACCAAGTGACAACACACACATTGAGACATACTTTATGACACTTATTACTTCTAACATAATACTAGAGAACACATGAACCTCAGACATACATGTGGACCCCTCATCACACGCACCACCTTTCACCTTTCAACATTCACTAAAACAATCATACAAGTAGAAGTTATTTTGAACATAAAAAGCTATAAACTCAAGCGAAAATGAAAGCAATAAGAAACATTATGACTCATGTTGTATGAAGGGAATCTACGAGGAACTATACCTTACAAAGAATATGAAGGGAATCTATGAGGAACTATACCTTACAAAGAATACAAAGAATGTAAAGCCCTATATGCCAAGAACCTTTACAAGTAAATCTAAACACATATATATAAGATTGGATGATCAATTCATTAATGGAGTTGGTCCTTAATAATTGACCTGATGCACTAGTAATGAAGATGACCATGTTAACTTGGGTGAGCACTAACTATCTTAAAGTCAATACTTGGTGTGCTTCCTAGATGAACCTAATCAACTTTCATCATTAAGTGTCACTTGCACATATTATTGAGTTGGTGTTGAGGTGACATGGTGAGTCATGCTAATGTATTTGTAGAGTTGGCACCAATCAGATGAAGTGTCGACCAGGGTATTTTTTAAGGATTCTAATATTATACTTAAGTGCTACTGAAACATGTAAATTTTGACGAATATTATGATAAAAAAACATATTTTATGTAAATATAGGCAATATTAGAGACTAAAAATGACCAAATAACGAATTTATTTTTTGAAAAAAAATCCCAAAAATAACGAATTTATTTTTTGAAAAAAATTTCCAAAAATAGCCAATTAACGAAATTTCACCCCTAAAAATTATCCACAAAAAACTTAACGAAACAAAAATAAAATAAAAATCGTATACAAAAGATCAATATAATAAAGAATACATGTTATTTTTGTAAGAGAGTAGCATAACTTCAACTAACTTGTGGAAACTTTTAAAAGCATGATAGAGATCATGAGAACAAATATATATACATACTTTTCTATATAAAAAGTACTATAATCTTAAATAGGTTCAAAACCTAAATTATATAAATTTAACCCAATATAAAATATGTTATAAATTGTTATTTTTTAAGTTAAATAAATTTAACACAAAATTTATATTATCTTATAATTATTTTATGAAAACAACCCATAACAATATATTTCACTAATTAAATATTCTTGTTACTTCAATGGACAACAAGTTTATTACTCAACATAGCATCAAACTATCCCGGAACCGAGAAAGTAAACCCTTCATCCAATCCTATTAGATATCATGTTCCTCTTCTTTAATTATCCACTTATCCATGGATGTATTTGTTTTTAACGTAAATCAAAATATATTTCTTTGATAATTTAAAAAAAATATATATATAATTGACATTCACTTTCATAACGAGATCAAAGATGGTTAAATTTTTCACGATTCTTCTTCTTACTATTGTGTGGTCCCAAAATTACACCATAAACCTATAAAAAATAAATATTAAACTTATTAAATTATTAAATAAATGAGAATATTGGAATCTCATTGCTTCCACATCACCTTTGTATGCATGTAATAACCTATAAAAAAAAATATTAAACATATAAATCAAATGAGAATATTCTATTCTCATTGCGTTTACATCTCCTTCGTATGCATGTAACTAGTGTGCATATAAATACATAGGTTAAATATCATGGATTTTTGTTAAACTTTCTTTGTCACGGTGTATGGTTGAAAAATGTAATACATTTTTTTAGGAAAATTATTGGTCATTTCTTCTCATTATAGGATGGTATTTAAGGTATTTCATGTTCTGCAAAATTTCAAGGCTTTGTTAACAATATCTTTGTGTAAAAGCTTAGCACATCACTTGCGGAAATTAAATCTAGATAAGTAGGGTAAGACTCTTCCTTCAACCGTCCAAACTAGACTTAATTAACATATTATAATAATTATTATAATACAATTATCATATTAATAATTAAATATTTTATTGTAAAAAACATACAAAACCATTTAGAAGCATGCAAATTGTAAAAACTATAAGCCATGACGAATTTGATTTGAACTTTTTGCATTATAAACAATGCAACATATGTCAACAAAGATAATTTCACATAACTACTTGTTCCCCACAAACATTAAATGCCATTGGGGAATTTGGAAATTCCATCTGAGAAATGAAGAGCACAATAACATTACCTACCCAAACATATATTATATTACCAATTAAACATAAATTATATATGACTTCTCAACCATAAGACTTTACTATTTGTTGGAGGATCCTAGTTGATGAGTCAACTAGGTCTTTCCGACTGACCTTCCAATGGTTGACCCAGTCTAGTCAAGTCGGTTAAGCCGACTATTAGACTCTTAACAGTTATAACTATCTAACTAATTGTAGAATGCATATATATAGTCTATTGAGCCATGATGAGATAGAGATGATTATCCCCCATTGTACCATATGGCCTTTTGATATAATATAAGACTTGTTGCTAGTGTGACCACTACGTGTTCTTCACTCCCTTTATGTATGCATGTTCTTGTATTTGATTATATGTTTATAATGTGCTATCGGTAACCACATGTAATCCTATGGATTACAAGATTGGTTCCATTGTCGGTAGTACTGAATCGGGACAAAGCATGAACATTCATACACAAATGTTGAGTAAGGAGGAAATGCGTGAGTGGTGGAACATAAATGTTTCTAATTACATTCAAAACGTTGCTAGAAGGAACAAGTTAACCCTTGCAAAAGCCAAAGAATTTTTTTTACAGAATCTCATGAACAATTTATAGAGACCATTCTTCATGAAATAAAGAAATTTCTTGATAATATTCATAACCAAACTGGAGGGTCAGATTGAAGCATTATTGATGCAAAAGCTTGGCAACAACGGATGAACAAATTTGCATGAGTGGGTCGAGAAAATAGCTGATGAATTCTGCGAAGAACAAGCCATAGAAGAAAGAACTTCGCTGGACAATGTCGGAACCAGGTTCTATAATGACTTGCATGATAGTTTTTTCTATGTGATTCCTTCTCTACTTTACAAATTTTTAATTCAAAAAGATGTTGGCCACATAGTCAAACCACGACCACCATTGGCCCCTAGTTTCTCAAATTGGGAAAGGACGCAAAAAGAATGGGAGCTCTTTGTCAACGGAAGAGAGTGAGAATATTTTCTTAGCAAATCAACATCATTGTTGAATCCAACTCTATCGCCCATCAATAAGTTGGGTCGGCATTGGTGGGGGTCGTCGAGCATGCGAAAATAGAATGAAGCCAGTAGAAGCTCAAGTATGACTTGACGTAATAAAATGGCAAGTCATAAGCATGCAACTGATATCCAAATAATTGAAAGAAAGACACAACATAAAATAATGGAAGAGCTTAAGGACATCCTAAGTCCACTCTAGAACAAAAGAAATATGAAAAAACTAGTTGAAAAGGTTATGTAGCCAAAAGGCCTATCTGAGTCGAGGGAAAGTCAACTAGAAAAAAAAAAGGAAAAAGAAAGGATGAGGTGACAACTTCGGTCGAAGAACTATGGTATGTAGAGGCAGTCTTGGGAGCCCTACAAATAGTAGTTCCATAAACTATGAGTTGTGTAGAGCCACTGCCAATTCTGTCGTCCGATGGCCTGAATGTAAGAGAAATCGTTGAGCATGACTTGGGAAATGGACCTAGTTAAGGAATCATACTCAATCAGCTATATAGTTGTAGATGAATTACAGATCAATTAATGATTCATAGACCATTGAATGGAAATTGGATCATGTTTACACCTGAGTTCAGAAGAAACAATTTTCATCTATTTTATTCAGATCGTGTGGAAGCACCCCCCTTTCTAGCAATAATATATGTTGAAGTGCATAGTCCGTCGGAGGATATAATCGATGAGGAAATTAAATTAGAATAGGTTCGAGTCTAGTGGTATACAACTCAACAGAAAGAAGTAAGTACACCTAAAACTGGTAATCTCCTTCCAACTAATAACCCTTTTTTTTCCAATATGGCTTATCATCTTTCAATGCACATCCCAATATATGAGGGGGACGAGGACCCCATAAGATATTGGTTTGTTTGCAAGCCCATGTGGGATCAACAAATGGCACAATTTGCGGGTTCCCTCTGTAAAAGAGCGCTTACTTGGTACATGAAATTCATTGAAAATTAGACCAGAACAAAAGATGAGACAAATCAAAATTTTCTAGCATTTTTCTAGACTCAAGACAACACGCACCTAGCCTCTAAAAAGATAAAATAAATCACACAGATGTCGAGAGAAACAGTTCGAGAGTATGATAAAATATTTAAATATTTACTCAGATAAATATCATACCAAATTGATGAAAATATGTTGATCCAATGGTTCGTCACAAGCCTCCTGTAGAAAAACATAACACCTTTAAGGATACAACAATTCATGACATATGAGTATGCTTTAAAGAAATACCAACAAATTGAGTTTGACGACTTCAAGTTGCACTTGTCGGAAAAATATTAGAAGAAAAGTTGGAAATCATGCAAAGATCTATTTGAGAGCTTACTATGTGACATAATGACCTGTGGTGTACGACGTGCTTGACGTAGGGGCATACCAAAGATCATTTTTTACTTCAAGATGAAAGAAGGACAAATAATTGTTGATTTGTCCACATAAGTTATTATTGTGATATATGTGAAGGATTCGAGCCCTACTCCACAACAGATTTCCCATACAATGCAAAGAATTATAAACCTAAATGGTGTGGTATATGTTGGGACAAATCACATAATACTGCAGAATGTGCACTAAATATGAAGAATAAACAAAAGTATTGATTGGTCCATAAAGCTCTGACGATTGACTAGAATGACCAAAATGGTCACTAGGGGCCTTGCAGCTGCTTCCAATTCCAACAAATATCTAGACTAATATTTCCATGGACTTTATCATGGGTATTTGGGAGCTGGAAATAAATTAGTCATCATGGTGGTCATACATTATCTTTCCAAATATGCCCACTTTTTTTCCTTGTCACACCCTTTTACACTGTTAGTAGTTTCTCAAGTATTCATCGATCATATTTTTAAATTACATGGCATGCCAAATCCCAGTATCTCTAACCGAGATAATGTTTAACTAGCTCCTTCCAAATTACAAGCAAATTTTGGAAGTATTTAGTTAAACATTAGGGTACTCAGTTGAAACTTAGCATGGTCGATCATCCACAAACTGATGGACAAGCTAAAGTGGTAAATAAGTGTTTGGAAAATTACTTGAGATGTATTTCTTCAGAAAAGTCATATCATTAGACATAATGGATTCATTTTTCATAATGGTGGTATAATACCACTTATCATGGAGCTACCAAAATGACGTCCTATGATGTAGTATACGGATACAAAACTTTTTCTATGGTTTCATATTTGCTAGGAACTTCTAGGGTCTAAGCAATGGATATCACACTTTGCACCAAAGAAGCCATTCTTCACTCACTTAAGGATAATTTGGATATGGCTCAAAATGGAATAAAACAATATGAATATCAACATCTCTCTGAGCAATCATTTGTAGAAGGGGATCAAGTGTTTATTCAACTTCAACCTTATAAACAAGCATCCCTAAAAAATCACCCCCCACTAGAAACTAGCTCCAAATTTCTATGGGCCTTACCAGATCATACAACACATTGGATAGGTGGACTAAAAGATCACTCTATCATAACATGCCAAGAATCACCCAGTATTTCATGTATCATGCCTCAAAAAAGATGGTGGGATCAAAATTTAAAGTGCAAACCAACTTACCAAGTTACCAGAACTTGATGAGGAAGGTTCCATTTGGTTCTAGTACGAAGCAATATTGGATACTAGGGAATATCAATTGCAAAGACATACAATCAAAGAAGCATTGTTCCAATGGAAATATATGCAACTCGAAGATGCCACCTGGGAACTTGTAGGGATTCTACAAAATTTTCTCATCTTCGTCCTTGAGGACAATGCTACTTTTGAAGGGGGAGGGGATGTTAGGGTCCCACCCTAACTCGCTTAATTTAGTAGTTAGTTATGCTATGTTTACATCCATAACTTATGAATAAAGTTGAGTGGTTAGTAGTAGACTATTAATGTAAAAAGAGTCTCTCTATTTATTAAGGGCCATTAAATAGTTGGTGCTTATTGACCAAGTCAAGTAGTTAGGGTTTTGGGATATTGAAATCCTATTTAAAGAACTAAGAGGCTGTGGATTGTTTTGACAAGAATTATTGTATTGGATCCCTACTCAAGTGAAAGGTCACCCAACCTTAAGAGGCATGTGAACATTGCTTCCATAATCGATTCTCATAATAAAAGCTACAACATTTATCTTTACTACTATCCAATGGTTCTTCTTCTGCACTATAAATTATGGTTTATTGCATCTTAACTATCTAGTATCCCGTGTTGTTTTAAGTTTCAACGTTAAAAAACACCACACCATTATCTTATCATTCCATTCTAGGGACACGATAAACCATGGTTAATCATTATTCCCATATCTCCCTAGAAAGGTTTAATGGGATACCATGCTTCCACTACCCTTTGATCAGTGATCCTCCAACTATTGTACTTGTTCATATATGTCTCTATGTCCATGTATATAGAGGTTCTATATCTAATTCCAAATAATTCCATGGATTTTGTTGATAGGGTATTGATCACTTCCCTTGCCACTTTTTCCACCCTTGTATGGTGTGAATAATCACCCAAATGTCCAAAAAGCACATACCAAGGGGTTGTGCAATCCTTGGTATAGATTCAAAATGAGAAAAAAAAACAAAAAAAACAAACTAAACTAAATTAAACTAACAAGATCTCATCATTCTTCAATTACATCACACATAAAGAGTTCCAAGACAATGCACAATGAATCAAAGAATGGATTTTATATTATCACAAAGAAGTGGTACAAAAATGAGCACCTTGGTATAGTCAAGAGGAAGAGGGGCCTCTACAGCTATTCAAGGGAAGGTCCAATTAACTCCTTTGCAGCTTCACAACTTCCATCCAACCGTCACAATGATGTGTTGGAACCAAATATTATGTAGGTTCATCACACCTTTGGATATTCTAAATATAGTCAATTGAAAGACAATAGTCGACTAGTAGAGCAATTGACTAGGGACTCGAATAAGTGGTCGACTGATCAATCAATGAGGTAGTGGTTTACTCGACTAAAGAAACTGACTAATATATGGGGCGTTGCGAAATATCTAGAAATGGTTAGAATCGACAACCCTTATTTGTGGACCAGATCACCCTCACTTGAAGGGAGTTTGTTAGATATGGAGACTATAAAAGAATGATCCTATGGGTTGGATTGATATATCGACGTGAAGTTGAACAAAGCATTGTGATGTTCTAGTAATAACGCTTTGTGCTTAAGTGATGTAAACATTGTGTTTAGACACCACCTCTCTTCTTGGAATATTTATTCATTCTACTATTTTATTTTTTGTCCTCTTGTTCAAAGGGGTTTCCCAACATGGTATCAGAGCTATTGGTTTTGACCTAGCCTATTGTCCATGACTCAAAACTTCACTTTGGCTTATGTTTCCCCCTTGTGAGGAGGCACCTTGATTTCACCCTTTTGGAGGTATAAGGTTTGGGTGAGATGCAACAATCATTTGTTGTTGCTGCTATGGAAACAGATTATTCAACACAACAGGTTGGACCTTGCCTTCCTGTTGTGCTAACAATTTTTGAGCCATCTCTATCTTAGGTCATTTGTAGGTTAAGTGGTCCTCATTGCATAATTGACAAGGGAACTTTACTTTACCCTTTTCCTTTTTAGCAAGGCAAGCATTTTTATTATTATTATTGTTTGCATTATTATTCCCTTTGTCCCCAATTTTCTTGTTTTTGTTTTTCTTCCCTTCGGGTTGCTAGTTGCCATTAGAATTAGTTGTCTATATTGACAGCAAATCCTGAGGGTTGGGTTTGGGATTGTGCATGTTGTTTGGACTAGTTGCTGGTTAATTTTGACTAGTAAGTTTCTTACCCTATCTAAATGAGTTTTTTCAACTGAATTGATCATGTAGTCATCATCAGGTCTAGGGGTTGGTTTGGTTGGATAAACTTCTACTCTAGGAGTGGTATAAAATATTTCATACAACATTCTGGATTGGGAATACACCAAATCCAGTTGCTTGGCTTTGATAATGGCTTGCTCTTCTATTTGAACCCTTGAAAGAGCCACATATTTTTCTTAAAAGGTTGTGACGACTTGATGAAACAATAAGTTAGGAATTTGTAAAGGATCTGAGCCTTATTTAAATTGTGTCTCCTCTGCCACTCATGGATGTGGTCAGAGATATCAATATATTTATCCTAATGAAAGGATGTTAATAGTTCTGTGTTAGTCTCATAGTTGACTGGTAACTGAAAGTGATTCAAAAACATCATTGCACCCGAGTTAAAGGTTTGGCAAGATGCTCGTGGAAATTCAATATACCACTTCGCTTCTACCTGAGTTAAATTCGACCTTTGGAAGAGATGCAATCTGATGGAATCATCCATCAGAGATTTAGAAGAGCGCCATATATTAAAAGTCAACACATGATTCATTGGATATTCCTTAGGCTTCCCTTCAAACTTAGGAATGTCTAAAGGGAGTTTAGTGGGGAGAGGTGGCCATCTAGGGTCATGTAAAACTAGATCATTGGTGAATTTTGAAATATATGGAAAATTTATAGTAGCCAAAAATGAAAACTTTGTCTTATCCATAGAATTCCAAGCTCCGGGAGCATTGGCTGCCCATTGGTTCATGTTGACAAAAGACTATCCTGGAATATAAGGAGCCCCATAATTCATGAAAATTTGATACTTTGTCCAAATTTATGAATGGGTTGGGTTTGTACAAATGATGGAAAAGCTTGTCCATGCCTCATGTTACTCCTAAATGTTGGCTACCTTGTAAGATACTAATCGTTGCAGGGTTAACCACATTTGTGCCTCCTACTCCTGAAAAGGGATTGTTTCCTTATGGAGAATTCTTCCCCCATGGAAATATAGTATTAGTGCCCCCTAGTCCAAATATGTTACTTTGTGGTATGTTTTATCCAAAGGGAGTGCTACTACTCATACCTCCAAGTGATTGGAAAGGAAAACTAATATGGGGTAGGATGGAGCCAACAAAATCTTCAGTTATTGTGGAAGGGTTGGGCATAGACATTTTTCCATTGTAGGGTGGGAAATTATGGAAAGGAACTGATGGGCCACTGCCATATGCAATGGGAAAAGTTGATGCAAGAGAGATGGTGGTAGGTATTGAAGGAAAACACCAAAATGTCATTCGAAAAGAAAAAGGATTTGACCTTTGCGAAACTGATGATGTTGTGCTAATGAAAATCATAGATGATGGTGGGGACCACCCCAATCCCACTATGGATGACATATTTACAGTTAATACTCCTACAGGAGTAGAACTGACTAGGGTAGTTACCTCCCCTATACAAGATGCTTCTCTAATTTTCTCCACATTAAACCACTAAGACAATGGATTGTTGTTCCTAGGGATATGAAAACTAGCTTCTCAACTAAAATTAGGACTTTGTGGTGGATTCAACTGTCCTAACGGATCTGAAATATCATCTATTAAAGTAGGACCTAGGTTTTCCTTAGGATGGGGAGAAACAACTTTGGGGATTTATTCAACTTACCCTCAGTATCATTAATGTTTCCTTCTATGGATAGACTCTCAGAATCACTAGAACTCGAACTATTTTCTTCTTCTACTTGTTCTATTTATGATTCTTGGTTTTCTTCCTCTGCCCCCTGAGGGGGTGTATTATTATAATCCAATATTCACCTTGGGGCAAGGAACTCCCTTTGTTCATTAGGGTTTCCTTGAATCCTTTTGGATCTATGGAAAGGTTCATTGGCCATGGTGACTTGCAAAAGACACAAAGAAGGAAGTATACAAAATTAAGAAATAAAACAAACAACACACACTAGAAAGTTCCTAAAAATATTTGCAGAAGAAAAAATACTCTTCCAATGACAAGCACTTGGTTGTTTAGGGCCAAATACTATTCAGTGAAGAGTCACAATTAGGGGTCTTCCAGATATCATCCTAGCATGATTAGGAACCAATTCCAATCAACGAAGATCGAGAGAAAATTACCCTAATCTTCGACATAACAATCACTAGGGATGCAAGCACTTGCCTTTGGAAAATACCCTCCCAAGGAGCCGGGATGGAGATTCTACATCTGTCTTAGGTGCCGCAAGATATTCCCCTTATAGAAACCCACGAGGAACCTAGGAAAGGAAACTAGGGTTACCACTTCATGCTAGGTAGTTGGGTGGAATGGTTATTGGAAAGGGCTTATGCAAATGGGCGAGGAATGTAGGACACAATTCCTAGACCCGAAGTTGTCAATGACCAGTGGTGTCACCCTGAGGAATTGTCATGATTGAACAACCCCCAGACACACATAACCCCACTAATCCAAGCACCAAGGGACAATCTTTCCACTTGGACTATATTTACCTATCACTTGACTCTTATTTGAGAGGCGATTTCTCGACAAGTACTTCATGCTACTAATGGGTTTTAGCTCTGTTCAATAGTTCCTAGTTTCCAATATTTTGTAGCCTTGGAGGATTTTACTCACAAAACCTATCTCCAAGATCCTAAGCCCTAAACTATTAGGTAAGTTTTTATTAAAATAAAACTTCCTAGTCTTTTCCAATTGCTTCTTGCTTATTCAAAAATATGATTTCAAGATTTTTTCAAAAGAAGAAAACAAGTGCAACTAAAGATATTCATGTACTCAAGCACAGGTTCGCACTCTTTTACTGAAAAATGAAACTATTTTTCAAAAAGACAATGAACTTTTCATTTTCAAATGTTCCCTTGATGCAAATGCAGACTCAATCTTTTAATGCAAATGCAATTCACACAAACCAAATGCAAATTTTTAAATGATACAACTTTTTACTTTTCTTTTTAACTGAAAATGACATTTTCAATGAACAACTACACTAATGCAAGAAATATAAAAAAAATCTAATATCCCTATCACTACAAATGAAAGAAACTTCAAACACGGGACTATTTAACCATTCAAATTTGTCGAGTTTGAGAAAAAGAAACAGAAACATCAGTTTTTAAACTCAAACAAGAAATCTAGTTTACTAGGAAACAAGGCTTACTTAAGCCTAATTCTTGGATCCAAACAATGCAATTAGAGACATAAACAATAGACTTATGCTCTAAGCTTTCACTTTCAAGGTCTACCAAATCCAGAAACAGTGAAAAGAAAATGAAACAAGGACACTTTTCAAGACTGTTCAATTTATTTTGACTCTAAATGTAAGTTGAAGCTAATCAAAACACCCCCCATATTTTTTATAAGGGGTCACAGAGAAACCCAACACACTCATAAACTTCAAACACACTCACTTAATTCTACGGCTGAAAAAAATAAGAAAAAATCTCATTTTTCAGAAAATTTGCTCTTGTGTCTTAGGTTTCCTATGAATGGTTCGCACCTATGATTAAGACTACACGTAAATTCACAGATAATTCACACATGTAAGTACTACAGGGTGCAAATAACTCTTGATAGGTTTAAAAAATGCGCAAAACTCAGAAAAAAAATTTAAAAACGAAAGGTTTGTATAAGTGTCTGAGATATGTTCAGACTTGACAAAGACTCAATCATCAAAACCAACTAGAGGAAATGACCAAAAATATCCCCACAGCATATGGAATTCCCCAGCAGAGTCACCATTTATGTTGTTCAGGAAACTTTCCAATGACTACGATTATGTCACCAACGAACTAGGTTGAACAAGACTGGTATCTAAGTGTTTATTTGCAAGAAGATCATACTTCTAATTTCCAATTAACATCAAGAAAATCTACACTCAAGGATAAAGGAGAAGAACTTTGTGTGCCTTATTTATGAATGTTGATCCTAGCCACTCCATTGCTTCCTTCATATTTTCTCCTCTCTATTAATCCAAGAACCTTCTTTTGATCATCACCTTATCGAAACTAGAACTCCAGGTCACTCATGCTCACGTTCTCCACAAATCCCACTCCAAATCTACAAATGCATAGGGGTAGAAACCACTTGATGGTAGTAGTTTCAACACATAGGGATCTAAAGATAAATGATGGGAAGGGAAAGGAGAATAAAAGGTAAGCAATTCCTCTAGCATAACATTATTATGAAAGGTCCCCCCTCCCCCATTTTGCCTATCCCAACCTTTCTTATAGTTGATGAAGTAAGTTAGAAACAATTATCAAATGGTTGGGAAAGTTATAACCGAGCAAGTAGTTCTCTAAACTTCCATAACTCCCTCTTTTTCTGCATTTTTATATATTTTTCATATTTTTGAGGGAATTGACGCCTAATACAATGGAAAGGAGTGAATGTTTCACTTCCAAACAATGTGTAACCTACGAATGTAATTTTTTCTTGAATTCCCACTCTTTCAAAGGGCAAAGTGTGAATGATTCATAGTATGCATAAACTTTAGGTGTGTATCTTCTCATTTTTAAGGATTACAACTTTCAAGGTATTTGGGAATGGTTGAGGTTTCACTTGAATGTTCAGGGCAATAACAATAGAGGTCAAATCAAAGGCTCTTCAATCCATAAATCTCATTTTATGTGAATGAACAGTGACACTTGAAGTATCGACTTTTAAACTGTCATCACGAATCGAGAAGTGCCAATTTGAGCTAAACAGTCAAATCAAGGAGAGTCACAGTCCTTAGACATTTAATTCCCGATTGATAAGGTGTATCACAAGACTTACAATGGTCCATTTTAAATCATTTCAGAATATCCAAAGCATATCATTGGTTGAGAAAGAAAGATACCATCATTAATTTTCAAAATTTAAATTTCCAGAAAGAAATGCAACATACCAAGATTAGTCATTTCAAAGGTATTTGTGTGTTGTTTCTTCAATGCTAAAACCAATTCTATATTGTTTCCTATTATGACTAAATAATCAGCATGCAATGCCACAATCAAAGTATCACCATGAACATGTAATACATAAATACTGTGATCACATTCACAACGTTTGAAGCCAAGATTGATAAAGAAATGATCACTCTTCTCATACCAAGCATGGGGTGCTTGTTTCAAACCATAAACCGACTTTTTCTATCAACAATTGAAGACTAGAATCTTTCATAAAACAAGGAGGTTGTTTCAAGTATATTTCTTCAGATAAGTCTCCATGAAGAAAGGAACTTTTAACATCCATTTGATGAAGTTCCCATCCAAAACAAGCAGCAAGCAAAATAATCATTCTAATCGAATTCATCTTTGCAACAGGGGAAATGTTTTAGTGTAGTTGATGCCTTCTTATAGAGAGAATCCCTTGGATACCAGCCAATCCTTGTGATGTTCAACAACTCTATCAGAGGTAAACTTGGTCTTGTAGACCCATTGACACTTCACAACACTCTTTCCTTGTGGTCGAGGAACTAGTTCCCAAGTGTGATTCTTCACCAAAGAATCAATTTAAGCAAACATAACATTTTCCCATTCAAGCACTCCCTAAACATCAGCATAAGTATTAGTATCAAAAGTTTCAAGGACATGTGCCATCAATGTAACATTGTCATGTTGGGTCTCACTATGGGTCTGCCGACCAATGATAGCATCTCCAACATCAGGTACAACAGCTTCAATTATTTTAGTATCCCATCGAGGTAGACAAGTTGGTGATGATTCGGTTCAGTTATTGTTAGTTAGATGATCAGGTGTGTTGACATTCTTAGACAATGTAGACCAAATTCCAATTGACTCGGGAGTAAATTTTGACTATTTGATCGAAACTTTGAAGGAAGGTATAGTCAATCCAGATTCTTTAGAAATATCAAAAGGATCTATGTGAAGTAGACCAGAGCAGGAGTACAATAACTTAGTACCTAAAATATTCTTATCAAAGATCACATTTATGCTAAAATGATTTATTGTTTGAACGGGTCAAACATTCGCAAATCTTTTGATTCATCAGAATAGCCCATCATGATGCAAGCATGACTCTTTGCATCCAATTTCTTCATGTAGTTATCATTGATATGTACCCAAGAAACACATCCAAATATTTTGAGGTGTTCGACAAAGGTTTTTCTTCCTCGCCACATCTCGACTGGAGTAATTTTCCTAACAGATCTAGTCAGAAAAAGGTTTGGGATATAGTTAGAGCAATAAACGACTTCTGCCCAAAAATTAGTCGAAATGTCTTTGGTTTGCAGCAGGCACCAGGCCATTTCTACCAAAGTCCTATTCTTTCTCTCTAAGACTCCATTTTATTGAGGGGCATGAGGGACATATATCTACTAAGAAATACCATTTTTCAAGAGATAGTCTTCAAACTATCAACTCACATATTCTCCACCTTTGTCTGATCTCAAGAATTTGATAATTCGGTCACATTGCTTCTCAATCAATTCCCTAAACTCCTTGAATCCTTCAAATACATGAATCTTATTTTTCAATAAATATACCCATGTAAATATGGATAAATCATTAATGAAGGTTAAAATATACTTCCCACCTTCTAATCAGGGTTTGTTCATGTAGCAAAGATCACCGTGAACAAGTTCCAGTTGATCCTATGCTTGCCAATATTTCCTGGAATCAAAGGGTGCCTGATGGTGCTTTCCAATCACACATCCTCTACAAACTCCATCAAGTGGAACCGTATTTGGGAGACTAATGACCATATTCTTTGTTACCATCATATGAAAACTTCGAATGTTCATTTCATGCCAAATTTGACTTCTGTCGTTGATATTAGCAATGAGTGAAGTCAAACCATTCAGTAGGAAATAATTCCTAGGAAAGTCACATAACTTATATAGTCTGTCTTTTGGATCTACGTATCTTGAAGCAACAATCACCCTCCCAAGCCTCATATCCTTTACAATAAAGCGATCTAACAAAAAATTAGTGGTCTTTTTAATCTATGTAAGTTGAGCAACCGACAACAATATTTTTGTGCTTAAGCTAAGTACATGATATACATTGGATATTCGGCCATGCCTACATTTAACATCGCTGCTTCTAGCAACCGTGAGAGCATAATCATCAATTACATAAATCTTCTGATCTAGAGCTCCACTTAAGGAAGAGAACATAGAAGAATCCTTATCCATATGATGAGTGCAACAAGAATAGGCTATCCATTTAGCTTGAGTGGTATGAGCATGTAATTCCTAGGAAGTGCTAACAAAAAAGGTGAAGTTTTCTATAGGTTGGCTTATAGAGGGATGCCTTCTTCAAGATGCTTAACCTTTTCTTCCAAGTCAATTTCTTTCTTCCACCAATTTTTCTCCTTATGTCCCATCTTTCCACGTTATTCATTAGTTTTATTCTTTTGATTCGTCTTGGTTGATTTCAAAACGTCAATATTTGATTTAGTAGGTTGGATGATAAACTATTGTCGTTTATCCGATCGACCATGTTCCTTATAATTTTTCTTGGCCTTTCCTTTGAGCAAGTGTCCTGGTATCTTCTACCAAGCTTCCCTTCATCAAGCAAATTTTGATGATCGTTGATCAATAAATCACAGAATGTATCAAAGAGGAAATCCTTACCATATTTGTTGATGTATATGTAACTTCGGAATGTATTTCATCTATGTATTTCATATATATTTATTGTATCCTTATAAGAGATGTGTTATTCCTCTATAAGGAAGTGTCGTCATGTGGATTGACAAGTGTCGCAAGTGTGTGTACTTGCCGATGGGTTATTAGACCACCATGTGTGGGGTCGGCCCTGAAATATATATTATATTGTGGATGTATCTAGATAGACAAGTCGGCCCCATAGTGTAACTGGGCAAATAGGTTAGTATAAATAGAGATTGAGAGATCTCTATTTTGATCATTCAGAAAGTCACACTTCTCTCACTCAAAAAGTGGCACACTAGTGAGGAGGAGGATCATCTACTACTAGGAGACTATATCAGTGTATTTTGGTTGTACTTTGGTTGAGCCATTGCTCTCTTTATCTCTGAGGAAGTTGTGGGGTTTTTCACCTTAGGGTTTTCCCCACGGAAACTCTGTGTCTCTTGTCTCTCATGCTTTTGATTCTTGTGATGCTTGTGATGCTTATTGTGATTGTTATGCATTGATATACTATATATGTTATTCTCTTAGTAAAGATCCAAGAGTATTGTAAATTAATGCTCAAAATTTAACAATATTCTTTGAGTGACATGCAATTGACACAAAATGAAGAGCAAAATACATCAAAAGGTGTCCTCAAATTCATTAGGACCAATTCAATGAGCTATCCATCCTTCTTCAAAAAACTCTTGACACATTTGCCCAATTTCAACTGTAGCTCTTTAATGAGATCCAGATAGTCCTCAATCCTTTCAAAGGAATAGGGTTCTAGAGAGATCAACTCTTTCTCTATCTGCATCACTTGAATTTCATTAACCTTGTCGAACAATGCCTACATCTTAATCCAAACAACATGAGGGCATTTGATCACGCTTGTATGAAATCTAATCTCCCTTGAAATGTCAGTCGTAGTGACCCAAGCATCCTCATCCTTCTCTCCGAAAATGAAAAATTTATCCTAGTCATCAGTTGGATATGGAATAGAGACCTTAGTATATTTCCATAACCCCCTACTTTTCAACAAAGTTTCCATATCTAGCACCCAGATTACATAGTTATGGCCATTCAAAATAACATGTTCTATCTTAGAATTCATCCTTATGAAATCAAATAGATATTATACAAGTTCAAAGAAAAGGTATTAGTCGAAAAATATTCATCTCATATTCGATCAACCCTAGATTTGACTCAACATAAATGATGTGTCAACAAGATGCAAATATCCAGACTAGAAATCAAAATTATGAAACAACTACATATGGGTCCAAAGAAAAGGAAAATCCTAAGTTTGAAGTAGCTTATCCATTACACATTGAGAAGCCAGTCAATGATACTATGCCCAAAATACCAAAGGGTTTTATGAAGAATCCCACGTACAATCCTAACACATGTGCTGCTCAAAATTATAGCATAGTAGAAGATCTGGCACCAGTTCCTTGTGTAATGTCCACTTTCAAAGTCCTCCAGGTTTTCCCAACTCAACGGAATACCTTGATCTCAGCTTTAGGAGCTATAGATCCTATGGACAATCAGATAATATCTTTTTATTTTAAAAATTAGAAGCCTTGCTTACCCCATCATGCATATTTCCAGATTCAGGTTTCATTTGAGTGCAATATACATTGTACTATTGTTGATGAGGGTTCCTCCGTATGTGTCATGTCTTTGTCATGTTGGAAGGCTATAGGCTAGCCTGAAGTAGTTGCACCTATGACGATGTTGAAATCTTTCAATGGACACCTTTCTAAAGCTCACAGAATTATCCCAACTCTTCTGGTGTATCTAGGGGGAATGACAATAAAGGTTGACATGGAAGTTGTTAATACTCCACTTGACTATAATCAGTTACTAGGAAGGAGTTGGACTCAAGCTATGATGGAGATAGTGTCATAAATATTTCGCATCATTAAGTTTCCTCATGAAGGAAATATTGTTACAATTGATTAGTTATCATTCTGCATAAATGAGTTCAACCAGAATAATGGAACTAATACCCCCCTAGCAAGAAATTATGTGAAATATTGTGAAAATGTCAATGTTGGGATGTATCCTACATTAATTTGAGCGTTTAATTTAACCTCTCCTAACCTGCATGCCAATGCAACTCTGATACATGCAATTTCAACCATTCCCATGACTTCCACACAAAATGTGTATCAATTTAAGACCTCTTACTTTAATGACCCATGGACTTACCAGAACCTTCAAATGAAGCTAAGTGTATTCGGGTGACTCCAGCCTTATCTGCATCTGAAATAGCTTACCAAGCCACAATATCAGGAGAAGCAAACCATGGTTGTCTACCTTCCATACTGAAAACAAATGAACGATATCCAATGGTCATTTGGGCTATCATTTCTTTACCATGTCACGACCCTTTAGATACATTTATGCCGTCAGATGAAACTATTATTGAGGCAATGTATTTAGGGGATAGACCTTGGAGAGACATGTACCAACATGTGTCGTTTCTTCCAATTGAAAGTGACTTAAGGATTGATATAGACGAAACTATCAAACTAGGTCCTGTCATTTTGTACAGGAGTACTCTTGTGTCATCCCAAGTATACACTAAGGGGAATATGACAAACATTTCGAAAACTATTCCCATCAATATCTCCAAGACCCCAGGTGTTATCGAAAATGTCTTTATTGGCGATGAATGTTCTCCTGATGAGATAGAAACCTATACAACACTTTTTAAGGAGTATAGAGATGTTTCCTTGTAGTCCTATGAAGAAATGTCAGGAATAGACCCATTCATTGTTGAAAACAAGATCAATACTTATCCTCATGTCAATCATGTTTGACATAAGCTAGGACCGGTCAATCCTAAAAAGGCCATTGCTATTAAAGAATAAAGTAGAGAAGTTTCTCCATGCGAATTTTATCTATCCTATCCCTTTGACTGAATGGGTGTCCATCTTGGTACCCATCAGAAAAAAAACAAGGAAACAATCAAGTTGTTTGTACTAAAGTTTGCTCATGACTGCAATAAGAAAAGTTCAACACATCTTAATGCTCAAAGGCAAATGTTGATTGATTGATTGGATTAGTTGTGTAGAGGGGTCAAGAGAATATGCAGACAAAGAAAGTATAAGACAGCTGAAAACATCAAGCTCTGTGATTAGCGAGGATGACTGAACTAAAACAAAGATCATATCGCGAAATATTCAAGCTCAAAGCTAAAACCTGGCTCGTAATAGATACAATCTCACCTCAGATATAAGTATCCAATAGAATAAACAGAGCAAAAGTTTCAGACTTCGGAGAATTTAGACTCTCGATCCCTTTGCAAACTCCTCAGCCTCTCGGCTGGAACTCCCCCCTTTAACATTCCAAATGATAGAATTTATAACAATTACAAAGCCCAAGCTGTTACATGCTTTTAGGAGAAGAATTCTAACAATAAACTAAAAATATTAAAGCAACTGCAGGAGATCTGGTACAATTGAATTTGTTTTCGACCAATCTGGAGCTCGTTCCAATTCTTTGCCTGAAATTAGATGCGAATATGATTTTCATTCATGAAATATGGAGTTAATATCTGATGTTTATTTTGGGCCTGCGAAACACCTGGAATCGATTCTTCAAGTGCTGATCCTCTAGAACTGAATGCTAATTCGATGCCTGAAGAAATGGATTTGATTTCTGAAAATGAGGAACTATTGATGATATTTCCTCATCGAATATGGAAATGATTGATTCATTATTACTCTTTGTTCCAACATATCTGGGATTATTGATTTATTTCAACTAAGAATAACTGCCCTGAAGATGTTGAATTGAATTTGAACAATTGTTGTTCTTTGTTGTAGTATATATGATTTTAAAACTTGAACTGAATGCTCAACTCCTGCCTTGAAGTCTCCCTAGAGAATGCATCCGTGACATTTTACCAGGATTTTCGAAGGATACGTGGAAGAGGCCACACAACTATCAATCTTCATAAAGCCACACATCAACAACATCATAATGATGTCTTGTCATAACATACTTGCCACTATAATGTGGCATTATCTTCAAAATATTAATCCAGTGAGACTGCCATGTATCTACATACATTGAGTCTACTCCTTGAATGATTTGTAACATCTTTAATGCATTTTTGATCTACTGTATCTCCCAGGCGTACTTGGCACATGTCATGACATCTACTTCTTCTTTGACACTTGAGTATATTTAAACATTTAAACTCAATCATGACAGTTGGACTGATAATCAAACCTTTCCTTTGGTGCTCTCGGTGTTTTTGGTGGGTGTGTTCATTGGCTTTAAAAGATGGCTCTACAATAATTCCAAGAGTGATGTCTCTCGTTGCTTGGCTCTTCAAATCATTATTCCTTGACACCTGAATTTAGCTTGGGCTCTGGTGCCGACACTTCTTTTTCCAAACAATCAAAACTTCTGAACATTTGACAATTGAAACTGGAAGTCTTCATGCACGCTATGAACCTGTGATATTTAGATTATACTTGGACATGCTCGACACTTAGTATCCAAACATTTAGCATCTCATTAATGTTCAGTCATATAAATATAAAACAGAACAATGTATTCTGCAGTAAACATTGAACCGTTAATTACCAATCCCAGCGACTGAGAATTTATATAATGTTTTGTTGGCATTCTTCAGTTCTTTACTATCAACACTTGGCTCTTAGAATCAGTCATTTGGTTTTGATTTGGCATTTGGACAGTCTCCTCGACATCCGACACTGTGTGGCCATTCCTTGGCAAGCTTGGCATATTACCTTAACATCTTCATTATATTTCGCAGCATTTTAATTCTCGGGCACATAAAACTGGGCTTTGCATATATCTCCCACATGCACAACGAATGAATATATATAAAATGATTTATATAGCCAACTATTTTCAAAATACCCTGACTTGCAGTACATGTTCTATGAACCTGTGAGCTCTTGATGTGGATACTTTCTTGATCATTGATAAATGCGATGACAGGTGGAGACTGGTTGGCTTGATACCTAGCATCGACAAAAGACAAGACAACCACCCCCAATTTTTGTTTGAAATAATATTTTATGCCTTTTCAAGGATTCGTGTAACATGGAATGGAAAACTTATGGGTATAAGCTAAGAAGTGAAAAAAGCTTTGTGTTTTATTTTTATTTTTAAATAATAATATACAAATATAGATAAAATATTATTTTAAAACTTCATAAAAAGTTTTTAAAATAATTGAATTTATATCTATTTTTATATTATATATAATTATTAATATTTGGCTTATCTTTTAATAGGCAAAGAAAAATGACAAGACTTTGGTTTAAGATGGAGGGAGATTAACTAGTTTGACAACAATTCAAAAAATTAGGGCTTTGGCAAAAACACTAGTAGACTTTCAGTCAACGAAAATCGAAGCCTCTATTTACATGCACGTTGTCGAAATCTAGAACAAATTTGATGGAGAAGATTCTGGTACGAACATATGGCTCTGGCTGGGGATGGAGCCCTCCCTGCAAGGCTCCAAGAACATACAGACTCGGTGCCTTTTCCTTTAATGAGTAGTGTCTCATCACGTTTTTCAGGTATTTCTTGTTTTTGGGGCAGCGGGGTCTGTCAAAAGTATGTAGTGTGGGTACTCGTTGGATATGGAATTTATTTCTACATCCAATGAGTGCTCCCACTCAAAATTCGAGTAAAAACACAGGGATATATATTGAAAATATGAACCAAAAAGCAGTTTTTTTATGATAAATATCTCAAGTCAACCATTATGGCGATTCATTTTATTGAAATTCTATTGGTTCTTGAATTCCAACTTATCAAGAAATTATGGTTGGCTCGTTTTCTTATAAGGCCCATTTTAGACCCCAAATTTCCTCTAATGAGTTTTCCAAGCAGTACCAAAAGATCCAAGGGGATCCTTGACTTGATTCATTCCGATCTATGTGGTCCTATGTATACACCCTCCTTGAGTGGTTACTTGTATTATGTGCTTTTCATAGATGAATTCTCTTGCAAGTCATGGGTTTATTTTCAGAAAGCAAAGAGTGAAACTTTCAACAAGTTTCAAGAATTTAAAGCACTGGTTGAGAATCATACCGGAAAGCATATTCGTGCTTTGAGATATGATAATGGAGGAGAGTTTGAGTCCCATGACTTCAATGACTTCTATTGAGATGCATGAATAAAAATACAACTGAATGTACCCTACAACCCCCAACAAAATGGGGTTTCTAAAATAAAGAATAGAACAATATGTGACAATGCAAAATCCATGATGTGTCATCGGGATATGCCCACATCCTTATGGGCAGAAGCCTCCAGTACTGTTGTTTATATTTAGAGAAGAAGCCCTCATGCTATATTGGGAGAAAATACTCCTGAAGAAGTTTTCACTCGTGAAAAACCAGATATTGGACACTTGAACATTTTCGGTTGTCCTACATAACCTATGTTTTGGGACAACAAAAATTTGAAGTTAGCAGAGATGTAACATTTCATGAATAGGTTTCCTTTAATCACTCCAAAGAACTTCAGTGTGATTCAGATATGGAGGAGCATGATACTCCTATGATGTAGGATCTAGTTTTTTATTCTCCCCTTTTAGATGTTGAGAGGGAAAATTCAGATTTGCTTGATCCTGAAGAACCAATAGAACTAATGGAAAGATCCCTTGATGAACTTCAAGCTAAGAGGAGGTATGCATGGTGTCGAGACATTTTGCAAGAGGCAGAAAATCATGGAGCACGTCCATGCTCACCTAGAGAGCGAAAAGATACCTGAAATATTTTCAGGATATGTAGCATAGATGAGTCACATCAGTGATTCATAACCCTCTACCTATGAGGAAGCCTCAAAGAAACAAGTATGGAAAGATTCCATGGTAGAAGAATACAAATATATCATGAAGAATGATGTGTGGAAAGTGGTTCCTAAGAATGGAAGGATTTCAATAGTAACTTCCAAGTGGCTCTAAAAAATCCATCATGCAGCTAATGGAAGTATTGAAAAATATAAAGCAATATTTGTGGCCTGTGGTTGCTCACTGAAAGAAGGGATAGAATATGATGAGGCATTCACTCCTGTGGCCACTACTATCCGAACCATAATTTCTCTTGCTTCAGTTTTGGGTTGGAAAATTCACCAGATGGATATGAAGACTTCCTTCCTCAATGGTGAGGTTGAGGAATAGGTTTACATACAACAACTTGAGGGGTTTGCAATTCATGGGAAGGAGTCTCATGTATGCAAAATTAAGAAATACTTGTATGGGATTAAGTAGGCCCTGTAGACTTGGTATTGAAGGATTGGAAACTATCATTCGAGCCTGGGCTTCTCCAAAAGTGAAACTGACTCCAACCTGTACTTCAAGGTTGTGAAGAACCAACCATTGATATTGGTTCTCTATGTTGATGACTTGTTCCTTATGGGAGAGGAGAAACAGATAGATTGGCATAAGGGGGGGGCTCACTTCTAAGTTCAAAATGAAAGACTTAGGTCTTATGCACTATTTTGTTGGTCTAGAAGTTTGGAAAATGAAAGATGAGATTTTTTTTTCTCAAGGAAAGTACACAGGTGATGTATTGTGGAGATTTGGTATGATGGAATGTAAGTCCATGTCTACTCCAATGGTGTCTAATATAAAGAAGCTACATGGGCCAGATTTGGATCGGATCTAGTGGATCTTACCATGTATAAACAAATCATTGGTTCCTTGATACATAGTAGACAAAACATATGTTATGCATTAAGTATCTTGAGTCAGTTCATGTATGAGCCAAGGCATAGACATTGGGCTTCTACCAAGCATGTGCTTAGATACCTTCAATGTACTATTTATTATGGACTCAGATATGCTTCCAGTGGTGGAGTGATGTTACTTGGATATGTCAACTCTGTCTAGGGTGGTAGTATCGTGGACCAAAAGAGTATATCTTGATTTTCTTTTAGATTGGGATTAGCTATGATCTATTGGACCAACAGGAAGAAGGGATCCTTATCCCATAGTAATATAGATGCATAGCATATTGTAGCTAGTACTGCCTGTTGAGAAGCTGTGTGGCTTAGGAAGCTACTTGCTGGGTTGTTTGGTGAGAAGCTTGAAACTGCAGTCATTTTATTTGACAATCAGAGCTGCATTAAGCTCTCAGAAAATCCTATGTTTCATGACAGATTGAAACACATTGAGATGAAGTATCACTACATCAGAGACATGGTCGAGAGAGGTGCCGTAAAAATTCAGTAAATTTCTATTGGTGAGTAGATTGCATATATGTTAACTAAGCCTCTATTAGTGACAAAGTATACGTACTTCAGAGACAAGATTGGCATGGCAAAGAATGCTTCCCTCGCTAAGAGGGAGTGTTAAATTTACAAAATCATGAGTCATTGTCTAGGTCAATCTTGTGTGTCAAGATTGAGCCTCATGTGTTAAGGTAGTGCTTTATACGATCTTGAGTTGGACATGGGAAACTTGGAGAAGAATCTTGAGTTGGACTCAAGAATGGTTAAGCTTCATGTGTTGAGCTTTGCATGTCAAAGTGATGATGTTGTATAGTCTTTCTAGTCAAGGCTAAGGTCTTGTGTGTCAATATCAAGGATAATTTTAGGGGCGAAATTTATCCCATGGGCTATTTTTCCATGTTTTTTTCCAAAAACCAATTCGCCAATTTACATTGTTTGAAGCCCCGTTTCTCCCAATTTTGACAGGGTAAAATTTTTTCACTCTAAAAATCGCCAAATTATTATATAAAATATATAAAATCCTTAGAAATTGAAATAATTTTACAAAAATGTTGCCAAATATTTTATAGTTGACATTTTAAGAATTGGTAAGATTCGTACACTTTTAACTAAGTATGGGTCCTTAAAATTATCCCTGGTGAAGATAGTTCCTCATCTGTTGAGGTGATGCTTTGCATGTTGAAAAAGGTGAAGTGTGTGATGTACTACTAACCATGTTTGATCTATTAAGTCTCCTCTAGAGACTGACCACCTCTAGAGTGAATTACTTTAACATATAACCACTTGCAACGATAGTAGGACAATATGATCACATCATTGGGAAAATCTCCTTAGTATATTTGATATGATAATTAAGTTGGCACATGTGGAACATGAAGATAAGACAAGAGGTAAAGATAAGATGTGATAATATATGAAAGAATTCGAATTGCACATAAAATAATTAATTAAGAGAGAATTTGAATTGCACATAAAAGAATTAATTAAGACAACATTCAAATTGCTAAAATTCAGTGAAGACTTTAGTCAATCAAAGGAGAACTCGAATTGATCACTACAGTGACGTTAACAAGAAACATTCAGTTAAAAGAGAGTTAACTAAGTGATAACAAAGAATATATAGTTAACTAAGTGTTATTGCATGATGACACTTATGTTAAACTACTAAAAGACATCAGTGTTGTTAAAATAAATACGACACTTGAGTTGTGACACTTGCGTGATGACGCTTAAGTTATCCACCTAAATAAGTGGGAAATATCTCAATTAAGGTGCAAGTTCATCCTAAGACTTAGTTAAGTGAGTTAATGCACTGCATGAAAAGTGGGGCACTCTTCTTCATGCAAGATTGATACATCCAGATGGAGGGAGAGTTCCTCATGAAGTTAGAATATAAAAATAGAAACCAATGCATGTGAATAATATCTAAATATGTTATATAGGATTGATGAATTCAATGTGAAGCAAATTCTCTTCTCCCTTTAAGGCAATGTGATTTTCTTTTTGTAGGATATTAAACTGAGTCTCTCTTCATTATATTTATCTTACTCTATAATTGCATGGTGGGTGCTTGATGTAAAAGACATTCTCTACTATCTATCAATATACTAAGGAAGGTTTTGCTGAGTTATTCTCCCTCAAGTCACAGAGGGTTTCCCCAGGGTAAATTCATGTGTTGAATGCGATTGCTTATGTGTATCATTGTTATTTGATTTCAAGTACTATTGCATTTCCAAATTAAAGATAAAAAATTAACATGGTATCATAGCTCAGGGCGTGAAAGGGCTAAGTTTAGTAATCAATCTTGAGTGTGCACAGTACTTGAAGAATTATGGCTTCAATCTCAGTAAGTCTGGAAGACTGTCTTGAAGGAAATTCAAACTTCAATACTTAGGATGATAGGATTCTGAATATCCTAGAAGAACATGATTTGGATGGCTATGTATCCATTTTTATTGAAGAGCCTACTTCTAATGTAGGGTGCATCACCTTCAATAAGAGTCAAGACAAAGCAAAGAGAATCATTTATGATTCCGTGAAAGACAACTTGATGCCCGTGATCACTCCATTGAAGAACGCAAAGGAATGCTTCAACACTTTGAAACATATTTATCAGAAGAAGGTGCCCATTCAAATGAGAGCATTGAGGAACTAGCTTCGAAATCTAAAGATGTAAAAGGATGAAGTTGTGGATTCCTTCTTCACAAAGATATCTCAAGTAAGAGATCAACTCATGAGCGTTGGTGTGATAGTCGATGATGATGATCTTGTTCAGAATGTTGTTGATGGTCTTCCATATTCATAGGAGACATTCTTGGCTGCAGTAAATGATCGATAAGTGAAACCTAACTTTGAGAGACCATGGCATGATTTCCTACAAGAAGAAGGGAAAATACAAAGCAAGTATACTACCTCCAAAGAGGAGAACCTTACTCTTGTGGCATAGATGAAAATAGGTAAGAAATCTCACAAGAAATTCTCTCATCAAAAGGAGAATGATTTCAATAACTTTGATAAGTCGAAAGTTAAATGTTTCAATTGAAATAAGAAGGGCTATTATGTAAGAGAATTTCATTCAAAGAAAAGAGGAAAGTTCAAGGGTATTTTTCATGCTTCTATTGCAATAGAAGATGAACCTACAAGAAAGAATTCATCCGATGATCAAGAGGCAAAGAAGGAGTACTATCTTGTATCGGCCCTTTTTGGATCCATTACCACTAGTGTTGAGACATGGCTGGTAGTCAGTGGTGCATCCAAGAACATGACTGTATATAGGAGAGCTATCTCATATTTGAAGGAAAATAAGTTTTCATGTAAGGTGGAACTTGGAGATAATACCACCTATTCGATCCAAGGTATTGGATCCACTTCCTTTCAGTTGGATTTATAATATGTACTACATGTGAATGAAATTTTGTTTGTCCCTAGATTGAAGAAGAACCTCTTGTTTGTTTCGGTTCTAGAATATAAAGGATTTATAGTTATCTTTATGGACAACAAAGCACTCCTATGGCCTAATCATGAAGACTTGAACTATGCATCAGTGATTGGAGTTAGAGAGGGAGGTCTCTACAAAGTTCTTGGAGAACTCATTTAAGCCATGATCCATGAAACAGTCAGTCCTTGTGAGATGTGGCATAAAATGCTTGGTCATATCCATTTAAAATCACTAACTAGATTGCAAAAGATGGTGAAAGTTATGCCTGTGTTTAAATCTGATTTTGATAGTGTTTGTAGAGGTTGCTCTCTTGGAAATAACATTAAGAATATTTTTACAAGTAGTACCAAAAGATCCAAGGGGATCATTGAATTGATTCATTCTGATCTATGTGGTCCTATGTCTGCACCCTCCTTGAGTGGTTACTTCTATTACGCGCTTTCAATAGATGAAATCTCTTCCAAGTCATGGGTTTATTTTCTGAAAGAAAAGAGTGAAACTTTCAACAAGTTTCAAGAGTTTAAAGCTTTGGTTGAGAATCAGTCTGGAAAGCACATTCGTGATTTGATATATGATAATGGAGGAGAGTTTGAGTCCCATGACATCAATGAATTCTGTCAAGATGCAGGAGTAAAAATACAACTGAATGTACCCTACAACCCCTAGTGAAATGGATTTGTTTAAAGAAAGAATAGAACAATATGTGAGGCTTCAAAATCCATGATGTGTGATCAGGACCTACCCACATCCTTATGGGAATAATCCTCCAACACTTCTGTTTATCTTTAGAACAAAATCCCTCATGCTATCTTGGGAGAAATGATTCCTGAATAAGTTTTCACTGCTGAAAAACCATATATTGGACACTTGAATATTTTTGGTTGTCTTGTTTACATTCACAGACCAAAACAGAAGAGGACAAAGATGGATCCATACAGAAAGAAAGGAAAATTTGTTGGATATAATGAATCCTCCAAAGGCTACATAATATATGTTCCAGGTCAAAGAAACATTGAAGTCAACAGATATGTACAATTTCATGAAGAGGTTTCCTTCAAGCGCTCCAAAGAATTTTAGTGTGATTCATATATGGAGGATCATGATACTCCTATGAATGGAGGATCCAATTTTTGGTTCTCCTCTTTCAGATGTTGAGAGGGAGAATTCAAAAGAGCATTCAGATACGCTTGATCCTGAAGAACTAATAGAACAAATAGAAAAATCCCTTGATGAACCTCTTGCTAAAAGGAGATCTGCATGGTGTTGATAAATTCTGCAAGAGGCAAAAAAGCATGGAGCAACTCCAAGATCATCCAGAGAGTGAAAGAGACCTGAAATATTTTTAGGATATGTAGCATAGATGAGTCACATCAGTGATTCAGGATCCTCTACCTATGAGGAATCCTTAAAGCAACAAGTATGCAAATATGACATGGCAGAAGCATACAAATCTATCATGAAGAATGATGTGTGGGAATTGGTTCCTAAACCTGATGGGAAGTCAATAGTAACTTACAAGTAGTTTTATAAAATCAAGCATGCAACTGATGGAAGTATTGAAAAATATAAAGCAAGACTTGTGGCCTATGATGAGACATTCACTCGTGTGGATAGGTACACTACCATTTGAACCATAATTTCCCTTGCTTCAATTTTTGGATGGAAACTTCACTAGATGGATGTGAAGGCTACCTTCCTCAATGGTGAGGTTGAGGAAAAGGTAACCTAAGGGGTTTGTAATTCATGGGAATGAGTCCCATGTATGCAAAATTAAGAAATCATTGTATGGGATTAAGTAGGCCCCACAACTTGGTCTTAAAGCATTGAAAAATATCTTATGAGCTTGGGATTATCCAAAAGAGAAGCTAACCCCAACTTGTACTTCAAGGTCATGAAGAACCAACCATTGATCATATTGGTTCTCTATGTTCATGAATTGTTCCTTACTGGAGAGGAGAAGTAGATATCTTAGTGTAAGAGGGAGCTCACTTCTGAGTTCTAAATGAAATACTTAGGTCTTATGCACTATTTTCTTGGTCTAGAAGTTTGGAAAAGGAATGATGAGATCTTTCTTTCTCAAGGAAAGTACATAGTTGATGTATTGCTGAGATTTGGTATGATGGAATGTAATTCCATGTCTACTCCAATTGTGTCTAATCTAAATAAGCTACATGAGTCAGATTCCTAATTGTATATAGTGGATCCTACCATGTATATACAACTCATTGGTTCCTTGTATTTGATACATAGTAGACCAGGCATATGTTATACAGTGAGTATCTTGAGTCAGTTCAAATATGATCCAAGACATAGACATTAGGTCGCTACCAAGAATGTTCTTATATACCTTTGAGGTACTATTGCTTATAGAATCATATATGATTCCAGTGGTGGAGTGATGTTACTTAGATATGTCGATTCCGATTGGGGTGGTAATATTGTGGACTGAAAGAGTACATCTATATTTTGTTTTAGCTTGAGATCAGCTATGATTGCTTAGTACAATAGGAATAAGGGATCCATAGCCCATAGTACTACAGAAGTAGAGTATATTGTAGCTAGTACCACCTACCGAAAATCTGTGTGGATTAGGAAGATACTTGTTGGGTTGTTCAATGAGAAGCTGGAAACTACAACCATTTTCTCTAACAATCAGAGCTACATTAAGATCTAAAAACCCCTGTGTTTCATGACATATCGGAACACATTGAGATGAAGTATCACTACATCAGATACATGGTGCAGAGAGGTGTCGTAATACTTCAGCACATTGCTAATGGTGAGCATATCGGAGATATGTTGACTAAGCCTCTATCTGTGATGAAGTATAGGTACTTTCGAGACAAGCTTGTCATGGCAGAGAATGCCTCCCTCACTGAGAGGGAGTGTTAAAGTTACAACATCATGAGTCATTCTCCAGGTCAATCTTGTGTTTGAATATTGAACCTCATGTGTCGAGGTAGCTCCTTATCAAAGCCTAAGTTGGACTCAGGAAACTTGGAGAAGAATCTCGAGTTGGACTAAAGAATGGTTAAGCTTCATGTGTTGAGGAAAGTGATTGTTATGACAAAGTGACGATGTTGTACAATATTGCTAGTCAAGGCTAAGTTCTTGTGTGTCAAGACAGATCCTCATGTGTTGAGGTGGTGCCTCATGTATTGGGGTGATGATTTGCATGTCAAAGCATGTATGGTGCGCGATGTACTACTAACCATGGTTGAGCTATTAAGTATCCTCTATAGATTGGCTGCCTCTAGAGTGAATTACTTTAACATATAACCACTTGGAATGATAGTAGGACAATATGATCACATCATTGGGAAAATATCCTTAGTATATTCTATATGATAATTAAGATGGCACTTGTGGACCATGGAGATAAGACAAGTGATATAGATAAGATGTGATAATATATGAGAGAATTTGAATTGCACATAAAATAATTAATTAAGAGAGAATTTGAATTGTTAAACTTCAATTAAGACTTTAGTCGATCAAAGGAGAACTCGAATTGATTAGTACAGTGATGTTAACAAGAAAGATTCAGTTAAAAGAGAGTTAACTAAGTTATAACAAAGAAGATCCAGTTAACTATGTGTTGTTGCATGACGACACTTATGTTAAACTAAAAGACGACACTTGTGTTAAACTAAATATAACACTTGAGTTGCAACACTTGCATGAAGACACTTAAGTTAGCCACCTAACTAAGTGGGAACGCTTTCAGTTAAGGGGGGAGTTCATCCTAAGACTCAGTTCAGTGAGTTAATGCATTGCATGAGAAGTGGGTGCTCTTCTTCATGCAATATTGATACATCCAGTTGGAGGGAAAGTTCATCATGAATTTAGAAGATAAAATTAGAAACCGATGCATGTGAAGAATATATAAATATGTTATACATGATTGATGAATTCAATGTGAAGCGAATTCTCTTCTCCATTGAAGGCAATGTGCTTTTCTTTGTGCAAGATATTATTATGAATGTCTCTTCTTTATCTTTCTCTTGCTCTGTAATTGCATCGGGGGTGCTTGATGTAAAATACATTCTATGTTATCTATCAATATACTAAGGAAGTTTTTGCTGGGGTTTTCTCTCTCAAGTCATAGAGGGTTTCCCTAGGGTAAATTCATGTGTCAAATGTGATTGATTATGTGTATAATTGTTATCTGATTTCAAGTACTATTTAATTCTCGAATTAAATATAAAAAATTAACAGGAAGGACATAAGTTGGTCCTTCATAGTTATATGATTCAAAGCATTGAACTTGGGTAAGACTTTGGGATATTCATCTGGAAAGTCAACAAGTTGATTTGTTGGGGGTAAAACTATGGGTTTAAAACTAGTATGAAACAAAGGATTTGATGGATTTTCCTCAAGCATTAGAGGATTGAGACCTATGATCTGAGGTTGATTAGGGTTTTCTACAATATGGTGTTGAGTATGTTGTATTTTGTACACATCTATGAAATTTCTATATACTTTATTGAAATACATCATCAACATAGATTATGCATTTTGCAAAGATTCCTTTTATTTAGTAAGCAACTTGTCAAATGGAGGAGATAATGCATGGTTAAATTTTACTAGTTCACATGATCTCACAACTTTATGATCCAAGATACATTGCGTGGGAAATTCTTAGAAACCCATGAAATTATGTAAAAAATTGGACTCATAAAGTCCATGACACATTTAAATCCCCGACTACATTTAGGCACCAAGAGGTTTGATTCGAATTCATCTATGAAGTACTTGGTCATTTATTGGATCCATTATTGTACGTGAAATCCACTTCGTGAAGAGGGGCATGAACTAATTATTTGAATACCTCCATTTTGGATATAAAATGAATCCATGGGTATTCATTCCAAAAGAGAAAAATAGAGCAAGGTTATTCTGCAATAATTACATTGGAATACCTCTCTTCCTCACACTCTCTTTCCATTCATATGCTTCCATGCTTGCTTGTTTTCTCCCCCTAAGAAGCAAGTATTTTTATTCACCATTCACAAGTTTGTTTGAAAGTAGAGATTAAAGGACGCTTTCGAAAGGGGGTGTTGGATTCCCTCTTGCAAGCTACAGTTCTTTAGGTGGTACAATTGTATGCATGCTTTTCCATTGGACATTTGCAATTTGGTTGAAGTCTCCTGTGCTTGTTTTCATGTCATTTTATCAATTTATGTTCTCAAGGTAGCTCATATTCTTAGTTCTATTGGTTTATTTTCTTCAACACATTAGTATTTGCCACATTAACTATATCATGATCTATTTTCTTGTTTCCAACCTACAAGGAAAGGTAAAATTTCTCACCATTGATCCATTTTTCACACAATAGAATTGGCGAATCTACTTGGTGTTTTTCACTCATTTCTCATCCATAGTTTTTCCACTTGCTTTTTTATAACTTAGAGCTTGTTGTAGGATCAATACATTTCCAAAGATATATCAAACCAATGATTTTTGTAGGTTAAATTTCACATTCTATCCATTTTCCCCATGTGGTACCCAAAGTCTATTTCAAGTGATCTCACATCAATTTTCCTTTTACAACCACACCGTCACTTGGATCTTGCACTATTTCTATTGTGCCACTTTCCCATAAAACCTTTGTAACTTGTAGGCTACATGGTTGCTTGACTGTATGCACTGACATTTGTAACTATAGTAGAATTTAGTTTTTCCCGATTGCTTTCCTCACAAATGCAGTTCACATGATTGCCCATAATTTATTAGGAATTTCAAAATCAATAAACAATCTATTTTTTCCTTTTTAGTCATTTAAACACCTAGTTTAAGTAGTGGCGGAAATCACTTTAAAAGTTTTTTATTCTTCTAGGAATTAGGCCTTAATGTTACCAACAACCTTCTAGCTTACACCATAGTAGACTGCCCATATTTCTTCATTATCCTAAAGGTTAAATTTTTTATTAGATTAGACAATTGGAATGAACTTACATTAGTTTAAAACTTGTTTCTTTCATATTTATTTTTCCAAATAAATCTATATTAGTCCACCCTTCACATAAACAAGGGACCTAAATTCTCTCCTTGATCCTAGTATGATCTTTACCTTGCAACCATAAAGTGATCTTAGAGAATTAAAAAGGCTTAAAGAATGAAATACCTCACTTTGCAATTTTTCTTTGAAATTATTACTTGTAGTCATTCAATTACACTTAGGAAATCAATTAGAAAGAGTAAGAACTCATACATGTTCATATCTCTAGTCTTTATTCTCTCTCAAGTTACTTGCAAGTTTTTTTGAAGTATTCAAGAACACATGTTTTATCACTTGAAGCACACACCAAAATGACCTAAGTATTCTTCTCATTTAGTATGCTCATAAATAAATATTGGTGAATTTGAAAAATTGTGAGGTTTAAAATACCTCCTTTTATCATACCATATTTTAAAATTGCACCCTTTTAAAATCATATTTAACTTAATCCTAACTGACCTAATTCCTTCACAAAGAGGTCACAAAAAAAATTATAGTCTAACTTAAGATTGATGAGCTAGGCATCCAAAACATTTCCCTCAATCTTTTTCACATGAAATGGTAAGTTGTTGTTGTCTTTTATGGAATTTTAAAATCTTTCTCTACGAAGTGTGACAAAACTCAGATTAGAAGGCATGGTGCAAGAGGATGATAAAAACAAGGTTAAATTATTTTCTCTCTCTACATTGATGCACCCAAGTCTTTTTGGATATGACACTTGATTATTTGAGGCATAAACATTTATCCACATTTTCAAGAGACAATTATCTTAGTGGCCAAAACCTAGGATCATCACTAGGTGGCATTTATGGGATTAATTTTCACTTGGATAGGATTTTATTGGTTGTTGGAACTATTTCCAATCCTCTTGAAACATATCCCCAACACATCTCACTATAATTTTCTTATTCACACCTTCACTAGACATATTTCATGGGTTCATAACCATCCGGAAAGAGAGCTATTGGATGGCCATGCTACCATATTTAGAGGAAGGACATTAGGTTAATAGGATCAAATTAATGTTTCTTTAAATTACAAATAAAATTGCATAATTAAGAATATATACTACAAAAAACATAAATGCTACTTTGGAAAATACATGCCTTCACCATTTGCATTTGTTATCTTTGACATCATTTCATTTCATTTGTCAATTGTAGTCATAATAGGGAATCATAGTGAAATGACCACCATCTAGGCATTCATTAAGGCTTCAAAGTAATTCTCCTATCCAAGGAGGGGTTCCTTCTATACCTAACCCCCATCTTAGATGTCGGAGGCCACTAATCAACCCCCACACACATGCGCCTATTATCACATATATCGTGCTTGGGAACACATTGCTCAATTCCCTCCTCGCACACCTATTGCGATCCCTTCCACATCTAGTGGAGGTATTCCTGAATCCTTAGTCACACACCATGGATAGGATTAATTATGCTAAATTTACCTTGCTATTCATGGCTAGCTTAAATCTCCTAGATTGATAAAAACTCATTAATGATACTATCCAATGCAATATGACATGGAACAACATACTGAAAAAGTTACCTTTGGAAATACCAAAGTTCAAAAAGGGAAACAAGGAAACAATCCTGCTAATTATGTAATGAAATTTCATCTATGGTGTTTTTCAAACAATATAGTTGAAGATACCATACATATTAGGATATTATAGACGACTCTTATAGGAATGCAACCATCATCATTATTGTTTTCCTTACTTATTTTCATCTCCCCATTTGCCATAACATTGGACTCAAGATCCACTTAGTGTTTAGGAAAACAAATTCCACACATATTTTGGGCCATATCCATAAGTGTCACCATTGGCAGACATTATCTAATGTCAAGACACAACCTGAATGCTTGCTGGATTGGTTTCTTAAATCACTCCTTCCCACGATCACCAAGGATGTGACAACTACTATGCCAACCACTAAAGAAGGGGCCATCCTTAAAGATAAATATTTTGATCTAAATTATACCTAGTTAGGGCATCTACATACAATCATCCTTGATTCCCCTCGACATTGGTCTCTTGATAAAACCACCCCAGCACCTCACACATCCTTGAAGGTCTTGTTGGGTCCATTTTCCCTAGGGAAACACACCAAACCCTTATGGGTCTGTTCACTCAAATAAAAAATTTAGTGGTACTTATCCAAATTTGATATGGACCTAAGCCTCCTTAAATGTACTATTTTCATATGGACCATATAGTCCTAAATTTCCCAACATGAGTGTGTAAGCAGTCACTTCACCCCCCCCCCCCCCCCACATACATAATGCAACTTGTAATTCTAGAAATCCCTCAAGTATCACTTCCACTTCATATAGCCCCCTTAACTCCTATGGATCAAACTCTCCTCTCAACCCTTACGACCCATTCCTCAGTCCTGCACCAAGTATTTTGTTTAGTTACAACCTTGCATTCCATGTAGGGGCAAACCTTGTTCATCCTTCTCCAACTCAACAAATTAAATCATTTGAATATTTAAATGCGAAAAATTCCCATTACCCACAGAATTAGGGAAAGAAGAAAGGAAATAATAAAAATAAGAACCAACCTCAAGGGAGGGGGGAAACACCCCTAACCAACAAAATGTAATGCTGGAAACTAGGATCAAAATACTAGTCACAACAACCAACCCAAGTAAGGAGAGAACAATAATATTATTACTAACTTTTATTGTACCATGTGTGGAGAATATGACCATTACACTTAAAACTACTCTAAAATACCTAATTATAAGCAAATAATGGAGGCACACAATCAACCAAGAAAAAATCCTCTTGAAGGAAATAACACTGTCCAATTCGATAAAGTTTTCTTACAAATCCCATTTTCTAACCAATAAACCATTGCATATCAATAGGAAATTCGATAATCAACTAACCTCTCCCAATAAGATATGGTTCTTACCAAACAATTTACTTCAATTCCGCTAATATTCATCTTCAAAATTTTAATTGAGCTTATGACATGCCAAGAAATGCCTTGTAAATATCAAAAGGTGTTCGACTAAAACAAGTTGTTTCTAGAAAATCGATCACCTTAAGAGACCACTCACACAAATAAACCATAGATCAACACATTGATGTTTTACATGGTTAAAACCGTTAGAGAGGGAAACAATCCATGGCCCCAACCAAATAGCTACTTGAGGCAATATATTAATGCAAAAGAAAAATACTTTACGTATGAGTTTCTCACAATCGATGTTCAAGAAAATGACCTTCGATTCTCTTTAAATAGATATCATGGACCAATTAGGTGTTAATCCACATATTAATAGCCATTACAATCAAGGTGAAGATGAATCGTTAGATCCCTCTATGTCTAGAACATATCATGACCATCAAAATACATAAGTACAAATGCATACTAATGCATACTAAAGAAACACACTTTACCTAAAGGCACACTATACCAATTTGATATTAACTAACTCCTAAGTGTATATATATCCTAACACCCCCACTTAAGAACAACTTGGGATAGGATTAAAGGATTTACAAAAGTGACACAATAGGAGAAGGATGGAGGCATTAGAGCCTATCCTCATTCAATGAAAAATTCCTGAATTTTTAACATAGATTGAAGTTTAGAAAACTTTGCTCCTATATAGTCTTTGTGGAGATGCTTGCAACTTGATCATCTATAGGGAAAAACAACACTTCAATAAAATTATCTTGAACAAACTTTCTGATAAATTGCATATGTTCTTAATGTGTTTTCTATGCTGATTTTGAACTATATATTTGGTGATCTTGATGGCACTATGATTGTCACAGTAGAGGGTAGTTAGATGTTGTTGTTGCTCGAATCCAAACTCTAAAAGGATATATCAAGGCCACATGGATTCCTAACTTGCATTAATTGTGGCTTGATACTCTACTTCCACTGAAGAAAGAACAATAGATTGTTGTTTCTTACAATCCCAAGTGATAGGTGTAGAACCAAGACTAAAAACATAGCATGCAATAGACTTTTGATCATCACAATTTCCAACTCAATATAAATTAGTGAAACCAACCAACAAAGGATTCCCTATTATACTATAATGAATCACAAATTGAATTGTACCCTAAATACACTGAAGTATCCTTTTTGTTTCTTTTCAATGGCTTTCATGGGGTGTTTTCATGTTTTGGGTAGTGAGACCAACGTTAAATGAAATATCGGGATGGGTATGATTCAAGTACAAGATACTACCAACTAGATACCCATACAAGGTGGAATTGCTCTGGGTGAAGTGCAAGTGGTAGAAAGTTTGAGTCTAGACCAAAAGGGAGATGGGGCTTGTTTACAATGATCCATGTGAAAATGAGAAAGAAGGTCACAGGAATACTTATACTAACAAATAGAAAATACTTCTTTGGTTTGTAAGACTTGGAGCCAAGAAAATAATGCAAATTTCCTAAGTTTGTAATTTCAAATTTCTTCTTAAGGTTAGATTTTACATGGGTTAAAATTTTATGGTCACTACCAGTAAGAATAAGGTCATTGACATAAAGAGAAATGATTATGATATGGTTTCCTACTTTCTTGGTATATACATTTAGTTCATAATGATATCTAGATAAATTGGTGTTAAGAATAAATCTATCAATTTTGGCATACCATGCCTTATGAGCTTGCTTAAGGCCATAGATATATTTTCTATGGTGACAAACTAGGCTGGAGTCATTTTGAGCATAGCCAAGAGATTTTCATGTAAATTTATTCTTGCAAATCCCCATTCAAAAAGGTGGATGTGACATCCATTTGATGGACTGACCATTTATGTGAAGTGGAAAGGGAGAGAACAAGGAGGACATGGTTCATTTTGGTGATAGAGGCAAAGGTTTCATTGTCGTCCAATCCTTCAACTTTGGAAAATCCATTGGAAACTAACCTTTCCTTAAGTCTTTCAACACTTACATTTAATGCATACTTAGTTCTATAGACCCATTTATATCTGACAATTTTTTTTGCTTTCACAAGAGTTACAAGATTCCATGTATTGTTTTCCATTCCCTATATGGATGAATATAAGCTTTTGGAAATTTCTTTGGATCATGAGTTTATGAAACTTGAGCCAAAAGAGAAGAGGCTTTATAGAACTGTGAATGTTTTTGACATTGATCTCTAGGATCATCAACAAGATCACCAATTTCTTCATATGTTATAGGAACCCATCTAAGAAGATTTTTTGATGGTGCATGTTTATGTTCAATGGAACCAATTGGAGGACAATGAGCAGGCATAGGTGGATTTTAATCCTCACTGTCATCATCTAAAGAAGAAACCAAAGTAGGATCAACATAAAATAAGTTGGGAATACAAGGCAACACAAGCATCAAAGATGGATAGTAGGCTGAAGATCACACAAACGTCGAATTAGGCTCACGGGAGAAGATATTTTCATCAAATGTAACATATATTCTAATAATAATTTCATTATATTTTGGTTGAAGAAGTATATAACCTTTTACATCTTTATATATCCAACAAATATGCATTTCTCACTCTTAGGTTGTAATGTTTTTTTTTTCATTGGGAATGTGAGCCCATGCTTCACTACCAAACAAATGAAAGTAGATTACATATAGTTTAATGTTACTCCATGATTCTTCAGGTTTTATATCTTTTAGATCCTTGGTGGGAGTGTGATTAACTATCATAATTGGAACAGTCGGCTTCATCCCAAAATTTAAAACTTAATCCCTTAGTTTGGATCATACAATTAGCCATTTCCTTTGATGTGCAATTGTTTCTCTCAACAAAACCATTGTGTTGTGGTGTATAGGGAACAACAAGCTGCATCTGAATTCCCTATGTAATGCAGCAATTTGTAAATTTATATTTTACATATGTGCCTCCATTATCTGTTCTTAACCTTTATATTTGATGTCCAAATTGTTTTACTACAAGGGCCTTGTAGGCCAAGAAATTGTAAAAAACTTCACTCTTAAATTTTAAGAAGTAAAACCAAGTGCAACTACAAAAGTCATCAATGAAACTTAAGAAATACTTGAAGCCTAAAAAAAATTAGAAGGGAGTGGACCACACAAATAATTGTGAATAATCTACAAGGGGGTCGAAGCGTGCCAAGATGCACATTTTTCAAAATTGTCCCGATGATGTTTGTTGAGAATTATTGATGTTTATCCAGGTGCAACATCAGGAAGACATTCACTCATAGATAGCCATGCAGATTTGGCTAGTAATGAATGATAAATCACATTCTAGAGGTGAATGTCCCGGGAAGGGGTAGTGACTCTTCCATCCATATGGTGTGGAGAATGGAACCTAGGATGCTCTCACATTGCCTGCTCCCATAAAAAAATGATCTATTCTATAATAGAGTGTTTGAATTGTTTATTTTGTCAGGGGCTTTCATCCCCTTATGAATTATACAAGTCTAGCCTAATGTTGAAATTGACATAATCACTAAGAAGCATTCAGGACTTCTTAGTGTGGGTCGAATCAACATTAGGGCTCTATGATGTGAATAGATGATCATGTGATGGAGAAGTATATCATCATCACAATGGAAAACCTTTCCTAAGAAGATGGAAAATCCTATAAAAAGTGGTCAATTGTTGAATAACAATTGAAGTGGTCAAACTAGTAAGTTAGTCCTAACAAGAAATTCAAGTCATCCCCTAAGTGAAATTAGGGTGATCTAATTTGTGTATAAATAAAGTACTCCAACAGTTCATTTTAATCACCAATTTCTCTCTCTCTCTCTCTCTCTCTCTCTCTCTCTCTCTCCACAAGTGCGCGTCATTAGTTGGGTCTAGTGAAGGTTGAAGTGAAGATTCTTGAATCAATCATTGAAGACTATTTTCTCTCTTTCTTGGGTTCAGTATACACACTCTCTCTCTCCAGCATTGATTCTCTCTCCAGTAGTGTGCACCCATTCTGTGATTGATTTGTAACTCAAGGTTTGAAAAAACCATTGTGAGCTAGGTTTATTCTATTGTTGTTGTTGTTGTACTCTTATTATTTGGAAATATTCTTCTTAAGAAAGGTTGTTGGGTTTTCTCCCAATTTCAGGTTTCCCGGGGTAAAACTTTGTGTCTACTGTGCATGGTTCTCTTTCAGTTATCCTTTTTTTTTTTTTTTGGCTAAAAAATTGAAAACGAAACGCGATAATATTTGTGGGATGAAATAATATTTGAAAATAATACTACTAAGTTAAAATTCAACATGGTATTAAATCAGTGTTGAAAGAAGCCATTGCAACAGTTTCTGCCTTAATTCTGAAAACTAGGGTTTCCAAGTTTGGACACTTCTGAATATAGATTGGACTTGAATTGGTGTTCTGGAACTTGCATTATTAGGGTGCATTTATTTGTGGATGTCCCAAAAATTATGGTATGAAAATTAGGCCTGAAAAAAATAGGGTCCAAAAAATAGGGTCGAAAAAGTAGGTCCAAAAAAGTAGGGCTGAAAAAGAAGGTCATAAAAAATTGGGCTGAAAAAGAAGGCTAAAAAAGAAGGGCCGAAAAAGTAGGTCCAATATAGTAGTGCCGGAAATAAAGTCCAAAAAAGTAGGGCCAAAAAGGCAAGTCTGGTAAAATAGGGCCAAAAAAGTAGGGACAAAAAATCAAGTCCAAAATTGTAGATCTCAAATTGTAGACTTGAAGATTACGAAATGGAAGTTTCTAATAGGTCAAGCAAGTAAGAAAATCAAGCTCTTATAGCTCATGCAAGAAATGGAAAAGGAATAAGAAATTTTGGGAAGAAAAATACAAATGGAGGATCAAATCCAGTTCAAGAACAAAAGAAGAAGGGTCTTCCAAAGATCAAGTGCTACAATTGTTATAAATTTGGTCACATTGCTCATCAATGTCCTCAAAGGAAAAGGAAGAGAAAGCAATATGCATCAACAACTAATGTTGGTGAACTTCCATCTCAGATGAAAACAAGAAGAAGAGAGATTTAATGAATACTATAGATAAAATTTGGAAAGAGTACTTTTAAGTACTCCATAGCTTTAGCATGAAGGTGTTTTGTAGAAGAAGTATACATGAATGCCAAAGAAATTCTTTCCATGCAGTGATAGTAGGTCGAAAGGGGACCTTGGACCTAGTACTTTTAGATACAAATAGGGGAATGATTAGATGTCTTCTTGAACTATGTATGATTCTAATATGAAGACTTCAATAGGTTCCAGAAGTTTAGGACTTGATGAAGAAGAAGATCAAGATTTCATATCAGATGATAGAGAAGACTACACTTCCAAAAACTCCAGTGATTTCTGCAAGGAGGCAGAGATCAAGAGGGAATCAACAAAACAAACAAAGATAATTATTTTATACTTTGTGTAATATGTTTTATTTGCTTAAATTGAATTGTTATCTTATTGATAAATAACATAACTGTTTAAATTAGTACTGGCTAACCCCTGTGGACATTTATGTCATGTGTTACATAGTAGGTCCATTGTAAATATTGTGGAGATGGTGATCTGTGATCAATATTATGGGAATATGCATCTAGTTCACTAATTATGCTTAGATCAAGTGTCCTCACCAGATATTGGTGAACAAGACTCCTAAGGATAAATTTGCAAGAGTGAATCCAAAGATAATCTTTGGTTGTCTAGCATACACCCATATGTCGAGGAAGAAGATGATGAAGATAGTAGCATTCAATATATTTAGAAGGTTTCATATAGAGTTTGAAAGTAAGGAGTAGGAGGCTCTGAAGGATGAGGGTACATATCCCTCTAGTACAATTGTTCATCCTTCAAACTATTAGGAGGAGATGGTAGATCCAGTAGAGACAATAGATCTACCCATATATGATGAGTTTGGACTTCACCAGGAATGATGTAAATTCCATCCTTCACTACAAGGTTGATTGATGGGTGTTGTATGATTGATGATCTATTCCATTATGGAAAAATATAAGCTTAGTGTCAAGTGCAAGAGGGAGTTGGCCTATGAGTTTGAGATGTTAGATCTTGCCCTAATGAATTGGAGGTGTAGTAGAAATCAAGTGAGACCTTCCTTAGTTAGGGGAAGTACACAATTGATATCCTAAGAGATTCATGATGATGGACTGTAATTCCATGGCTACACCTATGATGGAAAATATTCCATGGAATGTAATCCCATAACTACACCATGGCTAAGTGATTCTGCATCAGATTTAGATTTGGTGGATCCCACGACGTATAGGTAGATGTTTGGTAATACTAGGATTTTCCATCTTCATAGGAAGGTTGTCATATTAGACGATATATGGATCCTGTATGGACAACTTGGTGAGGTGTAAAATATATAGTATTACCTTCACCAAAATGAGTGATTTGATAGACTAACAACAAATTGAAGGAAATCCTTGGAACACATAATACATCATTGAACTGATCATCATCTAGCTAAACTCTTCCAGATCCTACAACATTAAGAGACCTATCATCACCAACAAATATTTGTTTGGTGCTATATTCATTTAGAGAAGAAAAATGTATTTATAGTTAGCTATATGATAATATTCTCCAGAATCAATGATGCACTCATTAGAAGGAGAGGAAGAAGAAGAAGAGGAAGAAGATGCATTGGCGGAAAAAATAGAATAAAAAATTGCATGTCCATGAAAGGTAGAGTTAGAACAAGAATCAAGGTTGATGGCGTGATTCTTCATTACTGCTTTCAAGGTTTCTATCTTCTTGAAACACCTAGATTCCAAATGACCATCTTTCTGACAAAAATTGCAATGACGCTTAGTCTTCTTACCTTTTGATTTGGTTCCTTTGTCACCATTGGAAGAGTGAGCTGGATGAGAGGGTTTGGGGCCCTTGTTTTTCTTAATGTTGTGAGAATGTTGCTTCTTGGGATGCTTGCACTTATACTTTTGTAGGGCCACTAAGGGTTTTCTATATTTATCAGTAGCGTTGATCACTTGCAGATGTAAGAGATTATCTTTCTCTTGAATCAAAGATTTACAAAAGGCTTCAAGTGTGGGTTCTTTATAAGTATATCTCATAGCTTCTTTAATGGAGTAATAGATAGATACAAAAAAAGCAGGACCAATCTTAGAAAGAATACGATAAATGCATTGTTTTTCTTCCTTTTTAATGTTGCATTATTAAAATAAGAGTATAAGGGTTTTGTATTGAGATAGATAGTCTTGAATGCAAGAGAAATAACTTGGATTTAAAGTGACCAATTGAGTTTCTATCTAGAGACATCGAATCTCGTTATGTTTACCAATTGCAGTGTTTTTTCCAAGCTGCATATGGCATGTCAATTCCTTGAAGGTAGAATCATAACTAATTAGAGATGGACATCCTGATTAATCCATGAGCCTTGATACTTTTATTGTCTTGTTTTATTTTCTTATCGACATCAATGGGGGAATTTTCTTTTCCCAAGGTGATTTGGTAAATTCCTCTACCTCGTAGGAAATGTTCCATATAGGATCTCCATGAAAAGTAGTTGGTACTGGTAAGTAGAATATCACTTGGACTAGCCATATTAATATGACTTTAGAAAAATAAACTGATTGTGTATATGCAAAGATGTCAAAAAAATAGGTAGTTTAAAAAATGACATTGAAAATGGACTTCAAATGTCAAACTTATGTCTTTTTAAAGCAAGCCATAAAATTAAACTAGGGAGCCACATGGTAAGTAAGGGTTGTACCATGTACATCATCCCTAGATTAGCATAAATGGGTCACCAAGATGCTTGTATATTATTACGAGATCATCTACAAAAGGGAAAAGACGATTTTGTGGTAGATACATTGTCATGAAAATATAAGGAATAGGGATCCCTCTTTGCCGTATCCTCTCCGATGCCTGAATGGTTAGAAGAAGCACGACATGAGTGGCTTACCAATGCTATTGCATCTCATCTCATTAAGTGAATTTAAGAGGATCCCAAACCTCCATAGGGTTACACTTGGTAACATGATACATTGGGGTATAAAGGTTTTATTTTTCTAGTACCTAAATCCACTTTAAAACATAGGATATCAACAGAGTTGCATTCATATCCTCTCACAAATTATTCATGATTTTAGAAAAATTATGCATGCACTAGGTTCTCCTTCCTTTGGGATGACATGAAAAATGATATACTTACTTTTGTAGTGAAATGTTATACTTGACAAAGAAACAAGGGTGAGACTGTAAAGACTCTTGGGGCATTGAAACCACTGCTAATACTAGCCACTATTTGAATAGAATCTCCATGGATTATGTCGCCAGTCTTCGTAAAGAAGATAAAAATTCAATCATCATGTTGGTAGTTGATCAACTTTCCAAATTTGCTCACTTTTATGCTCTCCAACACCTCTTTACCCCTGCAATTGTTTCCCAATTGTTTCTAAACTAGATCCATGGCATGCCTACCTCCATTTTGTTATATTGTGATCCCATATTCACCAACAAATTTTGACAATAACTATTTAAACAACAGTAGCAACAACAACAACAATAATAATCTATTTTAAGGTCACAACCAAGAAAGAAACCAATTTGGTGTATGAGGCCCCCTTGTTTATGGGACAAGGAAACCCCCTCTACACAACAACATAATTGCTAAATTCTATAGAGGTGTACATACCCTACCCCCACTTTGAATTTGAACCTATGACCTCCTATGAGGAAACACATGTTCTCAACTGTTAGGCCTAACTACAGGGAACCAAGTTGCAAATGAGAATATCTTATCATCCCCAAATAGATGGATAGAAAAAATCAATCAACAAGTTCTTGAAACCTATTTGCAATGTTTTTCATCCAAAAAGAAGCACCAATGGGTATAATGGTTACATTTGGAAAATGGTGGTATAATGCCACTTATCATGAGGCTACAATAAATGAGACAATATGAATCACTCTGTGGACAACAATTGACTTGAGTGGTTTCTTATATACTAGGTACTTCCAAAGTACATGCAATAGATAGTCTGATTCATAATTATGATATCACTCTTTGCACACTTGAGGAATATTTGGTAATGGATCAAGTCTATCCTAATGTTGAAATTGAAATAACCACTAAGAAGTGTTTGATACTTCTTAGTGTGGGTCAAATCAACATTAGGGATCTATGCTGTGAATAGCTAAGCATGTGATGGAGAAGTATAACATCATCACAACGGAAAACCTTTCTAAGAAGATGGAAAACACTATAAAAAAGTGGTCAAATAATGAATAACAATTTAAGTGACTAGTAAGTCGACCCTAACAAGAAAGTCAGGTCATCCCTTAAGTGAATTAGGGTGATCTAATATGTATAAATAAAGTACTCAAACAATTCATTTTAATCATTAAGTTTTCTCTCTCTCTCCATAAGTGCACATCATTATTGGGTCTACTCGAAAGGTTTAAGTGAAGATTCATGAAGCAATCGTTGAATACTATTTTTATTTATTTCTTGGGCTCACTATACACACACTCTCTCTCTCTCTCTCTCTCTCTCTCTCTCTCCAGAAAGGATTATCTCTCCAGTAGTGAGCACCCCTTATGTGACTGGGTTGTAACTGGAGGTTTGAAAAAACCCTTGTGAACTAGGGTTCTTTTATTGTTATTGTTGTACTCTAATTATTTGGAAATATTCTTCTTAAGAAATGTTGCTAGGTTTTCTCCTCAGTTTGGGTTTCCTAGGGTAAAACTTTGTGTCTATTGTGCATGGTTCTCTTTCAGTGATCTTTTTGTTTTACACTACAAATTTGAAAATGAAATGAAGTAATATATTTGGAATAAAATAATATTTGAACATAATATTGCTAAGTTAAAATTCAACAAGAACACACTCAAGGTAAACACCATCTCTACAAGAAATGAGAGGAATGCCATTCACCATTTTTTGAGTACATAGTTGTTGCAATGAGCAATAGATTAAATGACCAAATTGCTCATGCCAAAGTTTGCTCAAGTCATCGCTATGATCAATAAAAATTGAGGGAAAGGGTGATGACTCAACATTGTTGAATATGTACAACTTGGTAGTATCATTAACAATTCTAGTTGCTAGGACATGCTTAGGATATTTGAAATTCATTATTACAACTTGGCGAGGTGTAAAATCTATAGTATTACCTTCACCAAAATGAGTGATTTGATAGACTAACAACACATTGTAGTAAATACTTGGAAGACATAATACATCATTGAACTGATCATCATCTATCCAAACTCTTCCAGATCCTACACCATTAAGAGACCTATCATCACCAACAAATATTGTCTGGTGTTATATTCATTTAGAGAAGAAAAAATGTATTTATAGTTAGCTATATGATAATATGCTCCATAATCAATGAGCCGCTCATTAGAAGGAGAAGAAGAAGGAGATGAAGAAGAAGAGGAATATTATAGATCTGAAATAGGTGAAAAAAATAGGATCCAAAAAAATAGGGCAAAAAAAGAAAGTCGGAAAAAGTAGGGCCGAGAAAGCAGGTTAGAAAAAATTGGGCCGAAAAACAAGGCTAGAAAAAGCAGGTCCGAAAAAGTAGCTCCAAAAAAATAGTTCTGAAAAGCAGGTCCAAAAAAGTAGGGTCAAAAAGGCAAGTCTAGAAAAATAGGGCCAAAAAATTAGGGATGAAAAAGAAAGTCCGAAATTGTAGATATGAAATTGTAAACTTGGAGATTACGAAATGAAGTTTCAAAGAGTTCAAGCAAGTAAGAAAATCAAGCTCTTGCAGCTCATGCAAGAAAAGGAAAAGGAATAAGAAATTTTGGGAAGAAAAATACAGATAGAGGATCAGCTCCAATTCAAGAACAAAAGAAGAAGGGTATTTCAAAGATCAAGTGCTACAATTGCCATAAATTTGGTCACGTTGTTCGTTAGTGTCCTCAAAGGAAAAGGAAGAGAAATCAACATGCATCAACAACTAATGATGACAAACTTCCACCTCATTTGAAAACAAGAAAAAGACAGATTTGATGAATACTATAGATAAACTTTGGAAATAGTACTTTTAAGTAAGCGAGAGATTTAGCATGAAGGTGTTTTGTAGAAGAAGTATACATGAATGCCAAATAAATTCTTTCCATGCAGTGATAGTAGGTCCAAAGGGGACCTTGGACCTAGTACTTTTAGATACAGGTAGGGACATCCTTAGATGTCTTCTTTCACTATGTATGATTATAAGATGAAGACTTCAACAGGTTCCAGAAGTTCAAGACTTGATGAAGAAGAAGATCAAGATTTCATATTAGATGACAGAGAAGACTACACTTCCAGAAACTCTAGTGATTTCTGTAAGGAGGTAGAGATCAAGAGGGAGTCAACAAAACAAACAAAGATAATTATTTTATACTTTGTGTAATAGGTTTTATTTTCTTAAATTGAATTATTATCCTATTAATAAATAATATAACTGTTTAAATTAGTACTGGCTAACCCCTGTGGACATTTATGTCATGTGTTATAGAATAGGTCCATTGTAAATATTGTGGAGACGATGATTTGTGATCAATATTATGAGAATATGCATCTAGTATGACAATTATGCTCAGATCAAGTGTCCTCACCAGATATTGGGGAACAAGATTCATAAGGAGAAATTTGCAGGAGTGAATCCAAAGAGAATCTTTGGTTGTCTAGCATACACCCATATGTTGAGGAAGAAGATGATGAAGATAATAGTATTCAATATATTTAGAAGTTTTCATATAGAGTTTGAAAGTGAGGAGAAGGAGGCTCCAAAGGATGAGCGTACGTATCCCTCTAGTACAATTGATCATCCTTCAAATTATTAGGAGGATATGGTAGATACAGTAGATCTACCTAGATATGATGAGCTTGGACTTCACCAGGAGTGATGTGGATTCGAACCTTTACTACAAGGTTGATTGATGTGTGTTGTATGATTGATGATCAATTCCATTATGGGAAGATAGAAGATTAGTGTCAAGTGCAAGATGAAGTTGGCCTCTGAGTTCGAGATGTCAAATCTTTCCCTGATGAATTGGAGGTGTAGTAGAGATCAAGTGAGACCTTCCTTAGTAAGGTGAAGTACACAATTGAGATCCTCGGAGATTCAGGATGATGGAATGCAATTCCATGGCTACACCTATGATGACAAATCTGAAAAAGCTAAGTGATTCTGCTTTAGATTCAGATTTGGTGGATCCCACGACTTACAGGCAGATGTTTGGATCCTTGGTGTACTTGGTTAACACCAGGCCATATATTTTCTTTGAGAAAACACCATGTACAATGGATTGTGTGACGCATGTGTTGAGGTACCTATGTGATACAATTGAATATAGTATGAGATATTTTTTAGATGGTGGAGTGATGTTGCTGAGATATATATATTCTAATTGGGCAGGGAGTGGAGTAGACAGAAAATAGCATCTCGGGGTGCTACTTCATCTTGTGATCAACCATAATGACTTGGTTTAGTAGGAAGCATACTTCTACTGCACTCAATACTACAAATGCGAAGTATATCATAGCCAATGTCGTAGGTCGTGAAGCAGTATGACTTAAGAAGCTTCTTGTAGAACTATTTGGTCAAGAGATCAAATGTCACTTCATCCAAGACATTGTACAAAAGGAAGTAGTAAAGATTCAGTACATATCCACATATGACCATTATAACCAAGCCTCTATGTAAAGCAAGAGACAGACTTGGCGTAATGCAGAATGACTCCCTCAGTGAGAGGGAGTAATGATGGTTCGACAGATGAGCGATAGAAATTCATGAGAGCTGAATGGCAAAAAAATCGTGATGGTTTGACAGATGAGTGACAAACATTCACTAGAGGTGAATGGCCTAGATACCGAGATGGTAGTACATTATAGATGTAGTTGCAATATAGATGCAATTGTAGTACAGATGCAGTTACAGTACAGATGCAAATTAAATACATATATAATACAGATGAATTTGCAGTACATATATACAATACAGATGTAGATGTAGTAAATATGAGTAGCATTGGGTAGACATTATCCACTGGAATCGATGTTGATGGACAATGATACATTCACTCATGGAAATAGCCACTTCGGATAGTGTTGAATGGCCCAGGTGTAGTCTTAATAAAATCGAGACATAGATTGTGGACATTCTCACCAAGTGTAAAACATATCGTGATGTAGAATGTCTCCCTCACTGAAAGGAATTCTTGATGTTTCTCCAAGTGCAACATCAGGGATACATTCACTCAAGGATATCCACACAAATTGGCTAATGAGGCCATGCATATTATTCTAGTAATGAATGATACATTCAAATTATAGAGGTGAATGGCCTGGGTAGGGGTAGTGACTCTCCTAGTCATATGGTGTGGGGAATGGACCCTATAATGCTCTCACATTTCCTGCTCCCATAATAGAGTGATGTATTCTATATTAGAGTGTTTGACTTGTTTAGTATTTTAAGGGATTTCATCCCCTTATGAAATATACAAGTCTATCCTAATGTTGAAATTGACATAACCACTAAGAAGTGTTTCGAGACTTCTTAGTGTGTGTCAAATCAACATTAGGGATCTATGCTGTGAATAGATGAGCTTGTGATGGAGAAGTATAACATCATCACAATGTACAGCCTTTCCTAAGAAGATGGAAAATATTATATTAAAGTGGTCAAATAATGAATAACAATTGAAGTGGTCCCCGCCTAAGTGAAATTAGGGTGATCTAATATGTATAAATAAAGTATACAAACAATTCATTTTAATCATCAATTTTTCTCTCTCTCTCCATAAGTGCACATCATTAGTTGGGTCTAGTCGGAAGGTTGAAGTGAATATTCATGAAGCAATCATTGAATACTATTTTTCTTTGTTTCTTGGGCTCACTATACTCTCTCTCGCTCTCTCTCTCTCTCTCTCTCTCTCTCTCCAGCAATGATTATCTCTCCCGTAGTGAGCACCCCTTATGTGACTGGGTTGTAGATAAAAACCTTGTGAACTAGGGTTCTTTGTTGTTGTTGTTGTACTCTAATTATTTGGAAATATTTTTCTTAAGAAAGGTTGCTAGGTTTTCTCCTGAGTTCGGGTTTCTGGGGTAAAACTTTGTGTCTAGTGTGCATGGTTCTCTTTCAGTGATCCTTTTGTTTTACATTGCAAATTTGAAAATGAAATGAAGTAATATCTGTCAAATAAAATAAGATTTGAAAATAATATTGCTAAGTTAAAATTCAACAAGAACACACTCAGGGAAAACATCATCTCTAAAAGAAATGAAAGGAAGGCCATTCACCATTTTTTGATTACATAGTTGTTGCAATGAGAAATAGTTTAAATGACCAAATTGCTCATGCCAAAGTTTGCTCAAGTCATCACTATGATCAATAAAAACTGGGGGAAAGGGTGATGACTCAACGTTGTTGAATATGTACAACTTGGTAGAATCATCAACAATTCTAGTTGCTAGGACATGCTTAGGATATTTGAAATCCTTGATTACAACTTGGTGAGGTGTAAAATATATAGTATTACCTTCACCAAAATGAGTGATTTGATAGACTAACAACAAATTGTAGAAAATCCTTGGAACACATAATACATCATTGAACTGATCATCATCTAGTTAAACTCTTCTAGATCCTACAACATTAACAGACCTATCATCACCAAAAAATATTTGTTTGGTGTTATATTCATTTAGAGAAGAAAAAATGTATTTATAGTTATATATATATATGATAATATGCTCCATAATCAATGAGCCACTCATTAGAAGGAGAAGAAGAAGAAGAAGAAGAGGAAGAAGAAGCATTAACAGAAAAAATAGAAGCAGAAAGTGCATGTCCATGAAAGGTAGAGTTAGAAGAAGAATCAAGGTTGATGGTGTGATTCTTCATTACTACTTCCAAGGTTTCCATCTTCTTGAAACACTTAGATTCGACATGACCATATTTCCCACAAAAATTGCAACGATGCTTAGTTTTCTTACCTTTTTATTTGGTTCCTTTGTCACCATTGGAAGAATGAGCTGGATGAGACGGTTTGTACCCTTGTTTTTCTTATTTTTATGAGAATGTTGCTTCTTGGAATGATTGGACTTATGCTTTTATTGGGCCACTAAGGGTTTTCTAGATTGATCAGTAGTGTTGATCACTCGAAGATGTAAGAGATTATATTTCTCTTGAATCAAATATTTACAGAAGGATTCAAGTGTGGGTTCCTTATAAGTATATCTCATAGCTTATTTAATGGAGTAAACGATAGATACAAAAACAAAATAAGCAAGACCAAGCTTAGAAAGAATATGATATTGTTTTTATTCCTTTTTAATGTTGCATTATTAAACTAAGAGTATAAGGGTTTTGTATTGAGATAGATAGTCTTGAATGCAAGAGAAATAACTTGGATTTAAAGTAACCAATTGAGTTTATATCTAGTGACATCGAATCTTGTTATGTTAACCAATTTCAGTGTTTTTTCCAAGTTGCATATGGCATGTCAATTCCTTGAAGGTAGACTCATAACTCATTAGAGATGGACATCCTGATTAATCCATGAGCTTTGCTACTTTTATTTTCTCATTTTATTTTCTTCTCGACATCAGTGGGGGTATTTTATTTTCCCAAGCTAATATAGTAAATTCCTCTACTTTGTAGAACATGTTCCATATGGGATATCCATGAAACGTATTTGGTACTGGTAAGTAGAATATCACTTGGACTAGCCATATTAATATGACTTTAGAAAAAGAAATTGATTGTGTATATGCAAAGATCTAAAAAAAATAGGTAGTTTAAAAAAATGGCATTGAAAATGGACTTCAAATGTCAAATTTATGCCTTTTTGAAGCAAGGCATAAAATTGAACTAGGGAGCCACATGGTAGGTAAGGGTTGTACCATGTACATCATCTCCAAATTAGCATAAATGGGCCACCAAGATGCTTGTATATGATTACGAGATCATCTACAAAAGGGAAAAGATGATTTTGTGGTAGATACATTGTCATGGAAATATAAGGAATAGGGATCCCTCATTTCCTTATCCTCTCTGGAACCTGAATGGTTAGAAGAAGCACAACATGAGTGGCTTACAAATGCTATTGCATCTCATCTCATTAAGTGACTTTAGGAGGATCCCAAACCTCCATAGGGTTACACTTGGTAACAAGATACATTAGCGTATACATGATATCAACAGAGTGAGACTTCACTCTAGTACCTAACTCCACTTTGAAATATAGGATATCAACATAGTTGCATTCATCTCCTCTCAAAAATCATTCATGATTTTAGAAAACTTATGCATGCACTATGTTCTCCTTCTTTTGGGATGACATGAAAAACGATATCCTTACTTTTGTAGTGAAATTTTCTACTGGACAAAGAAACAAGGGTGAGACTGTGAAGACTCTTGGGGAATTGCAACCATTACCAATACTAGCCACTATTTGAATAGCATCTCCATGTATTATGTCACTAGTATTCAGATACAAATTCAATCATCATGGTGGGAGTTGATCAAATTTCCAAATTTGCTCACTTTTATGCTCTCCAACACCCCTTTACCCCTGCAATTGTTGCCCAATTTTTTCTACTAACTTTTATTCTCTCCAAAACCCTTTTACCCATGCAATTGTTGCCCAATTTTTTCTAAACTAGATCCATGGCATGCCTACCTCCATTGTGATATTGTGATCCCATATTCACCAACAAATTTTGACAATAACTATTTAAACAACAGCAGCAGCAGCAACAACAACAACAACAATAATAATCTAATTTAATGTCACAACCAAGCAAGAAACCAATTTGGTGTATGAGGCCCCCTTGTTTATGGGACAAGGAACCCCCCTCTACACAACAACATAATTGCTAAATTATATAGAAGTGTACATACCCCACCCACACTTTGAATTTGAACCTATGACCTCCTATGAGGAAACACATGTTCTCAACCGTTAGGTCCAACTATAGGGAACCCAGTTGCAAATGAGAATATCTTATCGTCCCCAAATAGATGGATAGAAAAAAGCAATGAACAAGTTCTTGAAACCTATTTACAATTTTTTTCATCCAAAAAGAAGCACCAATGGGAATAATGGTTGTTACATTTGGAAAATGGTGGTATAATACCACTTATCACGAGTCTACACAAATGAGACAATATGAATCACTCTATGGAAAACAATCGAATAGAGTGGTTTCTTATAAACTAGGTACCTCCAAAGTACATGCAATAGATAGTCTACTTCATAATTGTGATGTCACTCTTTGCACACTTGAGGAATATTTGGTAATGGATCAAAATCGCATGATGCAATAGGTGGACCAACATTGTTTTGAGTGTTGTCTCCAACCTTATAAGAAGACCTCTCTTGAAGGTAAAATCCATCAGAAGGTCACACCAAATATTTTGCAGCCCATATATGAGTGTTCAACAAATTGGTTAGGTGGCCTACAAATTAGTGCTCCAATCATACTCCAAGATTCACCTAGTATTTCATGTGTCTTGTTTGAATAAGGTCGTGGGTAATAATTGTTGAGTTCAAAATAAATCAATAGGAAGGATGAAAAAGGATCCATTTGGATCTAATGATAAGCAATTTTGGACACCAAGGAGCGTCATCTACGTCAATTTAGTTTCCATGAATTTTTTATCCAATTAAAGAATGTAACAGAATGCTACTTGGAAAATGTTATACATTTTGCATTAGTTTCCCCATCTCCAAACTTGAGTACAATTATGATCTTGAACGAGGAGGGTGTGTTAGGGTCCTACGTTAACCCCCCTACTTTATCAATGTACAAGGCTACAAGGCCTATTATATAAAAGTGGGTATCGAATTAATATACAATGGCCCTCTTTATTGAATAAGGCCTACTAGATGGTTGACTCTCATTATCAACACGACCACCGACAGTTAGGGTTTTGGCTATTGAAGCATTGTATATAGAGTAGTAAGTTTTTTATGTTTTGTTAATAATTTTTATTGTATTTTTAGGTTTTCTCTTGGAGGTTTATCCCTTGAAGAGATAAGCGAACACATCTCTCTATTTGGATATCACTAATACATGAGATATTTCTGAGGGTTTATCTATTTTTTGTTTTCTCTTGTGTGCACGCGCGCGCGTGTGTGTGTTTGTGTGTGTGTGTGTGTGTGTGTGTGTGTGTGTGTGTGTGTGTGTGTGTGTGTGTGTAAAGTTATAGGGTTAAGTGCATTACACTATACCAATAAATTCAAATTAAAATACTCTCTATTTAACAAGAAAAAATATTTGTTAATTATCACACTCCTCCAAAAGTGTACTTTTGTCTTCGAAGGGATGTCTCTTAGATTACTTTTGTAATGTTATAGTGATTTGAATGGTAATATTGGAAAGTAATCAAATAATTTGAGAAGAGTTTGGGTCTATTTCATAGGCCAATCATCCTAGTTATTTTTATGAAGAGAACTCAGCCTGGGAAACCAAATATTATCACTTTATTAGAGATGATAAATTTATTGAGCCAAAGGAACCCAACTTCACGCCTTCCTACATTACCTAAAGACAAGCAAGAGGCCTAATATTTTTTTTTTTAAACCTTGGAAATAAATGAAATGGGAAAATGATGTCTACTATCAAAACAAATGTTGAACCTTATAATTGAACATAAGTTGTTTAAATATAACTTTGGCATTCTCTAATAGATGGTTTCCTAGGACTTCGCAATACATTACTGTTGAATTTGAGGTAGCTATGCAACAATGCCTCAATTTGGTCACAATTAGGGACATATTGGAGCATAGGTGTGTGATTAGATCCTAACCTTAGATGAATTGATGAACACCCTTTATAAAAAGGCTAGTGAAAAGGTTTATAGACTTGATGGCTTTCCTTGTGAATTTTATACAGGAATATGGGATTTTGTTTGTACCTTTGCTTTGAATGCTATGCCAATTGTAAACCATGCACATCATTTCCATTTAAATGTAATTATTCATGTTATACTAATAGTTCAAGTGGATCCATCACCAAAGTATATAATTTTCTCATTGAAACAGATGCCTTGATTGGCCTTAGCATTTGCTTTTCTATTTTGATGTCTTAGCACTTGGAAGAAGGTATTATTTC